>CM051266.1:51542052-51854552 GCA_027921565.1 Artemia sinica | reverse complement strand
GGGCATTTACTGCATAGAGTTTATTTCCCTTCCTAAGTTTTAAAAAATATCTTTTGTTGTATTTTCATTGAATAAAATTTACCTTCCCCGTTAGATATTGAAAATATTATTTTGGACCTTTATTAATGTTTTTTAATCCCCCCCCCCATACATTTTCTTAAAATGGTTTCCTTGTCCAAATACTCCACGAAGTTCCCATTGCCTTTAAATCTTTCTTTGTGACGTCCTCCCACCCCAGACGAGGACGACCTGCTTTCCGTTTAGCCTTGTCCAAATATTTCAAAAGTACTTGTTATTTACTAATTTTCATAGTCTATTTTGATGTTTTATAAAGAAAAGCTTAAAAATACCGCAATGAAACACGTGTTTGTGTAATTTTAATTTTTACTTTACCGTTTTCTTAAACTGAAGAAAAAGAAATATGCAAAATAAGAGTCCATCTGCCCCCAGCATAGAATTTTTCAGCACCCCAATGATAACAGGCAACACTTTTCTAGGGGTGTCTGAAGCCCATCAAGGTGAAAATCCCAGCCGGCTCTATTCTTAGCCCCTCCCCAGTGCAGCTGTTGTTGGTGGTAATGTGCAGACTTCACAGCGTATAGTTGACACAATACTCAAAGCCTTTGGTGCATGTGCAGCAAGTTGTGGGACATGAACAATGTGACATTTGGTGATGAAAGTCTAGGATACTATGAAACAGTAGCTGGAGGGGCTGGAGCGTAAATATACCTTTTTATAGTAGCGTATATATTGCTGTTAGACTGAAGCTGTTATTACCCGCATCATGTAGACACCCTTGGATATATATGCGTATCAACCATTTTATCGAAAGACTCGGTAATCCTGGTACAAGATCTCTTTCCTGAATCAAGTCATATAAACTACTTCTACTACTACTACTAACAACTCACCGCAGCACCAGCCCGCCTGAGGCCAACATAGCTACGCACGCTCTTCCTCCACCCCAATCTGTTCAAAGCCTTCCTTTTTACACCCGCCCGCCAAGTTCCCATTTCCTTTAAATCTTTCTTTATGACGTCCTCCCCACCCCAGACGAGGACGACCTGCTTTCCGTTTAGCCCTAGACGGTTGGCCGAAAAGAACAATCTTCGGCAATCTGTCATCCTTCGTCCGCACAACGTGCCCTAGCCACCTCAACCTTTCTTTCATTACAGCCCTAGAAAGCGGTATTGAACCACATTTTTCGTATAGCCTATTAGTAAAGATGGTGGGAGCAGTGAAGATGTTAAAAGTAGAATAGCCAAATCTCAGGTGTTTTTTTCACAGTTCAAAAAAAGTTTGGAAGAATAGGAAGATAAGTCTGCAAACCAAGATTAGAATATTAGAAGCTAAAACAAACGATGTAATAAAAAAAAGTATTACCGTTAGTGGTGCCTCCTTTCAACGCTTTCCAAATATAGTTGGTGCTACCGTCACAATTATTTCTTAGACGTTTGTCTTGTCTTTCTCATATTACTAGATCCGGTTAATTCCACCTTCCAGTATTTGGGGGATTTTCCATATTTTCTTTTGTAAACGTTGATTTTCAGCAGTAATTAAATATTATATTAAAGCTTTCAAACCCATGACAGAGTAAAGATGTTACTTTACTTCATATGCCAGTGAGGCATGCAACATAAGACAAAAATAGGATACTGCTGACACACCTAAGACATTCTCGACGCATCTTGTTTATCTTGTCACATTAAGGTACATCAATAATGAAACGCTCCGAAAATATTCCAGTACGACAATCCACATTATGTGTTAAACTTAGATGATAATTAACATCATTAAAAACGTAATGACATTTGGCACTTGTCTATTTTATAAAACACACTTTAGAAGTGAAGTTTGGTTAATGTTAATGAATTAAAACAAAATATGATGAAAATATATTAGTTTAGAAACAAATTTGGGCTATATATTTGCACATTGTGCATATATAATGCACAATGTTTATTATATATTTGCAAATCCTAGAATATATTAAATACGTAACCTAACCAAACCTATTCTAACCTAACCAAAAAACACCACTATTTTATATTTTATAAGACAAACTCGAGAAGTGAAGTTTGGTTAATTCTAATGAAATAAACAAAATATGATGAAAATATAAAAACTTAGAAACAAATTTGGGCTATTTATTTGCACATTAAGGGGGGGGGGGAGGGTAAATCATAGAATATATTAAATACGTAACCTAAACAAACCTATTCTAACCTAACCAAACACTAACTAAATAATTAAATAAAAATATAGCTACAATTTATTTTCCAACTGAGCCAAAGTAAATTGTCTGATATAAAGATGCTGCTTGACCAGTTTCTTGTCTCATGTTCGAATCATTCGTGATTGAAATTCTCGAGTGTGTTTAATATTTTTTCCAGACAAGTACCTGACCTTTTGTAACAGTGATCTTGTTTGATGGCCGCATTTGCAGCAGTTTTGAAATGCAAAGGATATACCTCAGCCGAATATTCGGTTAATACCCGAATATTTAATGGATTTTTTTCCTGCCGCATTCGCAAGCAGTTTTTGATAAAAAATACAAAGGATATACCTCAGCGAATATTCGGCTAAAACCCGATATTGAACGGATTTTTTTTTTCTACCGCATTTGCAGCAGTTTTTGATAAAATGCAAAGGATACACCTCAGCCGAATATTCGGTTAATACCCTAATATTTAATGGATATTTTTCCTGCCGCATTTGCAGTAGTTTTGATAAAATGAAAAGGATACACCTCAGCTGAATATTCGGTTAATACCCTAATATTTAATGGATATTTTTCCTGCTGCATTTGCAGTAGTTTTGATAAAATGCAAAGGATACACCTCAGCCGAATATTCGGTTAATACCCTAATATTTAATGGATATTTTTTCCTGCCGCATTTGCAGTAGTTTTGATAAAATGCAAAGGATACACCTCAGCCGAATATTCGGTTAATACCCGAATATTTAATGGATTTTTTTCCTGCTACATTTGCAGCAGTTTTTGATAAAATGCAAAGGACAGTGGCGGATCCAGGGGGGACGAGGGGCGCCCCCCCCCCTCCCCCTAAAGTAGTCTAAAGTAGTATAATTTACTTAATTAACGCAATATTGCGTTAATCAAACTTGCTCCAAACGCAAGTTTATCGGATCAACCTATTTTGCCCCCTTCCCCTCTAAAAAAATCATGGATCCGCCCCTGGCAAAGGATATACCTCAGCCGAATATTCGGTTAATACCCTAATATTTAATGGATATTTTTCCTGCCGCATTTGCAGTAGTTTTGATAAATGCAAAGGATACACCTCAGCCGAATACTCGGTTAATACCCGAATATTTTATGGATTTTTTTCCTGCCACATTTGCAGCAGTTTTTGATAAAATGCAAAGGACAGTGGCGGATCCAGGGAGGGACGAGGGGCGCCCCCCTCCCCCTAAAGTAGTCTAAAGTAGTATAATTTACTTAATTAACGCAATATTGCGTTAATCAAACTTGTTCCCAACGCAAGTTTATCGGATCAACCTATTTTGCCCCCTTCCCCTCTAAAAAAATCCTGGATCCGCCCCTGGCAAAGGATATACCTCAGCCGAATATTCGGTTAATACCCTAATATTTAATGGATATTTTTCCTGCCGCATTTGCAGTAGTTTTTGATAAAATGCAAAGGATACACCTCAGCCGAATACTCGGTTAATACCCGAATATTTTATGGATTTTTTTCCTGCCACATTTGCAGCAGTTTTTGATAAATACAAAGGACAGTGGCGGATCCAGGGGAGGGACGAGGGGCGCCCCCCCCTCCCCCTAAAGTAGTCTAAAGTAGTATAATTTACTTAATTAACGCAATATTGCGTTAATCAAACTTGCTCCCAACGCAAGTTTATCGGATCAACCTATTTTGCCCCCTCCCCCCTAAAAAAATCCTGGATTCGCCCCTGGCAAAGGATATACCCCAGCCGAATGTCCGGTTAATACCCGAATATTCAACGGATTTTTTTTTTTTTCTTGGAAGTCGTCAACTTCAAGTCCTTGCGCCCATGGGTAGTAATTTGGCTATATATTACGAATCGTAAAAATAGATTCAGTGTAGTGTGTTCAATCCTTTCATTGAAACGCCTGCCGCTGTGTTGTCAAATACTGTTGCGATATTATCAAAACGGTATATTGACAGGTTAATTTATCTGATCTGTTAGTATTTTGAAGACATCTTTAAATACGCATCTCGTTTTATTTGAAAGCTCTTTTTTTATGTATGTTGAAATTGTTTAGTTTCGATATTGAGTCCAACCTATCCAGACAAGGGCAGAGCTAGGATCTTTGTTGAGGGGCGGGGTTGTACAAAAAAATAAATTAACGCATGAAAGTTGTGTTTATATGTATTTTTATTGTTTTTTTACGAGTCGGACAAAAATCTACGAGGGGGAGGGGACTTCAAAAACTAAAATATCACCCCTAGATACGGCCTTGTATCCAGATAAAGCTTTGCTGCAAATAAGATCTCTTCATGATCAATTAAATTTATAGCAATAAATTATAAATTAAATCTATCAATAAATTAGTTTAAATTATTATCAATATTGATTTATATAAATTAATATAATATAGATATTTTATATAATATTTATATAGATCAATATAAATTTATAAATTTAAAAAATAAAAATGATAAATATAGTATTAGATCAATATTAAATTTTAGGTTTATATTCAATTAAATTTATATCAATTATATTTCGTATTCGTTTATCGCGATCCTTTCAGTAAGCAATTTCAAAAACTGCCAGGGTTGCAAATGACTCTTTTTTAAGGTGTCTTCGAATAGTATTGATTTTAGCTTTGGTTGATACTGATTAATTACGGAATAATTAATTTCCGGATATTGAATTACGCTTACCATGGATTATTGGATTATTACTAGCCCAAATGGCGACTTTCCTTAGATCAAATCAAGGAGGCACACTTGTGTCTCTATAAAGAGGCGACCCACCACAATGTTAAGCGATTTCAGGTCCTAGAGTTGCAGAGAGACGGCGGTAATTGCATTTTGTAGCCCAAGCTCAAACTAAGAAAACTTGCAAAATTTCATCCTCCTCTGACTTTATCTTCATGGGGTAAACTGGGCCGGAAGTTTGGACCCTCCCACCACAGCCCCCTTTAAAACGTTGTCCGATTGGGCTGAAATTTAGAGGTTAAGCTTTCCTAGGGCCCGGGAGCTTATCCTCGAAATTTCAGCTCAATCCGATCACTCCTTCCGGTTTTCAAAAAAACCAAATATAGCCACTTAAATTCATTCTCATCATTTCTTTTTTTTTTCTTAGCCACGCCTACAGGCCACAGTTGGCAGTGGATCCGGTTGAATGAGGACTCATTCGAAGCAGAATTGGACCTGTTAGGGCCTTTTGATATTTTCAGACCGAAAAAATTATCCCCCGAATTTACATTTACGAAAAACCTTAGTTTTTTTTCAAATATACACATAAACAGTTAGACATGCTTTGTTATGAAAATATCTGCGCGTCAATTTTCATAACAAAGCATGTCTAACCTGTTTATGTTTATTATTTGAAAAAGACTACGTTTTCTAAAGAGTTAAAGAGGCTGAGTTACAAGGTCAACCCTTAAAACGTATAGGGATTAGGAGGCACAGTTCGGGGGGGGGCTGTTAAAGAGGCTGAGTCACAAGTTCGAACCTTAAAACGTACAGGGATTAGGAGGCACCCTGTACGACGTGATTTGAGTATTCAGGAATTAAAAGCCTTAACACAAGAATGTTTTAGAGCGGGGGGTTGGGGGGGGGGGGGGTGGCAGCCCCCCAACTTATACTCCTGACACGATCAGCTAACAGTTAGTCAAGCAATAATAAGTAATAAACTGTACAAAAACGTGCAGAAATTATTTGAAAAAAACTACGTTTTCTAAAGAGTTAAAGAGGCTGAGTTACAAGGTCGAACCCTTAAAACGTACAGTGATTAGGAGGCACAGTTGGGGGGCTGCCGCCCCCCAAACCCCCGATTTCGCAGCCTTTAAATAAAAAAAAAGTTTTTAAACTGAAAGTAAGGAGCGACATTAAATCTTAAAACGAACAGAAAATTATTCCGTATATGAAAGAGGCTGTGCCCTCCTCAACGCCTCGCTCTTTACGCTAAAGTTTGACTTTCTCACAACTCTTTTTTTAAACAATAAAAACTTTAGCGTAAAGAGCGAGGCGTTGAGGAGGGCACAGCCTCTTTCATATACGGAATAATTTCTGTTCGTTTTAAGATTTAATGTCGCTCCTTACTTTCAGTTTAAAAAACTTTTTTTTTATTTAAAGGCTGCGAAATCGGGGGTTTGGGGGGCGGCAGCCCCCCAACTGTGCCTCCTAATCACTGTACGTTTTAAGGTTCGACCTTGTAACTCAGCCTCTTTAACTCTTTAGAAAACGTAGTTTTTTTTCAAATAATTATCCTAATAAAGCTAATTGGTAAATGACTTTTAAGCAATTGGGCAAAAAGTATTGTCTGAAGTGTTTTGAAGAATGATGTTTATTCAAAAACCTGGCATTTTGTGTTTTTAGCTGCAATGTGTTTGCAGCTAATTCTTGCTGATATTATACGAGATTTTTTTTATTATTCTGGCGCCCACTACTGCTAAAAATGGTAAAAAAAAAATTTGTCAAAAATTGTATACCGATTTTTTTCTAGTTTTTTAAGACATGTACATGGTTGTGTGTGTTTCCGCTTAGTTAATTCAAACAACTAATACCTAATTAGTAACTATTAACTAGTAAATAGCAATAAAGACCACACTGCCTTTCCATCATAAAGAAGCACACTTAGAAAACATTCATATTTTTTAAAAACATATTATTGGGGTCACTACATGGATGACATAATATCACTTTGGAATTATGGGGAGAGTGAAGGTTTTTGAGATCATCTTAATACTTATGACAGGAATTTACAGTTTACCCTAGAAATTGAATTGAAAATAAAATACCGTTTTTTGATGTGTTAATTATTCGTAGTATTGACAAGCTGGATTT
This sequence comes from Artemia sinica, assembly GCA_027921565.1. Taxonomy (NCBI): domain Eukaryota; kingdom Metazoa; phylum Arthropoda; class Branchiopoda; order Anostraca; family Artemiidae; genus Artemia; species Artemia sinica. Next base: position 51,847,530 of record CM051266.1, on the reverse strand, counting down.
TACTATCTACAGAAAAACCAACGCAAAACAATAGATATCTTCATTTTAAATCAAATCCCCCCCCCCCCCCACAAGTTAACGAGAAGTTGTAACTTCTCTCATTTATCGAGCCCTGAACATTTGCTCTGATTCGCACATAATAGCAGAAATCAATTTTATCAGAGATATTCTTTTTGGTAGCTGATATCCCATTCTTTTTGTCGATAATACAATTAGCCGTAGACTAAAAAGACACTCTCGTAAAATCAAAGATGTGTCACAATGTGAGGTTCGTGATAAGCCCTCAAATATAATCTATCTTCCATACATCCCAAATGTCACAACAAAATTAAAAAATACTTGCAAAAAAAATAATCTGTATGTAGTTTTCACTAATAATTCTAAAATCACTAAGTTCTTAAACTCTGGTAAAGATAAAACCCCACTTACTTGCAAAAGAGGGTTTTATCAAATCCCATGTGACTGCGGCAATTATTATGTTGCCAGAACCCATCAGAATCAGAGGTGACGCTGTAGCGTTGCCTATAGTAAAAGCCATACGGCTCCAATGTTTTATTATTATTAATTAAAAAAAAAACTTTCCGAAAAATAATTTTTTCAAAGAAAAGTAAAGGCCATTTTAAACTTAAGCTCAGGAGATACAAAATACCTGTTAAATCCAAACTCAAAACGACCAGAAATTACTATTAAAGAATAAATGAAACCCAAAACGAACAGAAATTAAATAAACAATCATAGCAAAAAACATACAACAAGTAATAATATAAATGAATAAACAGATCTTAAAGCGAGTAATGCTTAGATTGAATATGAAAAATCAAGCTTAAAAACGAAAACAAATATTTTGCTATTAAAGTATAAATGAAACTTAAAAACGAACAGAAATTAAATAACAATCAATGCGAACAAACATACAATATATATTAATGTAAATGAATAAATAAATCTTAAAACGAGTGAAACTTAAATTGAATATGCAAATCAAGTTTGAATCGAATAACAATAACTACAAACAAGATTTTGGGTATCGCCTCACTTCAGAAGCCTAAACCCTTGCCCTGAGGGTTGTGGGGGAGTGTCCTCCTCAAAAATATATTTTCTATTTGGAAATCAACTACGCTGAACAAAATAGCTATCTCAAAATTTTGATTGGATGTGTTTCGGAAAATGATGGGCGGGGGGGGGGGGGCTAGTTGCACTCCAATCACTTTCGACTATTAAAAAGGGCACTAGTCCTTTAATTTCCAATCGAATGAGCCTGTTATGAAGTTTCTACGACAACGCCTTCTATAAAAGTCTTATATGCCCCCAGGGCATAACTTAAAACCCTTGCCCTGGGTTTTGGGGGGAGTATCCTCCTCAAAAATATATTTTTTATCTGGAAATCAACTACGCTGAACAAAATGGCTATCTCAAAATTTTGATTGGATGTGTTTTGGGGGAATGAAGGGCTTGGGGGGGGGGGGGCTAGTTGCCCTCCAATCATTTTCGACTATTAAAAAGGGCACTAGAACTCTCGATTTCCAATCGAATGAGCCCCTTTTGAAGCTTCCATGACGACCCCATCCATATGAAGTGCCTCTGGGAAAAAAAAATGATAAAACATTGGAGCCGTATGGCCTTTACTATAGGCAAGGCTACAGCGTTGCCTCTGATTATTTTTTTTTCCCAGAGGCACTTCATATGGAAGGGGTCGTCTTAGAAACTTCAAAGGGAGCTCATTCGATGGGAAATCGAGAGTTCTAGTGCCCTTTTTAATAGTCGAAAATGAAATGGAGGGCAACTAGCCCCCCCCCCCCCCCACGCTCATCATTCCCCCAAATACATCCAATCAATATTTTTAGATAAGCATTTTGTTCAGCGTAGTGGATTTCCAGATAGAAAATATATTTTGAGGAGGACACTTCCCCAAAACCCTCAGGGCAAGGGTTTTAAGTTATGCCCTGGGGGCATATAAGGTTTTTATAGAAAGGTGTTGTCGTAGAAACTTCAAACAGGCTCATTCGATTGAAAATTCAAAGGGCTACTGCCCTTTCTAATAGTCGAAAGTGATTTGAGGGCAACTAACCCCCTCTCACGCCCACCTTTTCCCCAAACGCATCCAATCAAAATTTTGAGACAACCATTTTATTAAACGTAGTTTTGAGGTCTGGAAATTACGTCTTTGAGGATGACAACTCCCTAACAGCCCTCAGGGCAAGGGTTGTAATTTAAGGGTTCTCCTAATCCCTCATATTATTTTTTATGGAAGGGATACTCGTATAAACTTTAGAGAGTGCTCATTTGATTGGAAATTGAAAGTTCTTGTTCACTTTTAAACTGTCAAAAGAGATTGGAAGGCAACTAGCCTCCCCCCCTCCTCCACGCCCGAAATGCATCTGATTAAAATTTTGTTAAAAATAGTTGAAAGGTTAAGTAACAAAACTCTGGCGTCGACAAAACCCCCCTGGGCCCGGGGCAGGAAGGGATTCTCTTATAAACTTCAAAGAGGGCTCATTTGATCGGAAATTCGAAGTTCTAGTCCAGCTCTTACGAGTCAAAATCTATCGAAGGGCAAATACCGCCCCCGCCCTTTTTCCCCACCCCTCCCTTTGAACTAATTCTGTCTATACCTGAAGGCCCAGTGAGAGTTAGAATGTTTTGGTATTAACACACACCTATTAGGCATGTACTCTCCTCCCTAACAAGGACAGAAACAGAGAGTGTAAGGCTGTGGCGGATCCAGGGAGGGGAGAGGGGGTCACCCCCCCCCCGCTAACGTTGTCTAAAGTTATGCAATTTACTTAATTAACGCAAGATTGCGTTAATTGAACTTGCTCCTAACGCAAGTTTATCGGATCAACCTATTTTGCCCCCCCCCCCTAAAAAATCCTGGATCCGCCCCTGGTGTAAGGGCACTATAAATTTTTTAATTTGTAATCCAATGAACCACTTTCCAAAGTTTATTCGATCACCTCTTCAACATAAAGTGCCCCTGGAAAAATAAATAAGTATTAATTCATTGAACCCTTATGGCTCTTTACTTAGGTAACGCTATAGCATTGCTTCTGACCTAAAAAGTTGAGTATAAATTTCAGCTTCCATTTTTATGAATATCCGAAATTATCTGAGGGGAATATGTTTGTGGAGCATATTCCACGGCTGGGAAATTTCTGCTGGGTGGAATTTAAACGCGGAGGAATTATCAGCAGGAAAAGAAAATGTTCTTTGAGGGGGAGGAATTTCCCAGTGGTAGGTTTTTCCAAATGTGAATTATTCAGGGAGGGGACGACTAAAGCCATTCGATAATATTCTAAATCTTACATCTGAAAGTAACGGGAATAAAGAATCAACGAAAATGTGAGAGATAGCACTTCAGGTTCCTTTAGACGATTTTGTTCGTGTCTTTTGAAAAAAAGACATTTTCAAAAGACAGATTAATTTCATTTGTTTTACTTTCTCTGTGGCTGCTCAATTATGCATGTGAGGGCGGAGACTTCCTCCCACCACTGTCTCCGCTAAGGTTTCAGTTTTTTATCTCAAGCCTTAAAAATGAACGTAATGCGATAAAAGTATAACTTAAAATAACATATATAGAATAATGTATGCACATAACACGGAACAATTAATCAAAAATTGTATATTATGAGTTGAGGCTCACCCAAATGATGGGTCAGGGTGCTCACCATTCCACAATCTATGAAATCAATCCTGCAATAACTGAAAATATAAAGTATTTTTGAGTATTTTAATCTCTTCCACAACTCAAACGGTCCAACATTCTACAGCCCAATGAGTCTGTCTAATCCCTTAAATCGGGAACGGGGGAGATAAGCGAAGTTCCGCCCCGTATTGGATGAGTCTCCAACCTCACCCTCCCCCCTCTCCTACTGTCTGCGCTTAAGTTTTCTTCCTTCTGCCAACTACGCCGCCCCCACCCCAAAGACTTTAATAAGGTAAAGTTTTGTATGGGAAGAACACATAGTAAATCTATTATAATTATCCAGTTATAAGGTTAAAATACATTCTCTGTGATAGATGCAAAATTGCTTTGGCACACAAAACCTATTAAGGTCAATTCCAAACAGTCGTAATCCCTTTGTGTCAGCAAGTGAAATGGTCAAAACACCCTTATTGGAGCTATTTTTTCAATCCATTCATTGTCGTCAATCGCTGTCCACAAGTTATGCAAGCTGTCTATTGTTCATATATAAGGTTTTTATCAAAGAGGTAATCGTATAGACTTTGAAAAAAGCCTCATTCCATTTAAATTGAAAGTTCTAGATCCGTTTTTTTTAAAGTCAAGAATAATCGGACAGTAAGCAACCCCCCCCCCCCCCCCATGCAATAAAAACTTAAAACTTTTTGCAATCAAAAACGAACAAAAATTAATTTAAAAAAAAACTATCCGAAAGATAAGTTTTTCAAAGAAAAGTAAAGGCCATTTTAAACTTAAGCTCAGGAGATATGAATACCTGTTAAAATTCAAACTCAAAACGACCAGAAATTACTATTAAAGAATAAATGAAACCCAAAACGAACAGAAATTAAATAAACAATCATAGCAAAACACATACAATAAGTAATAATATAAATTAATAAATAGATTTTAAAGCAAGTAATGCTTAGATTGAATATGAAAATCAAGCTTAGGAACGAAAAAAAATTGGTTTGCTATTAAAGTATAAATGAAACTTAAAATGAACAGAAATTTAATAACACAATCAATACGAGCAAACATACAATATATATTAATGTAAATGAATAAATAAATCTTAAAACGAGTGAAACTTAAATTGAATATGCAAAACGAGTTGGAATCGAATAAAAATAACTACAAACAAGAGTTTGGGTATCGCCTCACTGCAGAAGCTTAAAAACTACTGCGTCATTGGCGCTTTTACTGAAAACGAATTATATTACAAATGTTTTCTTTTGTACTTAATATTGAAAATAAATGTTAAAATTACAGTAAAATTTTGAACTGGTGAGCTTTCAGCAATTAATATCATTATTCATCAAATATTCAGTTTAATTTATTAGATCTTTCCAAGATTGGTCAAGACAAATATAGTTTCACTACAAACAAAATTTGGATACTGCCCTCTTCTTTAACTGTAAAAACCTAAAGCCTTCTGGGTCATTGGCACTTCACTGAAAACGAATTACTCGTATATTACAAATTTATTCTTTTCCAGTTCTTACATCATTGAAAATGAAAATAAAAATTACAGTGAAAAAAAATCTTGAACCGATGGATCTTTCAAAAATTAATATCATTATATATCTAATATTCAATTTTATTTTGTTTATACTTTCCAAGACTATTCAAGACTCATATAGTTTTCAGTAAGGCGCCAATGACGCAGTAGGTTTTAGGTTTCTGCAGTGAGGCGATACCCAAATTCTTGTTTGTAGTTATTTTTATTCGATTCAAACTTAATTTGCATATTCAATTTAAGTTTCACTCGTTTTTAAGATTTATTTATTCATTTACATTAATATATATTGTATGTTTCTTCGCATTGATTGTTTATTTAGTTTCTGTTCGTTTTAAGTTTCATTTATACTTTAATAGCAAACTATTTGTTTTCGTTTAAAGCTTGATTTTCATATTCAATCTAAGCATTACTCGCTTTAAAATCTATTTATTCATTTATATTATTACTTGTTGTATGTTTTTTGCTATGATTGTTTATTTAATTTCTGTTCGTTTTGGGTTTCATTTATTCTTTAATAATAATTTCTGGTCGTTTTGAGTTTGAATTTTAACAGGTATTCGTATCTCCTGAGCTTAAGTTTAAAATGGCTTTACTTTTCTTTGAAAAACTTATTTTTTCGGATTGTTGTTTTAATTAATTTAGAAAAAAGTCGTCTACACCAGCATAAAGAAAACATAGACAAAACATTAATTTCTAATAGTTTTAATTTATCCTTTGATTCTGCTTTAGGTAGCCATATTTTTGAAAACCCAGACACACAATACTTTTTGAAAAATCCTGTCTCACCAGGAATGATTTGGGATAAAACAGGTGGTTGGGGTATTAATTGAAATTAGAATCAAAATAAAAGTAACCCAAAAATTTGAAAAGTTTGTGAAAATTCAATTTTTTTTTTTAGAATGTGCGGCCGAGTTTAGGCAACGAATAAGTACTATTTGAAAGATAAAGATGGCTTTAAACGATTGTTCGCCTGTTATTTCAAGCAAATTTATGGTCCTATGTCAATTCTAAATTCTTGTCAACCTTCTTAAGACCATAGGCGGACCTGCCCTGTTTGCCTCTCATTACAGGCAATCTAACGGTCTTATGTCGATTTTAAATTCTTGGTCAACATGCCTGAGACTCTAGGCAGGCATGCCTTTCCAAAAACTAAAAAACAAGGATGTGTCCAATAAGAGAGTCATGCAGACTCCTTCCATTTATCCGTGCCCCAGCCATTTAAACATTTGCCTCTCAATTACTTGGGCTATCTGTCTTGGCTTTTCTCTGTCTACAATTAGCCATGTCTTGATGCAACCTATGCAACCTACTGCAAAATACTTGATAACTTCAATTCAATAAGAAAACAATTCATAAGGAAAAATATAGTCAAAAAACTTCTTCATTCAGAAAGAATTTGACTAAAAGGCTCATATCAAAGGTACATAAAAACAAACTGCAATCTCATTTACCAAAAACAGTAGACTATCCCAGTTGGCGAAAACTAGCCTAACCTGGCAGGCTGTCGTTAGTGCCACTTCCACCATTGTACCAGAGACTACCTAACGAAATGGGTATATTTTCGGCCTTTTCAATTCTTTACTGAGCTTTATCCTTACGTTAGGGACACAAAATATGATTTAATCATATGTATTTTGGAATCAGAGTTCCCATAACCATTAAAGCACCAAGGACATTATAAGAAAATCATGGGGCCAATCCACTTATCAATTGAAGCACAATTATCCATTAAAGAACCATGAAAGCACTAAGGACATCAACAGGAAAGCATGGGACCCATGTTAGGCCTATTTATATGTTACCGTGAATGTCCAAAAACTGGTTAATGTTGACATTCACCGGTGAATGTCTGAAATTCCTTTTTTCTTCTTGGATTCAATTAGCTTTGCGAAAAATCTTTTTCAGTCTTATGCAAGCTATGATGGTAAAAGTTAAGGTTTGGTTAGATTTGGTTAACATTGGTTATAAATATCAGAAATGGGTTAAAAAACTAAGTTAAGATAATCTAACCTAAATTGTCATCCATGGGTGCCCATAAGCTGAATTCTAGGGGGGGGGGGGGGCAAACCTCGTCTAATTGGCACTTTGAATGCTATATAATAGAAATCTCAGAAAAAAAATATAAAAAAAGGCAGCATCATTCAGCAAGGGGGGCGCCCCCCCTCATGGGTGCCCATGCTGTCATCATCAAACCTTGCATTAAAAACTGAAAAAGTTTACTTGCAATGTTGACTAAATCCAAGGAGAAAAAACGGTATTTTGGACGTTCACCAGTGAACGCGCCATTAAAGCACCAAGGACATCAAAAGAAAAACTTGGGGGACCCATCGTAGGTCTATTTATCCATGAAACCTGTGATTTTCTAAGGTTTTTTCTTTTAGTTGTTCCAAAATCTCTAAAGTTTATAGAGTTGTACCAGATTTTCGTCAATGTTGCCCTGTTGAACCGGAAAATGGATAAGCAAAAATAATTAGTTGAATTTGGCAATTGGTTTTCGTATGTAATAATTCAAACATTAGCAGTAGGTCGATTCCTAAAGACAACAAAATTTTCATCGTCAGTGTCGCCATGTTGAACCTTAAAAATAAATAAGCGAAAATAATTAGATACATTTGACAAGGCTTTTCATCCGTAAAAATTCAAACATTAGCAATCTGCTTGTTCCCAAAGGCAACTACACCTTCAAAGCAAAGGAATATCTTCATAAGCTGTTTAGGGTCGTATGTTTTAAAGCATATATTTTTAAGCTATATTTTTTAGATAGTTTTTTTACTATTTCATTACATGTTTGTTAATATATAAATAAAACCTCATATATTTTAGGTGTTTTTATTTTTTGTGTACAATTATTTTGGGTAATTCTACTTTGGACAAATGTTTTATTTCTATTCTATTGCTTCTAGGGAGTGTCATGGCATGGTCGGAGCGGTGTTCACACCCATATGACGAATACACGAATTACTGATCCCGAAATTATTGAGAAAAGGTATCCAGTAATTTTGGAACACTTTTCACTAGCCCATGGCACTGGAGGGAGTGGCCAATACAGGGGTGGTGATGGCGTCCTTCGAAGACTCAAATTTAGAAAACCACTCACCCTTTCTATACTCACTGAGAGAAGGGTGTTCCATCCTTATGGACTAAAAGGTATATATCAACATGGAAATTGTCTCTTAAGATATGTATCGTTAGGTTTAAATGTGCAGTCAGTTATGTGCAGAAAATCACTCAAAGAGTACCATTCCTTTTTTTCCGTTGCCTGATATGCTACTAAGATATTGTTGTGTTCCTGATGTGTAGTCAGTTTTTGCAGAAAGTCCCTCAAAGAGTACTATCCCTTTTTTTCCGCTGACTTATATGGTACTGAGAGACTGTCGTATTACTGATACAAGATGAATCAACCTTATGAATTAAAAGGTGTATTTAAGATACTTAATCTGGTATTTGAATCAACAACATCTTAAACTCTGTAGCGCTACGCGTAAATGTGCAGTCAATTATGTGCAGAATTTAACTCAAAGAGTAACGCTCCTAGTTTTTTCTCCTTTTCTGTCGCCTGATAGGTTCTGAAATGGAAAGAAACTGAAAAATAAAGAAAATGGAAGGAAACTTCATTATCGTACCGTAATTATTATCGTAAAATTAAATACAATCCCTTGTAACTTACAATTGAGTAAATAAATATTTAACGTCAATTAGTAAATCCTCCCCCCCCCCCCAAAAAAAGAAAAAAAAACACAATCATTTCCCATGGTCCCTTTGTTGCATAATAAGAAACTAAACATCTAAATCAGTATTGTAAAATTAAATAACATCCCTTGTCATTTACCATTGAATTAATGAATATGTAATGCCCAATTGTATGATCTGATCCGATACTGATTTTACGATACTTTCTAGGAAATTGAAAAAAAAAGGATGGAGGTTTTAAATAAGACGGATTCTATATACCTGTCTAAATGTTTTTCTAGACATCTAGAATCACCATGCCTCGTTTCTATCAAGATGTGCCCCCTCCCGAAACATTGTGATTTTTTCCGTCTTGTCATATGGTTTTTATATGAAGTACCTGATCTTTGCATTTTGGCAAATCGCTTTTCTCCCTCCCTCGCGCCTAAAAAATAATTTCCTGTTTTTATTCTAATAAGAAACATTTTAATTATACTCCGATCAAATCATCTGACACAAGGTGTTCCAGCTACGAATGCAAATAAATACTCCAAGTTTGACGGTGACGGTATATTACTAACAACTCACTGCAGGACCAAGCCGCCCGAGGCACCACAGCTACGCACGCTCCTCCTCCATCCGAATCCATTCGACATTTCCCTCCCTTGAAGTTCCAATTTCCCTTAGATCTTTCCTTGCAACTTCTTCCATTCAGGAACGACTTGTTTTTTGTTTGGCCCTTGAGGGTTGGCCGACAAGGACGATCTTTGGAAATCTGTTATCCTACATCCGAAGAAGGTGTCCTAGCCATCTAAACTTTCTCTCATAATAGCCTTACAATGCGGGATAGACGATGCAGGCTTCGCCAACCAGATTTTACAGAAAATTTGGTGCCGGTTTACAAAATAAAAGGTGACAACTATTTTTTAATCGATACAGTAGAATTGCGTAGACTGTTTTTATTAATGTAAAAAATGTGCGAAAGAAAAAGAAAACAGAAGAGAAAATTAAAGTTTAAGCCAAAGAAAAGGCTGCACTCCTTACATTTGCGAATTTTCATTCAGTCACTAACTGGTTTCCATTGAATGATTCATTGTTTTGAATGTTTATTCAACTTCTTTTCATAATGAGCCATTCATTCATTAGAAAGCATTATTCTCAACTTTCTTACTGTTAGGGACTCTGTAGGCCTCAGTTTCCTTCTCTTCAATTTCGTAGACGAAAAATAGATCCAATTAATGCCTTGAGGATCCTTGAAATATTTTTGCCCCCATACCCATCTCCAGGTATCATCTAATCTTTTACCCCGATACCCCATACCGTCATACCTTCCCATTCATTCCAGAAAAAGGCTATTTTCATTTGATCGTTTCAAAGCTATGAACTTTTTAGAGCAATACCACAATTTAGTCAGATTTACCCCATTTAACCATGAAAATTAAAACGTAAAACTAATCAATTAAATTTAAAAATGCCTTTTGTCTGTCAAAATTTTAATATTAACAATCTCTGAATTCTCAAAGGCAACTACAAAACAAGAGCTCTACCTTCTTATGACGTTCGGTGCTATGTGTTTTTAGCAATTTATGCTGATTTTTACTCTCGTTAGTTTTCTAATTTGTTTTCTAATTAACAACCAAAATTACATAAATCTCATGAGATCTTAGGCGTGAAAAGTTTAATTCCTGGTTATTTATTTCTAACTATTTTTGAATGTACATGGTTGTACAAATTTACAGTTCAAACAATCAAATTCCATTTTCACTGTCCCTGGTACTTTAAGAAAGTACCATGGAAAGTTACTTGATTTTAGAAAGTGAATTGTAAAAAGTCTTATCCACCTGTCAGCATGGGCGCCCATATGGGGGGGCAGGGGGGGGCTCTTGCCCCCCCCCCTGGCTGAATGATGCTGCCTTATTTTTATATTTTTGTTCTGAGATTTCTATTATATAGCATTAAAAGTAGCAATTAGTCGAAGTTTGCCCCCCCCCTGGAATTCAGCTTATGGGCGCCCATGCCTGTCAGGGCATATCACTACTGTTTTGAAGACAGTATCCAGCTTTTAGTATCCAAAACTGTTAATACCTGACGGTTGGAAACGGATAGTTATAGTATATTTACCATTGATCTATATTACTCCTATATTTAGACCTTTAATTTAAATATTTATACTTGTGTGTATAATATGACCTATATCACCTTTACTTATAATTAATTGAAAACAAATTTTTTTGTTTTTGTGTAGTTTTGATTATCTCTGCTTCTTCTCTTAATTTTTTTAAAATAAATCAAGATGCAACCATCTTAAGTCTATGCATACCTGAGAACCGCAATTTTCTTAGATTTTTGGTTGCTTGTTTCAAAATTAGGAAGTTTTCAGGACAGTACCACTTATTCATCAGTGTTGCCGCGTTGAATCGTGAAAACCCACAAGCCAACCTAATTAGTTAAATCTGAAAAGGTTTTTTCTCCGGAAAAATTCAAACATTACCAATCTGGTAATTTCAAAGGAAAAAATTCACCTTCATTGGAAAGCTATTACTTGCTAAACTAATTGGTGACATGTGTTTTTAGCTGTTTTTTTGAGGATTTTTCATCTCTGTTTCTTTTTTTCTTTTTGTTTGCACCTGCTATTGCCAAAAACTTTATGCGGAAGATTTTTTTTTTCTTTTTGTTTGCACCTGCTATTGCCAAAAAACTTTATGCGGAGGATTTTTTCTTTTTGTTTGCACCTGCTATTGCCAAAAACTTTATGCGGAGGATTTTTTCTTTTTGTTTGCACCTGCTATTGCCAAAAACTTTATGCGGAGGACTTTTTCTTTTGTTTGCACCTGCTATTGCCAAAAGCTTTATGCGGAGGATTTTTTTCTTTTGTTTGCACCTGCTATTGACAAAAACTTTATGCGGAGAATTTTTTCTTTTTGTTTGCACCTGCTATTGCCAAAAACTTTATGCGGAGGATTTTTTCTTTTTTTTGCACCTGCTATTGCCAAAAACTTTATGCGGAGGATTTTTTCTTTTTGTTTGCACCTGCTATTGCCAAAAACTTTATGCGGAGGATTTTTTCTTTTTGTTTGCACCTGCTATTGCCAAAAACTTTATGCGGAGGATTTTTTCTTTTTGTTTGCACCTGCTATTGCCAAAAACTTTATGCGGAGGATTTTTTCTTTTTGTTTGCACCTGCTATTGCCAAAAACTTTATGCGGAGAATTTTTTCTTTTTTGTTTGCACCTGCTATTGCCAAAAACTTTATGCGGAGGATTTTTTCTTTTTGTTTGCACCTGCTATTGCCAAAAACTTTATGCGGAGGATTTTTTCTTTTTTGTTTGCACCTGCTATTGCCAAAAACTTTATGCGGAGAATTTTTTCTTTTTTTTGTTTGCACCTGCTATTGCCAAAAACTTTATGCGGAGAATTTTTTTCTTTTTGTTTGCACCTGCTTTTGCCAAAAACTTTATGCGGAGGATTTTTTCTTTTTTTTGTTTGCACCTGCTATTGCCAAAAACTTTATGCGGAGGATGTTTTCTTTTTGTTTGCACCTGCTATTGCCAAAAAATTTATGCGGAGGATTTTTTCTCATACGGTTGTATGAGTTTCCACTTAAACAATTCAAACAGTCGGATTTCTTGTTCACTATCCGTTGCACTTTAAGAACATTAACGATGATTGCACTAAATCTGCTTAATTGTAGACAATAATGTTCAATTTCAGTGTTCCTAAAGCATTTCAATTCTAATAACATGCAGATATCAATATCCCATAAACTCAGTATTTGCTGGGTTGTATTCAACCTATTCCCTTTTTTATTTTCAGGTGGAATGCCTGGAGAAAGAGGTCTCAATTTGCTAAGAAGAAAAGATGGCGTTGTGCTCAATTTGGGATCTAAAACAACCATTGCCGTGAAGCCCGGCGTAAGTATGCTTACGACCTTTAATTGGTAATTGAAATGGGCTAGTCTCAGGTTTTTTTTTTTTCAAGGATGAAGCTGGAGAACCCGGTACCCTTTAGGACAAAAAACTCATCAGTTGATTGTATATTGACAGAGATTCTGGTTTTAAAACCAAGCTCCATAATAAATTACAATCATATTGGATACGTTTGTTTCCTTGTATACACAGTTGATGGGGATACACCTCTCCTTACCTCTCTTTACCTCTCAATTTTACCCATATTTCGATTCGATTCACTTTTTTCATTATTGGACACACGGATCCAAATTCAAGTTTGTCGCTTGAAGGAAGGAGAAGGATTCCAAGTTTTCAAAGCTATTTAATCGTATCAAGGTATATTTATTCTATGCCGTGGTGGGTCGGGTGTAAGGGGATTATTCTCCATTTCTTTATTCATTTGCCGTTCACATTTTTTCGATTTATTTCTTTTGTTTTCTGTTGGCATTGGCACAGATACAGAGTCAATATAGGAGCATGGGCGTTGTCCTAGATATCGTTTGTAACTATGTGTTTTTAGACAGATAATGCTCTGTTTTATCTCAAATTTGTTCATAGTAAAAAAGGAATATTGTGATGAATTCTGGCAAATTGTTGAATGCCTGTTAAACCAAAGCTTAAAAAGGGTATCCAAAAACAAAGAAAAAACTCAAAATAAAAAGAAACGAAAATGCACAGTAACACATGATAATAGGAATAAATCTTCGAAGTTTTGTCAAAATAATGAAACCATAAATGTCGTAACCTGGCTGATCTTACATATAAAGATTCAATTAAAACGAAAAATATGGCAATACTGCTTAGTATTTTGTTTGTCGTTTTTCTTTTTTTTGGGGGGGGGTTATCCCCTCTCTTGTTGCCTCCCACCTTTGGATACGTGCATGACATGGTGAACGATTCAAAATTACTAACTATTTAAAATTATGCTAATTATTGTTCAATTAAATTATAAGATTTATATTCTTTAATTTTAAATGCTATGATACGCATGGCTGTTTTTCTTTATAAAAACTAATGAAAAGCGATAAAATTATAATTGCAATATCCTTAGTAAAAGTTGAAGTCATGAGTAAAGTGGGGTAGAGGAGGAGCTTCCGCATCAACAGGAGGAGCTTTGATCAAGGCGCTTTTGAGCTGCTATAGTTTTTTAGTCTTAGTAGCAGCAGTTTAAAAAAAGATTACTAGCCCTTTTTCATCGCTTCTCATTTTTTGTATTAATCTAAAAAATTACTTTGTGTGTAGGTTTTTCTTTTTTTACTTTTATTTACTTTGTTTAATTTCGTTAACATTTATTGCTTCTTTATACAGCTTTAAACAGGTTTTTTGAAGTTTTCTATTCTTTTATGATTTTTTTTTTCTCTAATATAATTTTGATCAACTCTTCAAGTGATTGCTGAGCTCGAGAGGGTCTTGGATGCAAAATATGCCGAACATTCGCAAAATACTGGCAAATAGACTGCTGAATTTACAATTATAATTTAATTTTTTGATTTGCTTTGCTTTGTTTTGATTGTTTTGATTTGCTTTTTTTTAGTTTGATTTGTTTTTGTTTTTTATTATAATTTGATTTGTATTCTTTCTTTTACAAAAGCGAGTCAATAAAAAGGAAAACCTGAGAAACCTGCAAACATATGAACACCCAAATCAGCAAATACAAAAAACAGAATGTTAAAGCGCAAAAAGTCGAACAGGTTGCGGAAATACTAAGACGGTGGAATGCACTGGACGGTGGATGGTGGAATGGGAATGGACGTAACGCCGTATTACGTTCCATAATTCTTACTTTATAGGATTTTGGCCAAATAGGGAATTTTTGAATTCAAGAAAATTAGAGGATAGGAATTAAACAACAATTTGACGTTGTATATTTGTACAGTAGATTACTCTTGGTCCATTTATCCAGTCAATCTTCTGGACTTGGTTCTTCTTTTTAATGGCAGAAAATACAAGAGTTATAAAACAGTATTTGAAAAAGAAGGGGAGACAAATTGAAGGAGGGGAGGATCCTGTTGCAAGAGCCCTGGCGACACTCGCCAAGTATCATACTCTTAAATTGCGAGCAGAGGCTTAGCTCCAGAATTTAATGGGGGGGGGGGGGGAGTAAGAGGGGTCCATATCCGGATAGTCAAGGGGCATGGGCTATATAATATTATTTTCTCTCCAAATTATTGGGGGTAACTGCCCCCTCCCCCGAAACAACGCCCCTTACTGCATGGAAAGGGTAGCGTGACCCTACGCTTCCCTTGTTTTACCCTTCGTGAAGAAGCAAAAGCCTTCTTTCCTCTAGAAGAACAAAAGACAAAAACTCAACGCCATGGAAAAGAATATGTGAGGACAACCGAGTTATCATGCAATCACGTTCGAAGCCATAAGGATCTGAAATGATGCAAGTCCAAGTACTATTTGCTGAAGAAGAAGATTAGAATAATTCCAAAATAAATCAGGCGATATGACGTATGTCAGTATGGGAATTTACCTCTCTTTGCCTCCGCCCCTCTTGCTCAAATCTTTAACCAGATATTAAAATGAAACATGATTCCTTAAAACTTTGGTGGGAAGGGCTGCGATTTTACGGCTTCTTCATGATTTTGCTACAACTATTTACTAACAGTTTACTGAAATTGAAATTCCGGTTCCCATCCATAAAAAAGTTGGCTAATGACCAGCCTGATACCAAAATATTCCCCTCTCCCTAGAATATTTTGGTAAGATAAGTGATTAGATCTTTTCAAACCATCGTCATTGACAAAATTTGTTTCACCTTAGTCAAAAACAAAAATGGAGAAATTGATAAAGTCAACTCTAATCTAAAGTTAGTTGAATATATATATATATATATATATATATATATATATATATATATATATATATATATATATATATATATATATATATATATATATATATATATATATATATATATATATATAATATATATATATATATATATATATATATATATATATATATATATATATATATATATATATATATATATATATATATATATATATATATATATAATATATATATATATATATATATATATATATATATATATATATATATATATATATATATATATATATAATATATATATATTATATATATATATATATATATATATATATATATATTTATATATCAGGGCCGTATCCAGGATTTTTGTTCAGGGGGGGGGGGGTTTACTAATGTTTGACTTTTTTTTTGGGGGGGGGTACTAATTTTTGACTCAGTTTTCGACTAATTTTACTGATTTTTACCTAGGTTTTACTAATTTTAGACTTATTTTCGAGTCGGTCAAAAATTTCGGGGGGGGGGGGTGGGTGGGTTCAAACCGGGTAACCCCCCCTGGATACGGCCTAATATATATATATATATATATATATATATATATATATATATATATATATATATATATATATATATATATATATATATATATATATATATATATATATATATATATATATATATATATATATATATATATATATATATATATATATATATATATATATATATATATATATATATATATATATATATATATATATATATATATATATATATATATATATATATATATATATATATATATATATATAATGTATTCAACTAACTTTAGATTAGTCTTTAATCTTTTCAAACCATCGTCGATTAGATCTTTTCAAACTATCGTCATTGACAAAATTCGTTTCACCTTAGTCAAAACAAAAATGGAGAAATTGATAAAGTCAACTAATCTAAAGCTAGTTGAATATATATATATATATATATATATATATATATATATATATATATATATATATATATATATATATATATATATATATATATATATATATATATATATATATATATATATATATATATATATATATATCTATATATATATATATATATATATATTATATATATATATATATATATATATATATATATATATATATATATATATATATATATATATATATATATATATATATATATATATATATATATATATATATATATATATATATATATATATATATATATATATATATATATATATATATATATATATATATATATATATATATATATATATCTATATATATATATTATATATATATATATATATAGCTTGTAAGCTACCCAATAGTAAAACAATGAAGAAAAATTAAAAGGGGAAATACAGTCAAAACAATAAATATAAATAAGAGGGATAAAAAAAACATAAAATCGAACATAGAAAAATAGGACAATAAAAATATAGTTGGGAGGACAACATGTAAAAAAAATATATATAACCCAACTTTAAGAGAAAAAGCCAAAGATTACGATAAAATTGTAGAAAAAATACGATTTTTTTATCTATCTATGTTAAATACATTCACGTTAAAAAAAAAAAATAAGACTTGAAGTTCAAAATTGGCACGACTCTGCCGCCTTTTTTTATGTGGAACCAAGTTATGTGCCCCTCTCTTGACCTAAAGGGAGAAAAAGATTCCACAAAACCTTATTTTGATCACATGTAAAATTGTGGAAATGTGAGATAGGTTCCATTGTTATGAGCACGGTGATTAGGGCCGTATCCAAGGGGAGGGTTAGGGTGTTTGCCCCTCCCCCCCCCAAAAAAAAATGTTTGTCCGACTTGTAAAAAGAAATAACAAAATTGTATATAAACAAATTTTGTTCGTTTTTAAAAGTTTTTTCGTACCCCCTCCCCCCCCCCCCCTCCTCCCCCTCCGAAAGAATAACCTCTCCCGAACAAAAATCAGGAATACGGCCCTGGTGGTGATATATTGATATAAAATATTAAGATGTGCCGTTTTCAGGATTGCTTTGAGCTACGCACCCCTGGTGGTGGTGGATATGGACTCAAAGGAGAAGAAAAAGAAGAATTAAATCAGTCAGATTCTAATCTTCAGTATTTTATGGAAAAGGGTAGTGTTGCTAGTTATAAAAGCCGCACAAGCTTCTGTGTAATTTTTTGTTTTAATATTGCGTTGAAACCTGGGATAAAATAAAATACGGTGCCTTCATCTATTTTCGTATACCTTAAAGGGGGTATCGATGCGTCCAGGTAAGTGCATAGGGAGGGGATGTTTGCTTGATTTGTCAACATTTTGACGATTGTTTCTATGTTTAGTATTAACTGCTTCTTTTTCTAAGTCCCCCTAATTTTCTCCACTCTAAAAAGAAGTTTTGCGTATAACCTTAGACGGGACCGTTCTTAGAGGATTTAATTTTGGAAAATTGTTTCTTAAAGGACCTCGTCAAAATTACCTCGATTCACGAAAATCTGGGGGGGGGCGAAATTCAGTTTTCAAAATCCAGTGGGGACAGTTTTGTTGTTGTTTTAACTTTTTGCAGTGAAAACACCGCCAAAAAAGGCTTTTTTCAGTGAGCCAAAAAAGGTATTTTGAAAACCTAGGGGGTGGAAAAATCCCTCCCCCACCTGACACCTCTGTTTCGTTCTCCTCTTTGATTGCAGTAGAATTTTATTTGTTTTTTACTTTATATTTTAAGTTTAAGCATTCGTAATCTTTTATTTTTAATTTTCTTGTTTAAAAAAATTATCACAAAAGTGCCAAGAAACACAATATAGGTAGCCTAAAGAAAATTTTAAAGATAATTGTGAATCATGAATAAAGAAGGTAATTACAATTAATTATGAATCATGAGAAATGATATAATTTTTGACGAATTTACTGGTCAAGGAAAAAAAATGAAAGCCTAGGAAAGAAAAAAAAATGCAAATAGACGAAGAAAACACAATGATAAATTTCCTTGAGAAAATTACATAAATGATCTTCTGTAATGTTGATCAAACGACCCACTGACATAAAGCTAAACACGGGAAAAGGAAAAAGTAAAGATTTGTGAAGAGAGATTAATTATTTTGAGGAAGCAAACAAACAGCGATGTAACGAAAAAAAAAATTGTGTGGTGTTGTCGGTATGAAGATGGTGAAAGCTTAGGAGATAGGAAAAGATGCAAATGGACAAAGAAAACAGAATAGTAAAATGGCCATAAAGAAATTAAATAAATGAATTTCAGCAAGATTGGTCAAATGACCCACATCCACAAAAGCCTAATAAAAGAATACGAAAAATTAAAGGATTTGGTAAGAGACATTAATTCATTTGAAGGGAGAAACAGAAAAGTATGCAACTACTACCACTACTAACAACTTACCGTAGCACCAAGCCGCCTGAGGTCAACTCAGCTTGCAAGTTCTTCCTACATCCCATCTATTCAAAGCCTCCTTCTTTACAGCCTCCCACCTCAAACGAGGCCGACCTGCTTTTCGTTTAGCCTTAGAGGGTTGGGCGAAAAAGGACAATCTTTGGTAATTTGTTATCCTTTATCCGCAGAACCTGCCCTAGCCGTTTCAACCTTTCTCTCATTAAGCCCTAGAAAGCAGGATTGAACCACACTTTTTGTTGAGCCTCCTATTCAAAATACGGTTAGTCAGTTGGGTACCCAAAACAATCCATAGGCAATTTCTCTGGAAAACATCTAGCATGTCTTCTTCCGTTTTTCGAAGTGCCCATGCTTCAGAACCATACTTGACCACTGTCATCACTGTAGATTCAGATAATAAAGTATAATAACATAAAGTATAAATGTAACGGAAGAATATTTTCTGTGGTATTGTCGGCGTGAAGGTAGACACTTTGAACTTAATACCCTTAATTGCTTCTGAGATATTCGCAGATATACTTTTTGGACAAAAATGGATACACATAATGGCTTTTGATTTAGTTTAGTATCCTCAAAAACAAGTCCTGGGTACCTTTTTTTGGGAATTTTTGCTGTGATATTGTATAGACACCATTTTGACAGTCTGAAGGGGGGTCGCCCCTCCCTCAACCCTTGCTCTTTACGCTTAAGTCTTTTTTTATCACATTTCCTCTCCTCTCAGTGGCACCAAGAAAATAGAAAATAAAAAGAAAACATTTTAAACATTTACAAAAAAAAATTAAAAATGCCACCTACAACTCTAAATTTCATAAAAAAAATAGCAGCCGAGTAGTGGTCTTCGCATAATTGTACTACTACCACTAAAAATAACGCTTAAGTCTTAAAGTTCTTCGGAAATATTTATCATTCAAAATCAGGACAATTTTGTCCTTTTGTTCTTTTCTAAAGAATCAGGACAAAAACTTGAACTGTAGCGTAAAGAGCAAAGGTTGAGGAAGGGGCAGCCCCCCTTATATACAGAATAATTTCTGTTTATTTTAAGTTTTAATGTTTCTCCTTGCTTTCAGTTGAAAAAACTGGTTTATTTTATCTAATTTCTGACCGTTTTTCAAATCATGTCAGGAAGTCACCTTCCCATCCCCCACGAACTTTTTTGATTTTTACTTTCAAAAAGGGAACTTTCAAGGAGAATTTTTGATTTTCACTTTCAAAAGAAATTTTGATTGTCGCTTGAATGTGCTATCTTGCAATTTTCCAGGACCATTGGTTCGATACGATCACCGCTGGTAAAAAAAAACGAAAAAAATAAGAAACACGCATAGGTGATCTTTGTTCTGCCAAAAAACAAGGTTCTATATTTTGTAGATAAGAGCTTGAACCATAACAGTATAGTTCTCTGATAAACTGGATCTGATGGTGGGATTTTCATTAGGATTATTTTACTTTTGTGGGTGTTTCCCCCCTTTTTCAAAAATCACGCAAATTTTCGCAGGGTCGTAGCTTTTGACTGTTAACACTAGTGAATGTTATTTCTTTTAATAAGCATAAAAAGCGAATTCTTTTGTTGAGGTATTTATTGCTATCAAAATTCCGTTTTTTAGGGTTTCGGTTGCTATTGGGCCTCGCTCCTTACTTACAGTTCATTACCATGAATTGTTTTATTTATTTTTCAGTTACATTGTTGAGTTAATTAGGGATGATTTAAATGAAAGTTTAGTAACACTAGGAAGGATTGAATTTAACGGGAGGGGGGGGGGCTTTTAGTTGAAGGCGTTCGATTTGAATTGATTTTAGTATTTAAAGCCTATTTCAATGGGAGTTGGATTAAATTGAATGAAAGTTTGTCCAAAAGAGGCATAATTAAACAGGGTTGAGTTCAAAGGGGGGGTTCAGACAAAGAGAGTTTCATTTAGACCAAGATAGTGTTACAATGGAACTGATAATCCCATACTAAAATGCACTTAAAGGCATTTTGTATAAACCAAAACATAGACGAACCCAAATAGAATATTTCCACCAGATAATCGGTTTATTATTAGCAAAAATGTATTGCCATGAATTCTTTGCCACCTTTCTCTGTCGCTCATTTTTATGCAGACGTCTGCGTCACCCATGTCAAAGTAATGGCGGCGTATAGATTTTACATCTATATGTAAACGTATATAGGCCTATTCACTACTATTTCAGGAGACCCAAAAACATTAAACAAGTAGCAAAATAATTTATTTAGTAAGTACAAAACTAGCAAAAAATACCCAAGTTATTTGAAGGCTTCATGAATGGGTGTGCCTTTCATCAAATGTTCTGCACACATCCTAGGTATCTGGATTCCTTTTAGTAAAATATCTGTGACAGTCTGAAAAAAATCCTTTATAATAAGTTATCTATTTCGAGTTTAGGCTTTGTGTATGAGAATATATAGACATTATTGGACGATACTAAATATCAATACTGATCGGATGAAAAATCAAATGCTGACAAGTTAATATTGATATCGAAAGCGGTAATTGAAAAGTATATGAATGCGCAAATTTGGTGAAACAAAAGAAAAAAAAACTTTTTTTAATTAAAGAAGCTACCTTAAATGGCCTAGTAAATCGAAATTTTGAAAAAAAAACGATCTGCTTTGATTTTTTTCAATTCTTTTATGCTTGAAGTTAATCCTAGGAGAATATCTCTTAGTCAGACCTAGTGGCACCTTCTGAGTCAAATTTTGCTGACGTCCCCAGTACCCATAGCTTACTATCGACAAGACAAATTCTGCTAAATTTTACAGTCAAAGTATATTTTCAGCTATAAATAATGTAAACATGAATATTTAAGAACGTTTAATACCGTAAATCTCATTTTGCAAGTCTCAGTGTTTGCTGACAGTCTCTAAGACAAATGGCGTATTAGTAAATTTTCTTAGCAACAATTAATTTTGGTAAAAATTGATCTTAAATGTGCCACCAGTTCGAAAAGCTAACGGGAGGCTAGTTTAAAACAAAGAAAATCTATAATCTGTTACTAATTGTTAAGTAGAATGCTGTTGAATTGAATGTACTTTGAGCATAAATAATGTGCTTGCTGTGGCCCAAAAGATTTCAATCAGTGCAGTTAGTACAACGGGAAACTTCCAAAGCTATCAAATTATTCAATGATACTTCTTTTGAGCTGACTTTCAATGTTTTCCAAGAAGGTATATGAGAAATTTTTTAGGGACTGCCCTTACCTGAACTTTAAATAGAAAATTCTGTTCCGTTCAATAAAAAAAAAATATATATGCTTTCTAATGATGTAAGTTTAATTAAATCTGAATTTCTCTATCTCTGGCACAAAACAGGAGAGGTTAAATGGTTTTTTTCCAAGATTTCCGGGAAATAATGTGTCAGCTTTTAGTTTTCTGTCCTTTATTCACACCTCTTATCAAAGCTATACAAGTTATGGCAAGACCACCCAGTCATTTCTGAATAGTGTTACCATACAAACTAAAAAAAGCTTGTGATGGACGAGATACGGTGATTAGTTAAGGTATCGAACAGCCTTAAATTGAGGTAGCATTCAGTTTATAGTTATTGTAATTTGTCGCATTATTAGGATAGCGTACAATTTGACTTGCACCAAGACGAAGGATGTCTCAGATCCTGCTTCCCCTTCGTCCCTAGATCCTCAGATTACCATAATTTTCCTCCCAAATTGAATTCTATTTTATACAATTTTCATATATTGCTACGTTTCCTAGTCTCCTTCACCAAATAAATTCCTGTCGATGGGCCTGTCAATATGCATGACAGCAAAAAGAAGGTGTAAACATATTTAGAAGGATCAGGAAAATCAGAAGAGAAACAGCTTCAAAATATCAGAATTAACTGGAATTTTCTGGAACTCAGAATTTACTGGAATTTTCAGAGATTCTACCAGACCGGAAATTTTTACCGGAAATTGTTCGGTATCTCTCAGTATTACCAGATGTAGGTGTATTTTTCTATAGAAGTTTCGGGACTCCCACTTCTCTTATGTAATTCGCGGTTATTTTCAGAAAACATAACTTTCACAAAGGTAAACATGAAATGAGCGATAGGGGGAGATTAAATATTTTGACATAGTTGACTAATGTAGAATTAATAATACTATTTATTTTGTTTTTGAAAAGTTTATCGATAATCAAAAGCAAAATTTTAGCAAAAAGTTTGTAGGAAAAACGTAGATATATCAGGCAATATTTTATATTTAACATGCTAACAAGAAAATTAACTGACTTGAGGAAATCGGGGGCCCAATAAGATGAGGAAAAGTGATAAAAAAAGGTTTAATCAAAAATAAAAAATAAATCTCACTTAATATTTGGAAACTTCTTTTCATGTTAACAATGTGTATTATATAGGACTAGTAATTTGCCGTAAGCAGTATTACCACATGTAGTTGATTTTACTATTTTTAGTGCTTCATTTCTTAAATTAATTAAAAACTTTTTCAACAAAATAAGTTTTTCAAGAAAAGTAAAGAACTCCATTAAACAAAAAATGAGCAAAAATAAAATCAAAAAATCTACCAAGCGTAAAACTACCGCAAATCAGCATCGATAAATAAATGAAACCCAAAACGAACAGAAATTACAATAAATAACCGAGTCAACCTCAAAACGAGAAAAAATTAACATAAGTTGGGCTCAAAACCCCTATGCCTTCCCAAGGCCAGAACATAATTAGCACCATACTGAAAAAAATATAAATGTTCTTACTTTTATAACTTTAATAAAATCAAATAATATTAACATTTTGATTACTAAATATCAGTATAGGTATTTTAAACTGACAATGCACATTCATTTGTATTATTCATTGCACATTCATTGAGTGCACATTCTGCACTCAGAAAAAATCTTCAACTTGATACCACTTCAACTTCTTCAACTTCAACTCGAGATATTCAAGGTTATTCTCGAGGTTATTTACTGTAATTTCTGTTCGTTTTGTTATTATTATAGTAATAACGTAACTATAAAGTTCGTAACTTAACTTAACTTAACGTAAATAACTTAACTATAAAGTTCGTAACTTAAAATTAAATACGTAACTTAACCTAGGTGCGTTCCCCTCCCCCCCTAAACCCCAAAAAACAACAGTTTAAATATCGTATACGCAATGAAAACCAAGCTATGGATTTCATTACTCTAAAATGGGTGTCTTCAATTATCCCGTCAAAAACGGGTTTTTCGTGACTGATTTCCTTGTAAATGCCCATATAATGGGAAAGTGCCGAAAAATCTTAGAACATTGTTTTCAGGTATGAATAGACCTAAGGTAGGTCTATACGAATTTATAGTTAAGTTACGGTTTCATTTATTTATAGATGCTGATTTGCGGTAGTTTTACGCTTGGTAGATTTTTTGATTTTATTTTTGCTCATTTTTTCTTTAATGGAGTTCTTTACTTTTCTTGAAAACTTATTTTGTGGAAAAAGTTGTTTTAATTAATTTCTGTTCGTTTTATATTGACATAGTCTTTTCAAGGAGAAAGAAAATAATACTTTAAATCTTTTTGTTTTTTTAAGACTTTATAGTTTGGTCTGCTATTTGTATGCAGGAGAAAAATTTTCAGCAATTTTTAACAACATACACCCTTTTAAAAATCTGGACACAAATAGTAGCGTTTAATTTTGTTTCATACCTTCTCTTGTTGACCTGAAATGGAAAACTTGATACTATCCGCAAAAAAATCTGCTTACTTTTTTTGAGAGCTTGGATACACTTACGCTATTTTGACTTGGTTAAATTTTAAGAGCGGAAGTAGCCCCGAAAGTTTGAACATTTACATTTTGTTTTTAAACATAAAGGCAAATGGGAGGGTGGGCGTGGGAGGGGGATTAGTTGCCCTCAAATCACTTTCGACTGTTAAAAAGGGCATCATCCCTTTCTATTTTCAATCGAATGAGCCCTTTTCGAAGTTCCTACGACAACTCCTTCGATACGAAGTGCCCTGGTCTAAGCAACAACAACAACAAAAAATCATACATTATACCCACATCGATCTTTACTATAAAAATTTCAAGCTTTCCATTCACTTTTGACTATTAAAAGGGCACTAGGCCTTTCGATTTCCAATCGAATGAGCCCTTTTTGAATTTCTACGACAACGCTTTTTATAAAACACCTTATATGTCCCCAGGGCATAAATTAGAACCCTTACCCTAAGGGCTGTGAGGGTAGTTACCATCCTTTAAGACATAATTTTCAAAACTTTCAACTACCTTAAACAAAATGGCTATCTAAAAATTTTGATTGTATGTGTTTGGGAAAATGGTGGGCGTGAGAGGGGCTTTAGTCGCTCTCCCATCATTTTTAACTATTGAAAAAGTCACTAGCCCTTTCAATTTCCAATCAAATGAGCCCTTTTGAAGTTTCTACGACAACGCTTTCAATAAAAAACCTTATATGCCCCCAGGGCATAACTTATAACCCTCGCCCTAGGGGCTGGGGGGCTTTCATCCTCAAAGACCTAATTTCCAGAACTTTCTACTACATTGAACAAAATGGCTATCTGAAAATTTCGATTGGATGTGTTTGGGGAAATGTTGCGCGTGAGAGGGTGGTTAGTCACCCTCCAATCACTTTCGACTATTAAAAAGGGCACTAGCCCTCTCAATTCCCAATTGAATGAGCCACTTTTGAATTTTTACGACTACTCTATCTATAAAAAATTTATATATGCCCCCAGGGCATAATTTACAACTTTTTCCCTGGGGGCTCAGGGAGGTTTGTCATCCTTAAATACATAATTTTCGGAACTTTCAACTACGTTGAACAAAATGGCTATCTCTAAACTTTGATTGAATGTTTTTGTGGAAATGGTGGGCGTGAGATGGGGGTCAATTACTCTCCACTCACTTTCGACAATTAAAAAGGGCAATTTCAATTTTCAAACAAATGAGCCCTTTTTGAAATTTCTACAGCAATTTTCTATATAAACCTTATATGCCCCAGGGCATAACTTACAACCCTTGCACTGAGGGCTCTGAGGTGGTTATCATCCTAAAAGACCTAATTTCCAGAACTTTCGACTACGTTGAACAAAATGGATATCTCAAAATTTTGATTGGATGTGTTTGGGGGAAATGGTGGGCGTGAGAGGAGGGTTAGTTGCCCTTCAATCCCTTTCGACTATTAAAAGGGTTCTAGCCCTCTCAATTTTCTATTGAATGAGGCCTTTTTGATGTTTTTACAACATCACTTTCTGTAAAAAGCCTTACGTTCCCCCAGGGCATAACTTACAACCCTTGCCCTGAGGGTTTTGGGGGGAGGGGTTGTCATCCTTAAAGACCTAATTTCCAAAACTTTCAACTACGTTGAATAAAAATGGCTATCTAAATATTTTGATTGGATGTGTTGGGGGAAAAGGTGGGCGGGAGAGGGGGGTTAATTGCCCTCAAATTACTTTTAAAAAGGGCACTAACCCTTTGGATTTCCAATCGAAAGAGCTCTTTTTCAAGTTTCTACGACAAATATTTCAATAAAAATTTATATGCCCCCAGGGCATAACTTATGACCCTTGCCTTGAAGAGTCTGGGGGGAGTGTCCTGCTCAAAGGTATAAGTTCCTGAAGTTTAAACTGCGTGAAACGAATGGGTATCTCAAAATTTTGATTTGATGTGTTTGGGGAAAAGGTGGGCGTGAGAGGGGGGTTAGTTGCCCTCACATCACTTTCGACTATTAAAAAGGGCACTAGCCCTTTGAATTTCCAATCGAATGAGCCCTTTTTCAAGCTTCTGTGACAAAGATTTCAATAAAAACCTTATACGCCCCCAGGGCATAACTTATAACCCTTGCCCCGAAGACTGTGGTGGGGAGTGTCCTGCTCAAAGGTATAATTTCCTGAACTTCAAACTGCGTGGAACCAAATGGATATCTAAAAATTTTGATTGGATGTGTTTTGGGGAAATGATGGGCGTGGAAGGGGTGTTAGTTGCCTTCCAATCACTTTAGACTATTAAAAAGGGCACTAGCCGTTTTAATTTCCAATCCAATGAGCCCTTTTTGATGTTTCTACGACAAAGCGTTCTATAAAAACCTTATATGCCCCCAGGGCATAACTTACAACCCTTGCCCTGAGGGCTGTGGGGGAGTGTCCTCTTCCAAAACATAATTTCTATCTGGAAATCAACTACGCGAACAAAATGGCTATATAAAAATTTCGATTGGATGTGTTTGCGGAAAAAATGGGCGTGAGAGGGGTGTTAGTTGCCCTCAAATCCCATTCGACTATTAAAAAGGGCACTGGTCCTTTAGATTTCCAATCGAAGGAGCTCTTTTTCAAGTTTCTACGACAAAGATTTCAGTAAAAACTTATATGCCCCCAGGGTATAACTTATAACCATTGCCCTGAAGACTGTGGGGGGACTGTCTTGCTCGAAGGTATAATTTCCTGAACTTTAAACTGCGTGAAACAAAACGGCTATCTCAAAATTTTGATTTGATGTGTTTGGGGAAAATGTGGACGAGAGAGGGGGGTTAGTTGTCCTCAAATCACTTTCGAATATTAAAAAGAGCACTAGCCCTTTGAATTTCCAATAGATTCATTGTTCGCTCAAAAAATTTTACTTCATTCCCAGTACCCTTATCGTTTTCACAGGCCTTTGCATTTTCGGCCTTAGATTATTTGAAATTATGCCAAGGGGCAATTTACTTTTTGATTGAGATGTGGGGTTGTTTCCACAGATAGAAATTAAGAGGCTAGTGCAGCCAATTTTTCATGATGGCTGACATCATCATATGTGCCAGAAACTGATTCTCTGCTCCTCTCAATGTAAATTCGTGAGAGCGAGAAAATTTTTTGTTTTGATTGTCCTGCGCACAATCATTATCTACGAATCTTGGGGACTTCAACTTTCAAAACCTAATGCGGATGCGATATGATTTAGACATGGTGGTCCTACAGTAGAGACGTGTCGATGACGACCGATCCGGAGCCAAGCGGTGGAAGTAGTAGCACAGACACTGGTGGAAGAGAGAAGGCAAATGGATTTTGTAAAGTTGAAGTTATGTGTTTATGTTTGTAAGGATGGACCAAGGTAGCGCGTGGGCGGTCATTTATCTTACGGGGGGAGGTGTTCGGGTTCCATCCCTGTTTCTTTTCTTTCAGATAAATGAACTGTTTTCGTTCTAATTACATTTGCTTAGATTTGCCTATAGTATAATTTGTAATGACAATTTAAAAGTCTCGTTGCTAAGCGATAGTTGTTTTGCAATAAGTAAGCTTTAAACTAAATTCTATTTTGTACTTCCTGGTTTGAGTTATTGAATAATAGGGCTGGGAAGATAGAATTGGTTTTGAATGGGGATTGAGATGATTGGCTGGGCCAAGCGAAGGTCCACCCCTATGAACAGCTGCTGTACCCATTATTATTATTTTTTTTAGTCTGTTTCGGGGTACCATATTTTTTGTGCTATTATTGTGACCGTTTGGAAGAATACAAATAAGGTATTTTCTACAAACTGTGTACTAGTTTCCGTAATCCAGGCAGGGTGGGAATAGAGTTACGAGATATCTTCATTATTATATTGACAGGGAGGTTTGTTACCTCCAAGGAGAGAGTTAGAGATTTTCTAGCCGTAACCCAAGGCGGGTGCATTTGGCTTTAGAAAGTGGCCATTTGACCACTTGATCGCGTTACCATACCCTGGGACAGGGTTGTACTGTAAATAGGGTAGTACCAAACCCGATATTTGCAGAACCGATGTGGTAGACGCGGCATCACATTATAATTTGGGGCTGGGGCTTTCCCCTCCAATAAGCGGTGACACCCGTATATTACCCGCGCCAGTGGCGTTGTGGCCTACCGGTATAACACTGGGGGCTAAAATACCACGAACACTTATTAATTGTACTATTTTGCAATTAAGGATGTGCCAGAATCATTAAGTATTAGTAATATCATTGTTGAGGGAGCTTCCTTATGATTCCCACCTTCTTTATAGGGAAAATTAATTATATAGATTCTAAATGAAACAAACAGTATTTGAAATTGAATGCAAATTTTTGTTTAAATTCAACTTTGATCCGTAGAACAGTACTTTTAAAAAAAATGTTTATATAAAATATTTAATGTTTAATAATATATAAAAATGTTTAGCACATTTTAGTCAACTGAAATAATGAATCTCTCTGTAAAGGAGCAATCCGCGTACTTACACTTCTCTAAAAGACAAAAGATATTCAAAATACTCGAACTTTAAAGATTTTGGAAAAAAACTGCGTTTCAAAAAAATTGACAGTTTGCCAGTGCGCTAAACTTAATGTCATGATTTCTGCTGTAAAAATTGGTAGCACCCCTTTAATACACGAGAAAGCAGCGGAGCTTTTGAAGGTCTAAAAACAGCTTCTCGCCCTCCAATGGGATTTGGTAAATATACAAAGAGTATTTCATTCAAGCATAAAAATAAAAACAAAATCCAGATTGGGGTTTTTAAGGCCAGATAAAATACTGGGACGAACAAAGCAAATTTCTGGGAGAACACGCACGTTCGGTGCAATGTAAAGTACTGAGCGAGAGCTTTGGAGTCTGCTATTCGTAGATATTGGTGAGTGACTCGCTCTTCCAACTAGGATTTTGACTTTCAAAATCTTTTAATTTGCTAATTTTGGATTTTATTTACCTTCTGTTGGTTTTCCGTTGTCTTTGGAGAATTAAAATAAAGAATTAAAAATACATATTTAATTTTTTAAATTAGGTTTTTGGTTGTTCGTTTTCTTCTATTGGCTTTAGGTGTTGTTTGGTTTTGGTCCAAGCTGTCTGTTCACCACTTCTTTTCTTTTTGTGTTTTCTTCTAATTTCTCTTATAGTGCTGAAGAAACGAGGTGGTTTCGTTATAGTGCTGAAGTGCTGAAGAAGCGAGTGTTTTCGTTCGCCTTAAAAAAAAAACGCTCTCGATCTTTATTTTTTCAAATGCGGTTTTGGCAAATCAATATCGTTTATAAATTATTTTCGGACATAAATCCCTCCTAAGAGTCTGTAATTCCTTCTAACAGCCCTTTTTGCTGATAGAAGAGTACCTTTTATTATAGGAGAACGGTAAACATATGCTTAAGGGGACAAGTCGGGCAATTTATAAAGAAACTGCATTACATCATTATTTTCTTTTCTAAATAAATACTGTAATTAATTAAAACTGACTCTAAATTGGCTAAGTTTATTTTAGTTCACGGGAAGATATTTTATTTATTTTGGTATAACCTGAGTTATCTTTCATTATGCCAAAATAGTACTTATGTATTATAGCGCCGACACTCAGGAAGTGAAGCTAGGTTAATCCTAACGAAAAATACCAAAACATGTTAAAAATATAATACTTTAAAAACAAATTTGGGACATATATTTGCACATTTGGGGTATGGGTAAAGTATAGTCGGTCTACATGCAAAATGTGTTAGCTACAATTATTCTGCATATTATGAAGTGAGAATTATTTTTCTACCTTCATGCTGTCCAAATACTTTACCCCCCCCCCCCTAATGAGCAAATATATAGCCCAAAGCATATAGGTACAATGTATTCTGTCATCCGGTACTTGTTTTTCAATGAGTGTAAGCTAATTGTCTTTAATACAGACAGATGCTTAGGTTCTACTTTGATGTCGGCGCTACAGTACATAAGTATCACGAATTTATTGAAGGAAAATCTACCAATAGTAAAAGTTAACTTACCCCACAGCCTTCTATACAAATGAAAACTGAGAATATAATATACCAGCCAGCACAGAACCCAGCAACAGGAAAGCCAATAAGGATCAGTAGTATCAACCACAGGACTGACCAAACGGCCTTAGAAGCATCAGCCATTCTTTCTATTTTGAATTAAAAACTAGATCTGTTTAATATCGACACTACCAATCTGAAATAGAAACACAAATTTTGGTTTATTCTACTGAGTCAGCATGGGTGCGAACCATATCCTTGCAGTTTAATGATATTGCTACAACTGTTACTCTTGGGCTTATTAATGGTAGGATTTTTTTGCCCCTGGGCCTAACTTAGATTTATTTATACCTCAAAACCTGAGTTTGTCCCTCCTCGGGCTTGAGATTAATTCACTGCTATTTTCTTATTATTGAAGGCTCGGTGATTAATTTGGCGTTTTCGAGTGATTAATTTGGCGTTTTCGGCTCATGAACAGGATTAATTCACTGCTGTTTTCTTATTATTGAAGGCTCGGTGATTAATTTGGCGTTTTCGGCTCATGAACAGGATTAATTCACTGCTGTTTTTCTTATTATTGAAGGCTTGGTGATTAATTTGGCGTTTTCGGCTCATGAACAGGATTAATTCACTGCTGTTTTCTTATTATTGAAGGCTCGGTGCTTAATTTGCGTTTTCGAGTGGTCTCATCACTTTTTCATTGCTATCCTTTATCATGCTTGATCCAATCTTACGTTTCTTACTGTCCAATAGTGTGGATGTCAACCTTTCCTTCACTGTTAAAACCCCTTTCTAAGGTTTACAATAAAGCTAGAAACCTCATTCAGGAAACTAATCGCTCATTAGTTATTCCATTGCATGATCTTGAGTCACTGTACATTCTTTCATGTGCATAATTTACTTTTTCTCAGCTTCATGGTGACCTCCCCGGCCCCTAAGTGTTCCACTATCTTTGACCTCTGATGATAATAATTATAATCTTCGCAATATGACAA
Organism: Artemia sinica; assembly: GCA_027921565.1. NCBI lineage: Eukaryota > Metazoa > Arthropoda > Branchiopoda > Anostraca > Artemiidae > Artemia > Artemia sinica. The sequence goes on along the minus strand of CM051266.1, from coordinate 51,815,851 downwards.
ATCATGTTCAAGTTCCATTTACTCCTTGCATAAGGTCAGATTTTAATCCTCTAATGGCGTGTCATATTGTTTGGAATAAGTTGCCTGAATCAGCTCGAAGGTGCCAGTCATTCGGTTTGTTTAAAAAAATTGTTAAAAATTCTTTGGCTTCTTAGAAGTTATTTTTATTTGTGTTTTCATTTTTTCATTTTTTTATTATTGTTTGGAGTCTATTTATTCTACTTAATTAATTTAGTCTATTTATTCTATTTATTTTTGTTTCTATAATTTTTATTTATTTAAATTTTCCTTTCTTCTCCTTTTGCTCTTCTGTCTGTGAGAAAGTGATCATTTTAAATTTTCTTCTGTTTTTCATCTCTGAGTAAGTAAATCATTTGTCTCCCCCCCCCTTCTTTACAGGCCAATGAGCCTTTGGGGGAATAGTAACATGTAATATTGTATGTGTATTTAATGAAGAATAAATCTTATCTTTGATATTGTCCTCAAAGGCACCAAAATTAGGGGTGTAAAAATTAGGGGTGATGGTCGGTTTGAATTGAGGTGCTGCTCGTTTGTACCTATTTGCTTGTTGATTGAAGCAAATCTCTCTTAAAGGTATCTTAAATATAAACTGTTGAAATCTTTTTTTGTGCATTCTGTAGTTTTGTGTATTCTATGAAGCTTCTCTGTGAGTTTAGGCAACTTCATTCCAAATGAAAAGGAAGTTAGAATCGATCAACATCCCAGAGCGTTTCTAATGTCCGATTTCTAACGTTTCTAATTTCATCTCAGAGCGTTTCTAAAACGGACATCTTTGCTCTAGGTAAGAAACATCCATGTCTTCTATTATAATTTCTGTTCGTTTTGGGTTTCATTATTTATTAATGGTGATTTGTGGTAGTTTTACACTTGGATAAGAAAAACTAACTAATAGAATTTGACAAAGCTTTCGTCCGTAAAAACTTAAACAGTAAGAATTTGTTGGTTTCCAACGCCAACTTTGCTTTCAAAGGAGATAAACCTTCTTAAACACTTTGTGGTCATGTTTTTAGCTTAATTTTGATGATTTTTCGCCTATATTTTTCTTCATTTTTTTTTTTTTATTTGGCGGCCGCTATATAAGTTTTTAACATACTTATGGTGTGTAATTTCTCTTTATCCCTTTCCTTAGGACTTCTCAACGAAACTAAAAAAGCCACAACTCAAGTAAAATTCTCAAATTTGGAAAATCTCATTTTCTGCGGGGGGGGGGGGGGGATATTTTACAGGGTATGTGTTCCTTGGGGGTATTTTTAGTGGAGGGGGGGTATTTTCCGGCTGGGGTTAAATGCCTAGAACGGTGTTTTAGGAGCCATTCTTAAAAAAAATATGACAAATAGTCAAACTTTAGCGTAAAAAAGCAAGTTATTGAGGAGAGGGCAGCCTCTTCAAGTGAGGAATAATTTCTGTTCGTTTTCAGTTTTGGTGATTCTGGGGAAAAAACGCGCTTCCTTGTTCTTTATAAAATATAAAGTTCCACATTTTTGTATATAGGAGCTTGAAACTTTTACAATAGGATTCTCTGAGTCACTGAATCTGATGGTGTGATTTTCATTAAGATTCCTTGACTATTTGGAGGTTCCCCCTTTTTAGAAAGCCAGGCAAATATTATCAAGCTCATAATTTATGATGGGTATCACTAAACGTGATGAATCTTATATATTTGGAATCAGCATAATAAGCTGATTTTTTTTATCTACTTGTATCTGATGATCTTTTTATCTATTGATAGCAAAATTTCGTTTTTAAGCTTTCGGTTACCATTGAGCCGAATCGCTCCTTACATACAGTTCGTTACCACAAACTGTTTGATGAATAAATAGACTGTGCAAGACTTAAGGCCACTCAAGGATCGGGCGAGTCTAATTTGCAGATCTGCATCATAATTATTATTATTTGGTCTGAATATGGCAAACAGGTTTTAATCAAACTGATAATTTTTCTCCCTCGTTTGTGAAACCCTGTGAGGCACTCCAATCGAAAATAGTGGCAAAAATTTCCTTTCTAAGAAATTAATTAAAAAAACTTTTTCATAAAATAAGTTTTTCAAAGAAAAGTAAAGAACTCCATTAAACAAAAAATGAGCAAAAATAAAATCAAATAATCTACCAAGTATGAAACTACCACAAATCAGCATCGATAAATAAATGAAACCCAAAACGAACAGAAATTACAATAGATAACCGAGTCAAACTCAAAACGAGCAGAAATTAACATAAGTTGTGCGCAAAACCCTATGCCTGCCCAAGGTCAGAACAAAATTTATCTTTACTGAAAAAAATAAATGTTTTTACTTTTATAACTTGATAAATCAAATAATATTAACATTTTGATTTCTAAATATCAGTATATGTATATTAAAACTGACAATGCACATTCATTTGTATTTTTTTCAGTAAAGTGCAAATTTTGTTTCTGACCTTGGGAAGGCATAGGGGTTTTGCGCACAACTTATGTTAATTTCTGCTCGTTTTGAGTTTGACTCGGTTAATATTGTAATTTTCTGTTCGTTTTGGGTTTCATTTATTTATCGATTCTGATTTGTGGTAGTTTCACGCTTGGTAGATTATTTGATTGAATTTTTGCTAATTTTTGTTTAATGGAGTTCTTTACTTTCTTTGAAAAACTTATTTTGTGGGAAAAGTTTTTTTAATTAATTTCTGTTCGTTTTATATTGACATAGTCATTTCAGGGGAAAAGAAAATAATACTTTAAATCTTTTCGTTTTTTAAGACTTTATAGTTTGGCCTGCTATTTGTATGCTGGAGAAAAATTTTCAGCAATTTTAAACGACATACACCCTTTTAAAAATTTGGACACAAATAGTACTGTTAATTTAGTCTCATACCTCCTCAGTTGACCTGAAATGGAAAACTTGATACCAATCGCAAAAAAAATCTGTTTACTTTCTTTGATAGCTTGGATACACTTATACTATTCTGATTTGGTTAAATTTTAAGAACAGAAATGGGAGGGTTGGCGTGGGAGGGTAGGCTTGGGAGGGTGGGAGTAGAAGGGGGATTAGTTGCCCTCAAATCACTTTCGACTATTAAAAAGGGTATCAGCCCTTTTATTTTCAATCGAATGAGCCCTTTTCGAAGTTCCCACGACAACTCCTTCGATACGAACTGACCTGGTCTAAACAACAAAAACAACAAAAAATAATACATTATACCCACTTTGATCTTTACTATAAAAATGTCAAGCCTTCCAATCACTTTCGACTATTTCGACTAAAAAGGGCACTAGGCCTTTCGATTTCCAATCGAATGAACCTTTTGGAAACGACAACGGTTTCTATAAACACCTTATATGCCCCCCAGGGCATGAATTACAACCCTTACCCTAAGGTCTGTTAGGGTGGTTGTCATCCTGTAAGACCAAATTTCCAGAACTTTCAACTACGTTAAACAACATGGCTATCTTAAAATTTTGATTGGATGTGTTTTGGGGGAAATGGTGGGTGTGAGAGGGTTGTTAGTCGCCTTCCAATCACTTTCGACTGTTAAAAAGGCACAAGCCACTCCAGTTTATCAATTGAATGAGCACTTTTCGAAGTTTTCTACGACAAAATCTTCGATACGAAGTCCCCTGCTCTAAAGGAAAAAATTAATAAATAATACATTGTGCCAACATCGTCCTTATATGCCCCAGGACATAACTTAAAATCCTTGCCCTGAGGGTTGTGGGGGAGTGTCCTCCTCTTTACTTAGTCTCCGTTTCTTGTCTCGTTCTTGAGTGTCCCCGTTCTTCACTTAGGCAGCGCGATCCGGCTGCCTATGATTTATGCAACAACTTTCTATATAAACCTTATATGCCCCAGGGCATAACTTACAACCTTGCACTGAGGGCTCTGAGGGGGTTGTCATCCTAAAAGACCTAATTTCCAGAACGTTCAACTACGTAGAACAAAATGGATTTCTCAAAATTTTGATTGGATGTGTTTTGGAAAATGGTGACTTGAGAGGGGCGTTAGTCGCTATCCAATCACTTTCAAGTATTAAAAAAGGCAATAGCCCTTTCAATTTCCAATTGAATGAGCCCTTTTGAAGTTTCTACGACAACGCTTTCAATAAAAACTTTATATGCCCCAGGGCATAACTGACGACCCTTGCCCTGACGGCTGTGGGGGGAGGGGTTGTCATTCTTAAAGATCTAATTTCCAAATTTTCTGGATGGATGAGTAGGGTCTAGACCTTGTTCAAGTGCTCATTTATTTCAGTTACTAAAGTAGGAAGACAGTTTTTTTTTTTTTTTTTTAGCCAAGTAATTACCGTAATACATTTTTATAATCCTTGCCCTGAGGGTTGTGGGGGAGTGTCCTCCTCAAAAATATATTTTCTATCTGGAAATCAACTACGGTGAACAAAATGGCTATCTAAAAATTTTTATTGGATGTGTTAGGGGAATGATGGGCGTGGGGGGGGGGCTAGTTGCCCTCCAATCACTTTCGACTATTAAAAAGGGCACTAGCCCTTTGAATTTCCAATCAAATTCAAAGGGCTTTGGAAATTTGAAGTTTCTACGACAACGCCTTCTTTAAAAACCTTATATGCCCCAAGGGCATAACTTAAAACCCTTGTCCTGAGGGCTATGGGGGAGTATCCTCCTCAAAAACATATTTTTCTATCTGGGAATAAACTACGCTGAACAAAATGGCTATCTCAAAGTTTTGATTGGATGTGTTTTGGGGAAATGATGGGTGGGGGGGGGTCAGTTGCCCTCCAATCACTTTCGACTATTAAAAAGGGCACTAGCCCTTTGAATTATCAATCAAATGAGCTTTTTTTTCGAAGTTTCTACGACAAACGCCTTCTTTAAAAATCTTATATGCCCCGAGGGCATAACTTAAAAACCCTTGTCCTGAGGGCTGTGGGGGAGTATCCTCCTCAAAAACATATTTTCTATCTGGGAATCAACTACGCTGAATAAAATGGCTATCTCAAAGTTTTGATTGGATGTGTTTGGGGGAAATGATGGGTGGTGGGGGGCTAGTTGCCCTCCAATCACTTTCGACTATTAAAAGGATATTAGCCCTTTGGATTTCCAATCTAATGAGCCTTTTTTTGAAGTTTTTACGACAACGCCTTCTATAAAAAAACTTATATTCCCCAGGGCATAACTTAAAACCCTTGCCCTGAGGGTTGCGGGGGGATTGTCCTTCTCAAAAATATATTTTCTATCTGAAAATCAACTACGCTGAACAAAATGGCTGTCTCAAAAACTTTGATTGGATGTGTTTGGGAGAATGATGGGCGTTGGGGGCTAGCTGCCTTCCAATCACTGTCGACTATTAAAAAGGGTACTAGCCCTTCAAATTTCCAATCGAATGAGCCTGTTATGAAGTTTCTACGACAACCCCTTCTATAAAAACCTTATATGCCCCCGGGCATAACTTAAAAACCCTTGCCCTGAGGGTTGTGGGGGAGTGTCCTCCTCAAAAATATATTTTCTATCTGGATATCAACTACGCTTAACAAAATGGTTTATCTCAAAATTTTATTGGATGTGTTTAGGGGAATGATGGGCGTGGGGGGGCTAGTTGCCCTCCAATTACTTTCGACTATTAAAAAGGATACTAGCCCTTCGAATTTCCAATCGAATGAGCCTGTTTTGAAGTTTCTACGACAACGCTTCTACAAAAAACCCGATATGCCCCCAGTGCATAACTTAAAACAATTGCCCTGAGGGTTTTGGGGGAGTGTCTTCCTCAAAAACATATTTTTATCTGGAAATCAACTACGCTGAACAAAATGGTTATCTCAAAAATTTTAATTGGATGTGTTTGGGGGAATTATGGGCGTGGGGGGGGGGGGCTAGTTGCCCTTCAATTACTTTAGACTATTAAAAAGGACACTAGAACTCTCAATTTCCAATCGAATGAGCCCCTTTTAAAGTTTCTACGACGACCACTTCCATATGAAGTGCTCTGCTCTAAAAGGAAAAAATAATACACAGTACATTGTGCCAACATCTTTCTTATATGCCCTCAGGGCATAACTTAAAACCCTTGCCCCGAGGGTTGTGGGGGAGTGTCCTCCTCAAAACATATTTTCTATTTGGCAATCAACTACGCTGAAAAAAATGGCTATCTCAAAATTTTGATTGGATGTGTTTGGGGGGAATGATGGGCGTGGGGGGGGCTAGTTGCCCTCTAATCACTTTCGACTATTAAAAAGGGCCCTAGCCACTCCAGTATCCAAGCGAATGAGCCCTTTTCGAAGTTTCTATGACAACTCCTTCGATACGAATTGCCCGGCTGAAGAAAATAAAAACACATTGTGCCCACATCGTTCTTTACATAGGCAGCGCTGGCGCGCTGCCTATGATGTGTCATTCAAAAATTTTTGTTGATGCCAGTAGATTTTAAATTTTAATTGTGACACATAAATAAAAAAACTTATTATTTTATAAATAAAATAATAAAACATAAAGTTAGCTAACCTTGAAAATCAGTAAACTGTAAAGGGAGAGGTAGTGTTGATTGTCCTGGTTCAAATTTGTTTTTCCTGTGACAATATCATCCAAATATGACATTTATTATCTCATAGGAAGGGACTGGGGAAGGGTACTTATTTTATTCCTTGTCTGTTCTCCTCCTAGATTCAAAAGTTACGCAGTGAATAAAGGATGTCTTCTCATAGTTTATTCCTGTTATGAGTGGCATGATTCTTTCCCTAATATTTCACCTACTATTTGAACTTGGGTAGGTAACCCACTATTTTGAGGATCAGGAAATCCTTAAGGATCCTTGGATCAGGATCCCTTGGATTAAAATCCAAGGATTTTAAGGATTGGGGAAGCAATCTCATGTGGAACTCGGATAGGTAAACCACTATTTTGAGGATCTGGGAATCCTTAAGGATCCCTGGATCAGGATCCCTTAGATTAAAATCCAGGGATTTTATGGGTCAGGGAAACAATCTCACGTCGAACTTGGATAGGTAACCCACTATTTTAAGAATTAAAGAATCCTTAATGATCCCTGGATTAGGATCCCTTGTATTAAAATATCTAAGGATTTTAAGGATCAGGGAAGCAATCTTATGTGGAACTGGATAGGTAACCCACTATCTTAAGGATCAGAGAATCCTTAAGGATCCCTGGATCAGGATCCCTTAGATTAAAATCCAGGGATTTTAAGGTCAGGGAAACAATCTCGCGTCCAACTTGGATAGGTAACCCACTATTTTAAGAATTAAAGAATCCTTAATGATCCCTGGATTAGGATCCCTTGTATTAAAATATCTAAGGATTTTAAGGATCAGGGAAGCAATCTTATGTGAAACTTGGATAGGTAACCCACTATCTTAAGGATCAGAGAATCCTTAAGGATATCTGGATCAGGATCCCTTGGATTAAAATTCAAGGATTTTAAGGATCAGGGAAGCAATCTTATGTGGAACTGGGATAGGTAACCCACTATCTTAAGGATCAGAGAATCCTTAAGGATAACTGGATCAGGATCCTTGGATTAAAATTCAAGGATTTTAAGGATCAGGGAAGCAATCTTATGTGGAACTGGGATAGGTAACCCACTATCTTAAGGATCAGAGAAATCCTTAAGGATCTCTGGATCAGGATCCCTTAGATTAAAATCCAGGGATTTTAAGGGTCAGGGAAACAATCTCACGTCCAACTTGGATAGGTAACCCACTATTTTAAGGATCTGGGAATCCTTAAGGATCCCTGGATCAGGATCCCTTAGATTAAAATCCAGGGATTTTATGGGTCAGGGAAACAATCTCACGTCGAACTTGGATAGGTAACCCACTATTTTAAGAATTAAAGAATCCTTAATGATCCCTGGCTTAGGATCCCTTGTATTAAATATCTAAGGATTTTAAGGATCAGGGAAGCAATCTTATGTGGAACTGGGATAGGTAACCCACTATTTTAAGAATTAAAGAATCCTTAATGATCCCTGGATTAGGATCCCTTGTATTAAAAATATCTAAGGATTTTAAGGATCAGGGAAGCAATCTTATCTGGAACTAATCCCTTGTATTAAAATATCTAAGGATTTTAAGGATCAGGGAAGCAATCTTATGTGGAACTGGGATAGGTAAACCACTATTTTGAGGATCTGGGAATCCTTAAGGATCCCTGGATCAGGATCCCTTAGATTAAAATCCAGGGATTTTATGGGTCAGGGAAACAATCTCACGTCCAACTTGGATAGGTAACCCACTATTTTAAGAATTAAAGAATCCTTAATGATCCCTGGATTAGGATCCCTTGTATTAAAATATCTAAGGATTTTAAGGATCAGGGAAGCAATCTTATGTGGAACTGGGATAGGTAACCCACTATCTTAAGGATCAGAGAATCCTTAAGGATCCCTGGATCAGGATCCCTTAGATTAAAATCCAGGGATTTTAAGGGTCAGGGAAACAATCTCACGTCCAACTTGGATAGGTAACCCACTATTTTAAGAATTAAAGAATCCTTAATGATCCCTGGATTAGGATCCCTTGTATTAAAATATCTAAGGATTTTTAAGGATCAGGGAAGCAATCTTATGTGGAACTGGGATAGGTAACCCACTATCTTAAGGATCAGAGAATCCTTAAGGATCCCTGGATCAGGATCCCTTAGATTAAAATCCAGGATTTAAGGGTCAGGGAACAATCTCACGTCCAACTTGGATAGGTAACCCACTATTTTAAGAATTAAAGAATCCTTAATGATCCCTGGATTAGGATCCCTTGTATTAAAATATCTAAGGATTTTAAGGATCAGGGAAGCAATCTTATGTGAAACTTGGATAGGTAACCCACTATCTTAAGGATCAGAGAATCCTTAAGGATCTCTGGATCAGGATCCCTTGGATTAAAATTCAAGGATTTTAAGGATCAGGGAAGCAATCTTATGTGGAACTGGGATAGGTAACCCACTATCTTAAGGATCAGAGAATCCTTAAGGATCTCTGGATCAGGATCCCTTGGATTAAAATTCAAGGATTTTAAGGATCAGGGAAGCAATCTCATGTGGAACTGGGATAGGTAACCCACTATTTTAAGAATTAAAGAATCCTTAATGATCCCTGGATTAGGATCCCTTGTATTAAAATATCTAAGGATTTTAAGGATCAGGGAAGCAATCTTATGTGGAACTGGGATAGGTAACCCACTATTTTAAGAATTAAGAATCCTTAATGATCCCTGGATTAGGATCCCTTGTATTAAAATATCTAAGGATTTTAAGGATCAGGGAAGCAATCTTATGTGGAACTGGGATAGGTAACCCACTATTTTAAGAATTAAAGAATCCTTAATGATCCCTGGATTAGGATCCCTTGTATTAAAATATCTAAGGATTTTAAGGATCAGGGAAGCAATCTTATGTGGAACTGGGATAGGTAACCCACTATTTTAAGAATTAAAGAATCCTTAATGATCCCTCTGGATTAGGATCCCTTGTATTTAAAATATCTAAGGATTTTAAGGATCAGGGAAGCAATCTTATGTGAAACTTGGATAGGTAACCCACTATCTTAAGGATCAGAGAATCCTTAAGGATATCTGGATCAGGATCCCTTGGATTAAAATTCAAGGATTTTAAGGATCAGGGAAGCAATCTTATGTGGAAACTGGGATAGGTAACCCACTATCTTAAGGATCAGAGAATCCTTAAGGATAACTGGATCAGGATCCCTTGGATTAAAATTCAAGGATTTTAAGGATCAGGGAAGCAATCTTATGTGGAACTGGGATAGGTAACCCACTATCTTAAGGATCAGAGAATCCTTAAGGATCTCTGGATCAGGATCCCTTAGATTAAAATCCAGGGATTTTAAGGGTCAGGGAAACAATCTCAGTCCAACTTGGATAGGTAACCCACTATTTTAAGGATCTGGGAATCCTTAAGGATCCCTGGATCAGGATCCCTTAGATTAAAATCCAGGGATTTTATGGGTCAGGGAAACAATCTCACGTCGAACTTGGATAGGTAACCCACTATTTTAAGAATTAAAGAATCCTTAATGATCCCTGGCTTAGGATCCCTTGTATTAAAATATCTAAGGATTTTAAGGATCAGGGAAGCAATCTTATGTGGAACTGGGATAGGTAACCCACTATTTTAAGAATTAAAGAATCCTTAATGATCCCTGGATTAGGATCCCTTGTATTAAAAGATATCTAAGGATTTAAGGATCAGGGAAGCAATCTTATCTGGAACTAATCCCTTGTATTAAAATATCTAAGGATTTTAAGGATCAGGAAGCAATCTTATGTGGAACTGGGATAGGTAAACCACTATTTTGAGGATCTGGGAATCCTTAAGGATCCCTGGATCAGGATCCCTTAGATTAAAATCCAGGGATTTTATGGGTCAGGGAAACAATCTCACGTCCAACTTGGATAGGTAACCCACTATTTTAAGAATTAAAGAATCCTTAATGATCCCTGGATTAGGATCCCTTGTATTAAAATATCTAAGGATTTTAAGGATCAGGGAAGCAATCTTATGTGGAACTGGATAGGTAACCCACTATCTTAAGGATCAGAGAATCCTTAAGGATCCCTGGATCAGGATCCCTTAGATTAAAATCCAGGGATTTTAAGGGTCAGGGAAACAATCTCACGTCCAACTTGGATAGGTAACCCACTATTTAAGAATTAAAGAATCCTTAATGATCCCTGGATTAGGATCCCTTGTATTAAAATATCTAAGGATTTTAAGGATCAGGGAAGCAATCTTATGTGGAACTGGGGATAGGTAACCCACTATCTTAAGGATCAGAGAATCCTTAAGGATCCCTGGATCAGGATCCCTTAGATTAAAAATCCAGGGATTTTAAGGGTCAGGGAAACAATCTCACGTCCAACTTGGATAGGTAACCCACTATTTTAAGAATTAAAGAATCCTTAATGATCCCTGGATTAGGATCCCTTGTATTAAAATATCTAAGGATTTTAAGGATCAGGGAAGCAATCTTATGTGAAAACTTGGATAGGTAACCCACTATCTTAAGGATCAGAGAATCCTTAAGGATCTCTGGATCAGGATCCCTTGGATTAAAATTCAAGGATTTTAAGGATCAGGGAAGCAATCTTATGTGGAACTGGGATAGGTAACCCACTATCTTAAGGATCAGAGAATCCTTAAGGATCTCTGGATCAGGATCCCTTGGATTAAAATTCAAGGATTTTAAGGATCAGGGAAGCAATCTCATGTGGAACTGGGATAGGTAACCCACTATTTTAAGAATTAAAGAATCCTTAATGATCCTGGATTAGGATCCCTTGTATTAAAATATCTAAGGATTTTAAGGATCAGGGAAGCAATCTTATGTGGAACTGGGATAGGTAACCCACTATTTTAAGAATTAAAGAATCCTTAATGATCCCTGGATTAGGATCCCTTGTATTAAAATATCTAAGGATTTTAAGGATCAGGGAAGCAATCTTATGTGGAACTGGGATAGGTAACCCACTATTTTAAGAATTAAAGAATCCTTAATGATCCCTGGATTAGGATCCCTTGTATTAAAATATCTAAGGATTTTAAGGATCAGGGAAGCAATCTTATGTGGAACTGGGATAGGTAACCCACTATTTTAAGAATTAAAGAATCCTTAATGATCCCTGGATTAGGATCCCTTGTATTAAAATATCTAAGGATTTTAAGGATCAGGGAAGCAATCTTATGTGGAACTGGGATAGGTAACCCACTATTTTAAGAATTAAAGAATCCTTAATGATCCCTGGATTAGGATCCCTTGTATTAAAATATCTAAGGATTTTAAGGATCAGGGAAGCAATCTTATGTGAAACTTGGATAGGTAACCCACTATCTTAAGGATCAGAGAATCCTTAAGGATCTCTGGATCAGAATCCCTTGGATTAAAATTCAAGGATTTTAAGGATCAGGGAAGCAATCTTATGTGGAACTGGGATAGGTAACCCACTATCTTAAGGATCAGAGAATCCTAAAGGATCTCTGGATCAGGATCCCTTGGATTAAAATTCAAGGATTTTAAGGATCAGGGAAGCAATCTTATGTGGAACTGGGATAGGTAACCCACTATCTTAAGGATCAGAGAATCCTTAAGGATCTCTGGATCAGGATCCCTTGGATTAAAATTCAAGGATTTTAAGGATCAGGGAAGCAATCTCATGTGGAACTGGGATAGGTAACCCACTATTTTAAGAATTAAAGAATCCTTAATGATCCCTGGATTAGGATCCCTTGTATTAAAATATCTAAGGATTTTAAGGATCAGGGAAGCAATCTTATGTGGAACTGGGATAGGTAACCCACTATTTTAAAGAATTAAAGAATCCTTAATGATCCCTGGATTAGGATCCCTTGTATTAAAATATCTAAGGATTTTAAGGATCAGGGAAGCAATCTTATGTGGAAACTGGGATAGGTAACCCACTATTTTAAGAATTAAAGAATCCTTAATGATCCCTGGATTAGGATCCCTTGTATTAAAATATCTAAGGATTTTAAGGATCAGGGAAGCAATCTTATGTGGAACTGGGATAGGTAACCCACTATTTTAAGAATTAAAGAATCCTTAATGATCCCTGGATTAGGATCCCTTGTATTAAAATATCTAAGGGTTTTAAGGATCAGGGAAGCAATCTTATGTGGAACTGGGATAGGTAACCCACTATTTTAAGAATTAAAGAATCCTTAATGATCCCTGGATTAGGATCCCTTGTATTAAAATATCTAAGGATTTTAAGGATCAGGGAAGCAATCTTATGTGAACTTGGATAGGTAACCCACTATCTTAAGGATCAGAGAATCCTTAAGGATCTCTGGATCAGGATCCCTTGGATTAAAATTCAAGGATTTTAAGGATCAGGGAAGCAATCTTATGTGGAACTGGGATAGGTAACCCACTATCTTAAGGATCAGAGAATCCTTAAGGATCTCTGGATCAGGATCCCTTGGATTAAAATTCAAGGATTTTAAGGATCAGGGAAGCAATCTTATGTGGAACTGGGATAGGTAACCCACTATCTTAAGGATCAGAGAATCCTTAAGGATCTCTGGATCAGGATCCCTGGATTAAAATTCAAGGATTTTAAGGATCAGGGAAGCAATCTCATGTGGAACTGGGATAGGTAACCCACTAACAGCTTCGACTGAAAGTTGTTTGCATTTTGTTCGGGTGGACTCAAGACAGCTATTTGGGATTCAAAATTTAAAACTTATGAATTTCTTCCACCGAAGTTAAAAATTTGTGAAATCTTTACCACAAAATTGAAAATCTGTGGATTTTATCGACAAAATGAAAATCTGTGAAATTTTTCAAGACAAAATATTGGAAATTTTACAAGAAAAATTAAAGAAATGAAATAACAAGAATTAAATTAGTGGAAATTTTTGGATAAAAATAAAAAATTGTGAAAACTTTTAGCAAAACTTTTGGGGAAAAGACGGACGGAATTACGTAAACGAAAAGTTAAAATGCATGAATTTCCTCAACAAAATACAATTTGAAGAAGAAAAAATAAAGCAGACCGTAGATTGGCGCTGATTTCTGCCATAAGCCATAAAGTGGCGGAGGAAGATCAAGGCCGAAAACAATGATGAAAAAAAACAATTATATTGAATTGCTTTGGATGAATGGCTACAAGGAATAAACTTCGAATAATTAGAGATGGAGATGCAGTTGAAAATCTGTATAACTTTTAGGCTTTAAAATTGTTTGAAAATACATCTCATTCAAGGCCAACGAGCCTTGTGTCTGAGCAGAATTTCTTAAAGAACTTAAAGAATTGCGACAAAAAGTCAAACTTTAGCATACAGAGTGAAGGTTGAGGGAAGGGCAGCCCCACTTATATACATAATGATTTCTGTTCGATTTAATGTTGTTTTTCGGTTACTATTGATCCAAGTCGCTCTATTACAACGAACTGTTTGATTAAAACTTGCCTCCATGCTCCATGCCGAGTTGTCATCAGTTAAATGGTTCTCAGCTATGTCCGTTATAATGGATTTGACTTAATTTTTCGTAAAAGTGTATTGCAGCTGATTTGAGTTTCTGTATGTAAAATTTGAATTGAATCTGCGCTATGAAGATCATTGGTCCTGATACAAAAAGTTTTAAAATTGGTAGTCTACAATACCTAAGCCAGTCATTAGCACATATTATTTTTTTAGTATTAAGAAGAACTAATTTTGTTTAATTATTGCTGAAAAGAGTGCCCAAAAATAATGATAGATTCAGGATTTCGTGGGGGAGGGGTTTTAAGGCTAGGTGCCCTATGTGTTTCCCTGACATAAATAAATGGCTCTTGTGTTTAGACCAGATTCTAACATCTGTTTCCACCATCCTAATTGTTATGAACAAATTTCTTTGGAAAAAAAATTGTTAACTGACAAAAATTGTTAACTGACAAAAAATTGTTGCTAACAATTCGTGGAACCACAATCTGATGAACATCCCCATAACCGTGCCCTCAAAAATACACGAAGATCTGGAACAGTATTTCAAATTTCGAAAAGTTAGAAAATGCAATAAAAAATCCTACTGCTCTTGAAAGGCTTCACGAGCCTACTGATCATGATAGGCTTTAGATGTAGAGCATAGCATAGAGCAAGCATGTCAGCAGGATAGAGGCTGCTGCACGTGACAATTTTAGATATAGGGCCTACGATATAGATAGCCTGTTACCACCATCGAGCCTACTGCATGTGGTAAGCTTTAGATATGGGGCCTACCATAGAGATAGCATGCCACTAGCTTTGAGTGTACTCCACGTGATAGGTTTTAGATGTATACCTTGCCATAGAGCTGGAAACAAAAGCATAGAGCATAATGCACGTGATAGGTTTTATATATAAAACCTACCATAGAGCTAGCATGTCGTCACCATGGAGCCTACTGCAGGTAATAGTCTTAAGATATACATAGAGCTAGCATGTTACCAGCATACAGCTGCACGTGACAAGATTTGTACGATTATTTGTCTCTCAATTTTCTGACATTACTATTCGTCCACTGCAATGGCATCACCATCATCAAACAGCGTACGTTCTTTTTGCCTCTCTTAGGCTTTTTCTAAAGGCCTTGAAATTGAAAACTATTGTCTTTTTTGCTATTTCAAGAATATGGTAGACAAATCATAATTTTAGCAGTTTTTTTCCCTCATTTAATGTTGTATTCTTAAGACCAAGAGTCGACCATGTCATATTACCGAAATGGTCAAATAATGGGTGCTTTAAGGATATCTTTTTAGCGAAAAAAAAGAAAAACTGTTTTAAATTCAAAAGTAGCCTCTTTACTATTCTTACCACTTGAAAATACTCAAAATCCAACGTGAACAAAAAATATTTCGGCTCAATATTCAGACGGAGAATTGTAATGTTACTGACTGTGCTCATTTTAAGCCTGTTTTATGATTTTGTGCGTTATCTTCTGCTAGCTGATAAGTTCCAAGAGATATAACCAAACAAACGTTGATGATGATAACATTTTTTACATTTTAAAATCTACGCGGTCTAGCAGATAATAAGAACAGACAAATTAATATGTGAGTGAATTTAGTTCGTCCAAAGTCAAAAGACATTTTCGAGAATTTTTTTTGTATCTAGAAGTACTCGCACGGTTACTGGTTTTGGGGTATCCATTTGCGATGTCTGCGAAATCGTCACATGAACCCTTTTTGACTTACAGTACCTGAAAGGAAGTATTCACTTTTATTTTTGAGTAATATAATAATAAAAATAACCAAATACAAAATAAAAATTATTAAATATAAAATTAATTTCGATCATAGGCAGCACAATAGTTATTTTGTTCACCAAGGCACTTCTTATACAATGATTTGTCGTAGAAATTACGTAAGGAGCTCCTTCGATTGGAAACTGAAAGTTCTATACCTTTTTAAGAGTCAAAAGTGATTGGAGGGTGACCAGACCAAGGTGACCAAGACCAAATGGTCCTCCTGCCCCCCCCCCCCTCAAACTCATAGCAAATACAAGTTAGGCCCATGGGGGATGTACTATTAGCCAAAATGGCATGAGAAGTCCCTCAAAGTTCCAACGGTCTTTGATATTTTTATAGAAAATAATACAACTCTGAATTTTATTATTTTTATCAAAAATAATGATTTTTTTAGTTTGAATGCTATAACTCGACTGGTTCTGTAGCTTGAAGCCTTTTCAGTGACACATTTTCACAAACATTATACTGTATACAAAAAAGGGTGCCAAGGGGTCAAGATGGACGGTGTCTATTAAGATTTTGTAGTGAATTACGCAAAAAGAATGCGTGATCTTTTCGTACTATTCCCAAAATGGTTTGAGTACCCCTCAAAAATTTCTAGTTGGTGTTAAGATGCACTAGTTACTACGATCAGAGGATAGCGTTGCCTATACGAAAAGCCATAAGGCTTCAATGTTTTATTATTTATTTTTGTCCCAGAGGCACTTCTTCTGGAAGGGGTGGTGGTATAAACTTCGGAGGGGGCTCATTCGATTGCAGATTGTAAGTTCTAGTGCTCTTTTAAGAGTCAAAAGTGACCATAGGACAACTAACACCACCCCTCCTCTCTCCCCCAAATGCTTCCGATTAAATTGTGAGATAACCACGTTGTTTAAATGAGCTTTAGTGCAACCAAAAACAACGACCAGTGGAAAAACGGTACAAACATCAGCATGCTTAAAATCGCACTCAAGCATATTACATTTACCTAATAGGTAGAACTCACATAAATGCAACAAATTACAGCGACTAGCTCTGCAATTACCACTTAAGAATTGTTTACAAATTTTTGAGGAAATATCACTTTCGGTAAGGTCAGGGTGGGTGAGGTGATTTTCGTGTCTCGAGATTGCGACAAGCTGTTACAGCTGTATGATTATAGCAAACACTTTTGGCCAAGTTTGCAATTTCTAAGCTTGACGAACTTGCAATTGTCTTTAGCACTACTACCAAGACTATGTTTTTTGTTGAAAACTTGCTTGAAGCACGATCGTGTCTAAAATTACAGTCATCTCTTATTATGCATGAACCAGCCAAAATCATATTAGCACAATTACGTATGTGAGACAAAGGGACTTTCTAATATGTCAGATTATTCACTTCACTACTTCTAAAACCACTTTGGACATCTGTAATAGAGTTCACCATGGAGTTCACGAGGTCACCATGGGCGCCCATAAGAGGGGGGCAGGAGGGGCTCCAGCCATCCTGGCTGAATGATGCTGCCTTATAATTGTATTAATTTAAAAAACTTTTTTCCACAAAATAAGTTTTTGAAAGAAAACTAAAGAGCTCCGTTAAGCTAAAAATGGGCAGAAATAAAGTCAAATAAGCCTTCCAAGAGTAAAAAACTACCACAAATCACTATCAACAAATAAATGAAACTCAAAACGAACAGAAATAAGAATAAATAGCCGAGTCAAACTCAAAACGAGCAAAAATTAACATTGCTAGGGCTGACAACCCCTTTGCCTTCTCAAGACCAGAATATCATTTAGGCTTTACTGAAAAAAAAATGACCTTGGATTGTCAGTTTAATATACCTATACTTATATTTATTCCTTAAAGTCTTAAATTTTTCTATATTTATTTAAGTAAAAAAAAAAATAAGCCGAACTAAATGAAATCAAAATATTTGAAGAACAGAAGCATGTTGAAAACATCTTCTGTATAATAAGAAATGACATAACAGAAATAACAGAGATAACAGAACCAGATAAATCGTTGCCACAGAGTGTGTTGAACTCGAATCCTTCGCAACCGAAGGCAAGTCCTTGCTCCACTTATAACATAAAGTTACCATTCAGTTTAGGACATCATAAACTGAAAGGTAACTTTATTATACCAGGATTCGAGTTTCAACACACTCTGTGGCAACGATTTATACTTCTGTTCTTCAAATATTTTGATTTCATTTAGTTCCTGGTCTGACATGTTAAGGTTCTCTAAAATCAGTTCTCCGCTATCCTCGAGTTTTCCCTTCCTCAACGATTGAATATGCTCCGTTTTCTCAAGTGGAACTCGATTGTATCAAACAGTTCGTGGCAACGAACTGTAAGTAAGGAGCGACCCGGCTCAATAGTACCAAAACTCTAAAAAAAAGGAATTTTGATACCAGTAGATACATCAAAAGAATTGGATTTTTATGCAGATTTCAAATATTTTAGTTTCATCAAGTTTGATCTTACCCATCAAAAGTTACGAGCCTGAAAAAATTGTACCTTATTTTTCAAGAAAGGGGGAAACTCCCCCTAAAAATGATATAATATTAATGAAAAAATCAAACCATCATATTTAGCGGGCCAGGGAACCCTACTGTAGAGGTTTCAAGCTCATATCTGCAAAAATGTGGAATTTTACATTTTTTGCCAGAAGAAAGATCACGGATGCGTGTTATTTGTTTGTTTTTTTGTTGTTTTTTTTTTTAGGGATGATCGTATCGATCCAGTGGGCATAAAGTATCGCGAGAGGGCTCATTCGAACGGAAATCAAAAGTTCTAGTGCCTTTTTAAAGTTACCAAAAAATTGGAGGCAACTAGGTCCCCTCCCACCCTCATTTTTTCCAAAGTCACCCGATCAAAATTTTGAGATAACCATTTTGCTCAGCACAGTCAAAAACCTACTAAGTATGTCTTTGAGGATGACTTAATCCCCCAGAGTCCCCGGGTAAGGGCTGCAAGTTATGAACTTCGCCCATTGTTTACATATAGTATTTGTTATTTGGAAATATGCAGACTTTATCAGGAGGACTTTTTCTGGTGGGGAGGGGAGGGGGTTGGAGGAGGGGGATACGTGGGAGGATCTTTCCAGGGAGGATATTGCCATGGGGGAAGGGACATTTCTATGAGGAGGGCGTCGGATTTCCCAGCATTATTTAAAAAAAAAACGATCAGAAATTAAATAAAAAAACAAGTTTTTTTTCAACTGAAATTAAGGAGCAACATTAAAACTTAAAATAAACGGAAATTATAACGTATATCAGGGGTTCGACCCCTATTCAATACCTCGCTCTTTACGCTAAAGTTTGTTCAGTACTTTCAAAAAAGCTATCTATTCTAATTAAACGGCCTTTGTGATTCAGGGGTCATTCTTAAAGAATGGAACAAAATTTGAGCTTTAGCGTAAAGAGCGAGGTGTTCACTAGGGGGGAGAATCCCTCATTTAGGTAATAAAAATATACGAATATAAAAGTTCGTTGCGTACTTCAACGCCTATCATACCTTTATTAAAAAAACAAAGGTTCGGCGATATGTATTTCGTAATGACGGAAGACAAACCGAGTTTAAAAACGAACAAAACAAATTAAAAACGATAGCGATGATGATTGGGTTTTGGATTTTGAAATGAATATGGTCATCAGTGCCTACCATACCTTTGAAAATCAAAACCCTGAACTAGATAAATCGTTGGAAGAAAAAGAAGTTTATGTCCCACCACCTGAACAATTGAAAGAAACAAATGTTCGGACCCCCCCCCCCCCCCAATGTTTTGGTCACTCAGTAAAAAAGAAGTCGGTAAAAATCATGGTGCTTCGCGACACGATTTTTCCGACGTCGCTAAAATTCTTTGTTTGGTTCAATTAAGACCACGAAAACACTGACATGTCATCCACAGAAATTTCGAACTTGGTCGGTAAACGCAGCAGTTTTACCGACTCCTTTCGTACTTTTACAGATGGTGCCACAATTTTCCATTTGGTTAAACAAACAGCATTAAAATAGTGACACGATATGTACCTAAATCTGAATCTCGGTTGGTAAATGCAGTGGTTTTACGGGCTTGTGCAGTGATTTTACGTATTGCATTCGAAACGGACATCCTGCTAATTTTTGACAAAAACGGTCGGTAAAAATGACAAGCCAGTCGGTAAAATCTCTTGCCACCCCCCCTCCTCCCCCAAAATTTTGGCTAGTAATGACCCCACTACTCAGTGGTGTAACTTCGTCAAAATCCTGGTGGGGGGGGGGCAAAGTTGGAGCTATTTTTTCCAATCAAGGGAAAATAATAGTTAAAAACTGAAAAATGAGTCATTTGATATCATAAAGGTACTATTTAGTACTATAAAAATACTATAGGAACTTTATAGTACCATAAAGGTAAACCTATACTAAAAAAATTGGTCTGTCTGTTGATGCTTGAATTATGCAGGCTTATCTTTGTTTTGACAAGATTTTGGAAGAAATTAAATTTCAGCTGACGGGGGGGGGCAAACTCAGGTCTAGAGCAGGGGTTGCAAACAGAGGTCTGGGAGGAGCATTTTCACCCCTGCCCCATAGAAAAATATGTCCCTGTTGCTACCACAGCTGCCACTGCTTGGACTGCTGCCACAACTTCTACTGCTACTACTACTATTGCATATAAGCAATATCACAATAACGGCTTACATTACCAAGTTAGACCTTAAAGAGCCAGAAATTAATTTGTACTTTATTGAAAAAAATTCAAATGAATGTGCATTGTCAGTTTAATATACATATTTTGATATTTATTCCTTAAAATCTTAATTAATTTTGATTTCCTAAAGTTATAAAAGTGAAAAAATTCAAATATTTTTTTTAAGTAAAGTACACATTATATTGTGGCTTTTAAAAAGCATAGAGGTTTTGAATCCTGCTCATATTAATTTGCTGCTGGTTTTGAGTTTGACTCTGTTATTTATTTTAAGTTCTGTTTGTTTTGGGTTTCATTTATTTATTGATACTGATTTGTGGTAGTTTTATGCTTGGTTGAGATTATTTGATTTTATTTTTGTTCATTTTGGTTGGAGTTCTTTACTTTAGTTTGAAAAACTTATTTTGTGAATTTTTTTTTTTTAATTAATTTGTTCGTTCGATATTGACATAATCTTTTGCAGAGCGATAGAAAATAATAGTTTGAATCTTTCCCGTTTTTTTGATCTTTAAGAATTTATAGTTTGGCCTGCTATTTATATGCTGGAGAAACTTTTCAGCAATTTTTAACAACATAAACTCTTTTGAAAATTAAATTAATACCATTCCCATATAATCATATCTATGCTCTTTTACAGCCTGGATACAATTACACTCTTTTAATTTAGTAAAATACTAAGAGCAGAAGTAGTAATAGAAGTAGCCCCGAAAATTTGAACTTAATACCCTCAGTCGTTCTTGTTATATTGCTGAGGTGTCTTGTAGGCAACCAGCATACAAACAATGTGTTTTGATTTAATTTTAAACCAATATTTAGTTTTTTTAAGCGTAATGGGCAAATTACTCAACTGTGGGGGGTTGACCTACCCAATAACCCTTGAGATCTAGTTACTATCCCCATTAAGCTATGCTGGACAAAATGGTTGTCTTAAAGTTTTGATTGGAAGTGTCTGGAAAATTATGAGCTAAAGAGGAGGGCTGATTGCACTCCAATCATTTTTTACTCTTAAGAGGGTACTATAACTTTTAATTTTCAATCAAATTAGCTCCTTTAAAATATCAGTGATATTACTAGCTATGATAGAACATCGCAGCCTATGTCCTTATATGCCTATAATGCTTATATGCCCTTTTAATACCTGCATACATATAGGTTTTTCGTTTAATTGACACTCCTCCTAAACCTTACCGAAAAGTTTCAACTGGATGCAATTAGTATCGTTAGTTACAGTAACCGTAGAAGCAGCATTAAATGAATGCACACAGTGTATTCTGGATAGCTCAAAATCTACAACCTATGAAGGTATGAAGGTGAAATTTTCAAAGAATATTTCTGTTGTACGGATGACAACCTCCCATCCGTATGCAGGTTTTCAAAAGGGCATATCAGCAATATCTTAGGAGCAGTTTCGTATGTGAAATTAAAACTTACAACGCTTGTTGGGATTTTGAACTAACCAAAAGACAATATTTATATCATAATACTAATGCTTCTACTCCTACAACTACTGCTACTATTATTGCTAGTGCTACTTCTGCTATTAAAGCTAAAACTACTACTATTAACTGTACCCCTACTGCTATTACTATATTTACTACTACAACTAATAAACCTAGGTCATTGAGGTGAAAAATTCTGGGCAATATTGTAACTGTATTGAAATAAATCGAAACACACTATGCCCATGTAGGTTGTCAAGAGGACGTACCAGCAATGCTTCAAGACCGATTGATGGTATTAAGTTAAAAAATTCATCGTGTGTTGAAAAAAAAGGTGATATTTGTATACTGCTGCTAATGCTACTACTGCTACTACAACTATTGCTATGCATAATCACTGAACCTTTCAACAATACTGAAAAAATTGATGCCTCAAAACTTTGTTTGGATGTTTGTTATGGGAAATGATGGGCAAGGAGGGGAGGTTTCTCTCAAATCAATTTGACTCTTAAAAAGGGCACTATAACTTCCAATTTAAAATCAAATGAGACCCATCTGAAATTCATACGACCACCCATTCCATAAGTACCTTATATGCCACCAGGGCATAACTTAAAGCCCTTGCCCCAGGGTTCTGGGGGGGGGGGTTGTGCCACCCCTGGAAAGCAATGTTATATGTTCTTTGACTATTTTAAACAAAAGTGTTATCACACAATTTCAATCAAATGCGTTTGGTGAAAAGAGGGGTAGTTGGGTGGGGGATGCTACTTGACCTCCATCACTATTGACTCTTAAAACGGAACTAGAAATTCCAATTTCAACCGAATGAGCCACCTCTAAAGCTTATACAACCATCCCTTCCATAAGAACCTAAATGCCCCAGGGGCATAGCTTACAACCCTCGTCCTTAGGCTCTGGTGGTTTGTATCAACCTCCAAAGCCTTGTTATATGATACTTGGACTATTTTGAATAAAAGGACTGTCTCAAAATATCTGTTGGATACATCTCAGGAAAACACGACGTGTGTGTGGGGGGGGGGAGATAATGAATTCGTGTTTAATTGTTTTGATTTCTTCCCAGGAGTGATAGTATCAACCCAGTGGTCCTAGAATATCGGGAGAGGGCTTATTCAAATGAAAATTAAAAGTTCTAGGGCCCTTTCTAAGAGACCAAAAATTGGAGCGCAACTAGGCCTCCTCCTGCGGCCCTTTTTTCTCAAATCGTCCGATCAAAATTTTTAGATAGCCATTTTGTTCAGCATAGTTGAAAGGTCGAAAACTATGCCTTTGGATATATCATGACCTCCCACAGCCCCTGGGGAAAGGTCTAAATTACAAAATTTGCCCATTGTTTATATATAGTATTTGTTATTGGGAAGTAAGCATACATTTTTTTTTGAGGGGGGGGCGAATTTTCTGCTGGTGGGATTTTCCACGGGGATAATTTTTTACGGGGAGGGAAGTTTTCAGGGAGGAAATTTTTCAGATGAAACTTTACACTGGGAGAATTTGCAAGAATTCCTATACGAAACTTGTCTTATGTCTTGCATTCTACTTGCCCACTCAATTTACATGTGGAGATGTTAAGGGTAATTGTCCGGGGTAAATTTTCCCCAGGATTGAATTATCTAGAGAATAAATCCATGGGAAGGAAGGATTTTTCCGCGGAGGTGTAGCCAGATTTCCTTGCATTATTTAAAAAAACCATCAGAAATTAAATAAAAACATCAAGTTTTTTCAACTGAAAGCAAGGAGCAACATTAAAACTTAAAACGAAAAGAAATTATTGCGTATATAGGGGGGTTGCTCTGCCTCAGCACATTGCTCTTTACGCCAAAGTTTTAATTATGTCCCAATTCTTTAAGAACGACTCCTGAAACACTATGTTTGTTTAATTAGAACAATTAGAAATTTTTTTTTAAAAAGTACTAAAAAACTTTAGCATAAAGAGCGAGGTGTTGAGGAAAGAGCAACCCTCTCATATACGCAATAATTTTTGTTCGTTTTAAGTTTTAACGTTGGTCCCTACTTTCAGTTGAAAAAAAAAAATTTCAACACCATCGGGTCTTTAAGTTGCATAACTGAGTGTCCTCCAAGTTTCTGGGATGAGGCACAAGTCCAAAAGCGTTTTAGATTTGATGTGCTAGCTGTTGCCATAGCCTTCTCATGCTATTTAAATAGCTTTTTGGATAGATTTCTGACTTGAATTCATGCCTTGCCATATTTGTGTAATGATTCTTGTTGAGTATATTCTACTTATTTAGTCTTCAATACTTTTTAATTTTATTTTTTTTGGTCATAAATGATAGCATTTTGGGTTTTAAAGCCTATCTTATTCCAGCATGGACGTATGGAAGAGGGGGGGGGGGAAAGGGGGGCAGCTTGCCCCCCCCCCCCCTAGAACTTCAAATTTACACTAGATATGGCTGAAAAAACGCAGATCGTTGAAAAAGCAGTTGAAAAACGGTAGTTGGCCAAAAAAGCAGTTGATAATAGGTAGATGGTTAAAAAAGCTGGAAATAAACAGCTGGAATGACAGAATAAAAGTCAAACAAGAAGCAATTATCCATAATATCTTGAAAAGATTTAGCTGTAATCGAAGAAGATTTCATAGGTGTGATAGAACTTGCTGGCAATGTAAAGTTTTGTGAACTGCCAATACAACTTCAGCCCCCAGCCCTGACAATAAACAGCTGGAATGACAGAATAAAAGTCAAACAAGAAGCAATTATCCATAATATCTTGAAAAGATTTAGCTGTAATCGAAGAAGATTTCATAGGTGTGATAGAACTTGCTGGCAATGTAAAGTTTTGTGAACTGCCAATACAACTTCAGCCCCCAGCCCTTCATCACGGAATCGGCTGCCCCCTCCTAGAGAAGAAGCTACGTACGCCCATGTACTCCAGTATTTGTCTTTGAGACCTCTAGTAGTAATTTCTTTATCATATTCCAAGACTTATCAACATCATTCTCAGTGATAAAATGACTAATCGTTCCTTGCCAACTCTTGCCTGATTTGATGGTAATCTTTATATCAAGGTTTGGTAAAAAACGGATTTTCAGTGAAAAGTCTAAGCGAACATTGTATAGTAGCATGATTGTTTGCGCCAAAGGGTGATGGTGGGGCAACAAAAGGTATGTTTAATAGCACTTTATGGTTGCCTACTGTTACAAGGCCCAGCAATGATGGTGATTGGCCATCCTGGTACCTGGCGGTCCTGGTGGTTGGCCAATGATGGTGGTCTGACATCCTGTCAGAAAGTTTACATGTTGGTAAAGTACGTAGTTGGCTAGACACACAAGAAATGGTTCAACTGATTTCTGTCAAGAATAACTAAAGCCATCTCTCTGCTGAGTGGAAGATTAAAATCCCCAACTTTTCAGTTTGTCTTCAATCTTTTAGTCGGGGCTGAAAAAAAAATTCCAAGTCCAGCTTGTTGTGGTCTTGACTGGTCGAAAATTTTCTTAGTCCTGGTCAATTATAAACAAGACTATTGCTCTGTTTTGAGAGAAAAACATTCCAAGTCTAGCTTGTTTTGGTCTTGACTGGTCGAAACTCTGGTCAATTATAAACAAGACTTTTACTCTGTTTTGGGAGAAACCCGCATTTTTTTTTTTTTTTTTTCGATTTCTTGTGCATTGTGGTTCCCTTGGTCCAAGGATCATTGGCAATTGCATGTTCTATGCGAATCCGATGTTATCTGATTTGGCGATTCTAGGAGGTTTTGCTGGCAGATAATAGAAAGTTTCGTTTTTTCTCATTTTTCACACTATTCACTTGACTAAAAAAGTAAACTGTTTTCTGGGAAATTGTTGAATTTTTAAAACAGCTGGATGGATTTCTTTCTCCTTTTCTTTGTTTTTAAATCGAAAATAATTAATTTTTATCTGTTACCGTTTCTGAGCTACAAACTACCGATCGCAAGAGAAAATAATTGAATAAAAAAGTAGCAGAGTGTTTCTGCCAGAAAAATATCGGATTGAAAAATATGAAAATCCTTACAAAAAAAAACTGTGAATTTTTGTCTTGGCTAAGACTATAGAAAAAGTCCAAAGATAGGCCTCCAACTTTATAAAGTGAGTTTTTGTCTACTCACAGCAAAGGCATAGGTGTGAAGCAAGAGATGTTAGTTGAGAGGTGCCTCAGACTTTTTTTCTACGCCAAGATTAGAGTTACAATTTCTTCATCTATTCCGGTAATCTTACTTTATATATTTTAGCCTATAAACTAGAGATTTTTCAGAAATGATGACGAATCTTTTCCCATCTGAGGTTTCGCCAATGATTTGGATTGAAAAATGTAATTGGAAAAACCCAGTTAGGTAAAATCTTAGTGCTTTGATTCAGCAGAATACGAAACCTGAGCAGAATCATGGAAGATCTTGGTATATTGAATAGACTAAAAACGGACTATAAATGTGGCCTCAAAACTAAATGGCGTGTATCACATTTTCATACTTCTGAAGGTTAGTTGAAGTATATGAAGCATAAATTTATGGGAAAAATTTATCTTTTTCATGGAATTCTAGATACAAATCGCTTTTTACCATGCATTAATGGTCGTAATCACAACCAGACAATCTTGCTACTATTAAAACTTGTGGAAGCGTGAAACCACTTCAGACGATGCTCCGTCTTTATCCTGCTTTGTTTAAAGGTTCTGCTTTTATCAACTCCCAAAAAAACCTAGAATTTGAAATCATTACTCAGGTGCAGCTTACTCAGGGGTGGGGGGGGGGGTAAAAGCATAGCATATATTAAATACGTAACCTAACCGAACAAGAGACAGATATCTGGTTATAATGGTTTATGAACAAAGTTATAAGAATTATAAAAATGGCAAATCCCAAATTGTAATTTTAACATTCATATTAGATCAACCGTTTCGTTCAATTCCACCCTAACAACTGTTTTAGTACCGGGTATCTGTCCCGGTATCTGTAGCATCTCCCGTTTGACATTCCATATACAGTATATAAAAGTGTCCGTTTTTAGTGCACTAGTACCCATTGTTCTAGTCTTAACCACCGTCACTTAACACAACTATACAAATTAGAGCAAGTTTACTCGAATAAATATTTTTCAGTAAGACGAACTTCAGAAGCTAGATGGCATTTATAGGATTTGTGAACATCTTAGCCAAAGTTTTCTCCTAGGCTATGTACAAAACCTTGCTGATCAGTGGCGTCATTTCTTTCATTCTGAACTAAAGGGGGCTAAGCAACCTCTGTGGGCCCTCTAAATTGGCGGCTCACAGTGTTGAAGAGCAATATTTCTTCACAGTGGTTAGTACAGGCCTCTTCCAAAATCGACTAATAATAGTAAGAAGCAATTTAAAAGTGTTTAATGATTACAGAGAGAACTTAAGTTGGAAATTAATTTACAGTTTTATTGTAACACTGAGAACCGACAAGGTCTTATTTCTCTAAAAATATTTTCTAACTATGTATTTTTATATAGTTTGATTTTATACAATAATTTTATTTATTTAAATATATTTTCTAACCACAGTATTGAAATCCAACAATTTAGCCTTTTTACTAAATATCAACATCATATCTCTCATAACTCTCATTACCGATCTATTCTAGTATGCCCATCTTGTAGTAGATTAAATAAAAAAAACAAGTTTTTTAAACTGAAAAGTAAGGAGCGACATTAAAACTTAAAAACGAACAGAAATTATTCCGTATATGAAAGGGGCTGTCCCCTCCTCAACGCCTCGCTCTTTACGCTAAAGTTTTTATTGTTTTAAAAAAATAGAGTTGTGAGAAAGTCAAACTTTTTATTGTTTTAAAAAATAAAGTTGGTGAGACAGAGTCAAACTTAGCGTAAAGAGCGAGGCGTTGAGGAGGGGACAGCCCCTTTCATATACGGAATAATTTCTGTTCGTTTTAAGTTTTAATGTCGCTCCTTACTTTCAGTTTAAAAAACTTGTTTTTTTTTTATTTAATTTCTGATCGTTTTTTAGTTAATGCAGCTTTTATTCGCATAAAATTTTTACTTTTCTTTTGCTAAATGGATGTCTTTACAAATTAACTTACGTAACTAACTTCTATATTCGTATATTTTTCTTCTGGCAAAAAATACAAAGTTGCAGATTTTTGCAGATATGAGCTTGAAACCTATGTAATAGGGTTTTCTGATACGCTGAATCTGACGGTGTGATTTTCATTAAAATTCTTTCACTTGTAGGGGATGTTTCCCCCCTCTTTAAAAAATCGAGTAAATTTTCTCAGGCTCGTAGCCTTTGATGAGTAATACCAAACTTAATAAAATTTATATATTTAGGATCAGCATTATAAACACATTCTTTTGATACATTTATTGACATCAAAAGTTCGTTTTTAAAAGTTTCGATTACTATTGAGCCGTATCGCTTGTTTTTTTTATTGTTTTTTTTATTACGTATATGTTATTACTTATATGAAGGGGTTCTCCCCTTAGTCAATACCACGCTCTTTACGTTAAAAGTTAAAAAAAAAAAATTGATTCACAAACCCCTGAATCACAAAGGCCGTTTAATTAGAATAGATAGCTCTTTTGAAAGCACTAAAAAAAAACTGTAGCGTTAAAGAGCGAGGTATTGACTTGGGGAGAACCCCCTCACATACGTTATAATTTCTGTTCGTTTTAAGTTCTAATATTCCTTCTTACATTTCAGTTGAAAAAAACTTGTTTTTTTTTTTATTTAACTTCTGATCGTTTCTAAATGATGCTTGGAAATCCGGCGCCCCCTTCATAGAAATGTCCCTTACCCCAAAGAAACATCCTCCACGGAAATATTCTCCAGAGTAATCCCCTCCTCTAGCCCCCCCCTTCCAGAAAAAATCCTTCCTGAAAATGGTTGTATACTTCCCAATAACCAATAAATAATGCTGGCAAGTCCGGCGCCCCCTTCATGGCAATTTCCCTTCCCCCATGAAAACTTCCTTCATGGAAAGATCCTTCCATATAGCCCCCGACCCTCTCCTTCCCCCACCTACCAGAAAAAATCTCCTCTGAAAAAGTCTGTATACTTCCCAATAACCAATACTATATGTTAACATTGAGTAAAGTTCATAACTTTCAGCCCTCCCTCTGGGGACTTTGGGGGATCAAGTCATCCTAAAAGACATTTTTATCATATTTTCGACCATGCTGAACAAAATGGCTATCTTCAAATTTTGATCAGGTGACTTTGGGAAAAAAATGAGCGTGGGAGGGGGCCTAGTTGCCCTCCATTTTTTGGTCACTTAAAAAGGGCACTAGAACTTTTAATTTCCGTTCCAATGAGCCCTCCCACGATATTCTAGGACCACTGGGTCGATACGATCACCCCTGGGAAAAAAAAAAAAAACAAACAAACAAATAAACACGCATCCGTGATCTTTCTTCTGGCAAAAAATGGAAAATTCCACATTTTTGTAGGTAGGAGCTTAAAACCTCTACAGTAGGGTTCTCTGATACGCTGAATATGGTGGTGTGATTTTCATTAAGGTTCTATAACTTTTAGGGGGTCTTTCCCCTTTTTTCGAAAATCAGCCAAATTTTCTCAGGCGCGTAACTTTTGATGGGTAGCACTAAACTTGATGAAAGTTATATATTTGAAATCAGCATTGAAATCTGATTCTTTTGATATATCTATTGGTATCAAAAAACCCGTTTTTCTAGAGTTTCGGTTACCATTGAGCCGGGTCGCTCCTTACTTACAGTTCGTTACCACGAACTGTTTTTGATGATTACCCCAGCTGAAGAACAGTTATGCCAGTGGCTTTCTGAACATTAACAAACAGTTGGTAGCGTCTACGCTATTCTCGATAAAACAGTACAGCTCTAGAAGAATGGTGAAAAAAGATGCCATTCATCTCAAGTCTCTGAATATATCACCCAAAACAAGGTTGAGTTTATGAGAATGGCAGTTAATGTAAATTGCATCTGGTGCAATTGATATGATACGGGCTTGCCCACCTGAAAATTGGCCGCTCATGACACTGCCCTGGTATTTTCAAAGAAAAATGTAAAAAACAATAAATTTCAACCTCCCTCTGGATGTTCAAAATTAAATTCCTCTCCCCAATCGTAAATTTTTTGAACTGACACCAATTGATAGGTTTGAATTTTTCTTTCAATGCTCAGGTTGTTCTTGTGTAGCTCTTATTTGTTAATTTAGTTTTAATGTCGCTCCTTTCTATCAGGTAAAAAAAAAAATTAATTTCTGATCGTTTTCTAAATAATGCTGGGAAATCCGGCGCTCCTTCATAGATTTGTCCCTTCCCCCAATGAAACATCCTCCATGGAAAGATCCTCCCCCGTAACCCCCCTACTCCTAAAACTAACTAGTGAGATAGCATTGCAATTTGTAATTGATTCAGGAGTAATTATGATTTTTATTTATCTTAATAGTAAAACGTTATTAGGAAAGCAAATGTACAGTAAGTCTTCAAGAAAAACCCTTACCTCCCAATGTTGCCGTTGGTTTCGCTCTGGCGTGATTTTTTGAGGGGTTTCAGGCTCATTTTAAAATTCCTGTATTTTTTTCTGAATAACTTTTTACTATTGATACTCTAAAAAAATTATAGTTACTATTCCAGAATCAGCTGCAAATGGCATTTTTCTCACGAGACATTATTTTTTGTAGAAACATATTTTGCACTTTGGTTACTATGAAATGGTTACTATGAAATTTCTTTTAGACTCATAAATACATTACAAAGTCCATTTAAATTATTTTTTTATTTTTGTAAAACACACCCCCCCCCCAAAAAAAAATGAATCATGATTACGATATTAATTTATACTGCCGCATTTTTTTTATCTTAAATTTTAAAAATTCATTTCGGTTCCAGTCTAGTGGCTGGCCCCTCCAGAATAAAATAACATACAATTCTGAAAAAAAAGAAAATCTAAAAAATCTTACTTAGGCTACATCATTCTTAAAACAGTTCAGTCTACTTCTACTCCCCACCCCCACATCTCCCCAACGATTACATATATATGGGCAATATTTTATAATCTTCATGAAGTTCCTGAAAACACGCTATATAAATAAAGGTAACATCATTAGAATACTTAATTTAAGCTATTTCTAAATTTTTATTGTTGCCGTTCTTACGGCGTAGCCCCCACCTAATGATATATTTCGTCTTTAGTTGATTTTGTGATACCTGATCAATTCTTGATGAAATAGTTTTTCGTGGTCTGAACTGCAGACAGTATAACTTTGCCAGAGTATGAAAAGAGCAATTAAATTGTAGATATAGATATTATATAGATATAGATATTATATATATAGATATTGATATTATAGTATAGATATTATAGTGTAGATATAGATATTATATATCTACAA
This sequence comes from Artemia sinica, assembly GCA_027921565.1. Lineage (NCBI taxonomy): Eukaryota > Metazoa > Arthropoda > Branchiopoda > Anostraca > Artemiidae > Artemia > Artemia sinica. The sequence goes on along the minus strand of CM051266.1, from coordinate 51,784,718 downwards.
TATCTATAGATATAGATATTGTAGATATAGATATTGTAGATATAATATTGTGGATATTATTTTAGATGATACTAAGAAATGGATAATAACGTAACAATAATCGCTTTCCATATTCTTTTCAATACTTATTTAAAGTATTAAAGGACTTTTTTTTCGGGAAGGGTTGTTGTTTATGCTAAAAAAAAAAAAGTCAGTGAAATTCTAGACTAGGACTTTTTCTGATCTTGGAAAGAAGTTAAGTTAGTTGAATAAAGCTCCCAGCAATGGAGCCAGAGCCGTAATGTGCCTCCGAGAGAGACAGTTTGAAATACCAACTTTCATTTCTTCCCCCTCCAGAGAGAATTGAAATTTAATGACATTTTACAAAATTTTTGTTATAAAAGTGAAACCTTGTAAATAGATGTGTTGCTCAAATGAGGCACAAGAAAATTGTTCGGGCCTCATGCCTTTGCTCATTGGATTGAAAGGGCTTTGAAGATTAATTAAATTTATATCTCAAAATTTAAATTTAGGTCAGTTTTCCACCTTTTCGATTTTTTTTAATTAAAATACCAAAAAATAGATATTTTCAATAAAGCAAACCAATTGGCATGTTGAAAATCAGGGGGAGGGGGTATATAGTAGACAGTTGCCCCTCTACCCCACCTACAATTTATGCCCCTGCTCCCTGGATAAATCCCAGTGTACCTGCGTTAATTTTTTAAGAGCATGGTTGCGGTATGCGCCACAACCTAGTAAAGAACAAAATGATACCCATAGTAACGGAAATTTAGAAACTTGAAAAATTGTCAAGTGAGAAAGAATTTGCATTTGAGGCTAAATCAAAATGGCAACTATTATTTAGGTTAATGGCAAAAATTTATTGAATAAACATTTTTGGAATAGCTAATAGACTTTAGAACTGCGCATCGTGGTCCATCCAAGGTGCAACTTGTTCTTATTTGTCTAAAAGGGAAAATAATGTAGAGTCAGAAAGAAACAGAGAAGAGACTGATTCGAACAATAAAGAAAAAAAAATTATGAAAAAGACTGGGACGCGGTCACCCATCATTAGCTGCCCGGCCACATCCACTGTACTATCGTAGGGTATTCATACTATAAATTTGTCAATGAGTATGCTCACATTCTTTTCAAAGAAGAGTTAGAATAGTTAATTTAAAACCGCTTCTGTGTTTGGGTGACAGAAGACTTAAGGTTTTATTTATATCGATTGGCATTTCAAAACATGTCTCGGCATTACACATACTCGGTGTGATATCCTATCGTTGCAATTTTGTCTCAGTACCACTACGCTCCGACAAAACTTGGATTTTTCTAGGCAATATGCATAATTAGTGACTTTTATTTTAATTGTTTCAATTGTCAATGGCTGATTAGAAATAAACGCAAAAATTGATAAATCAACGAACTTTAGAGAATAGCTCAGCACTATATTCAGACATGGATGGGGATTAGTGGAGTAATTCTTCAAAGTCCGGGTGGGGGGGGGGCAACGTTGGAGCCAATTTTCCGAAATCAAGGTATGAAAATTAAGCCATATAGTAACAAAAATGGCAAAGATATATATATATATATATAGATATATAATATATATATATATATATATATATATCTATATATATATTAATATATATATATATATATATATATATATATATATATATATATAGATATATATATACATATATATATATATATATATATATATATAGATATATATATATATATATATATATATATATAGATATATATATATATATATATATATATATAATATATATATATATATATATATATATATATATATATATATATATATATATCTATATATATATAGATATATATATATATATATGAATATGATATATATATATATATATATATATATATATATATATATATATATATATATATATATATAGATATATATATATATATATATATATATATATACATATATATATATATCATATATATATATATATATATATATATATATATATATATATATATATATATATATATATATATTATATATATATATATATATATTATATATATATATATATATATATATATATATATTATATATATATAATATATATATATATATATATTATATATATATATATATATATTATACATATATATATATATATATATATATATATATATATATATATATATATATATATATATATATAATATATATATATATATATATATATATATATATATATATATAAAGAAAATTTCTTAAGATGCTACCCTAATCTTGACAGTACTAATGGTGAAAATATATTGCTTTCTGACTTCAATTTTTTCTAATTAATAACGAAAATCCTTTTGTGGGAACAGCTTTTGTTTTTGCGATGAACGTCATTTTTGTAATGAGACCCAAAAGCGTTTCAAAAAGAAATTCTTCCCTGGATTTGCCATAAATTTGCTGCTTACGCTGAACAACCAAGTAAGCAAATATATCGAAGAAAAGAAGACACATGTAAGGGTATTCAGTCCTTTATGTACACGTAAAGAAACCAAAAGCTTCCCCAAAAGAGAATTTTCTAAAATAGTGCACATTTCAACTGGACTCAGAAATATTACACTTTAATAGCATGAGTCGTGCTTCAAAAACTCCGGTTTGCTACAGGATTAATTAAAAAATAGGACGTTAGCCCAATAAGTTTTATCAAACAGTTCATAGTATTAAACTGTAATTAAGGAGCGACCCTGCTCAATAGTAACCGAAACTCAAAAATAGAATTTGATAATTGATAAGAATTGGGTTTTTATGCAGATTAATCAAAAAAACTTTTGCACAAAATAAGTTTTCAAAAATAAAGTAAAGAACTCCATTAAACCAAAAATGAACAAAAATAGAATCAAATGATCTACCAAGCATACAACTACCACAAACCAGTATCAATAAATAAATGAAACCCAAAAATAAACAGAAATTAGAATAAGTCAAACTCAAAAACGAGCAGAAATTAATCTGGGAAGGGTTCTAAATCCTATGCTTTCTAAAAAAAAAAATCCAGAATATAATTTGTACTTTAATGAAAAAGATTCAAATGAATTTACTGAAAAAAAATTGCATTGTTAGTTTTATATACATATGCTGATATTTTATTCCTTAAAATCTCAATTAATTTTTTATTTCTTAAAGTTATAAAAGTGAAAACATTTTCTGTTCTCATTTCCTGATAAATCTCATCCTTCTTGCGTTTGATTTCACATTAGCCCCATAACGACTGAGGTCGACACAGCTGCGCAAGCTCCTCCCATTCTACACTGTAAAAAAATTGTTTGAGATTCAACAAAAATTGTTTGTAAGGTTTGTAATTTCAAGATTTTATTATTCGGCTTTTTCTCCTAATTTTGAACCATCAACCATATTTTGTTGGATACCCAGTTCTTCATTGGATGTCCATCGCTAGCGCTGTCCAATCTACTCAGCGAACAGTTTAATACTCTGTAAAGAAATTGTTTGAGATTCAACAAAATTGTTTGAATGTTTATCAACAACAAAATTTGAATTGCAACGGCTGAAATTGAATATTAAAGACCATTTTGGAATTCTATTGTCATTATTGATCATCGAGTAAAATCTCGATCATCGATACTCAATACTCGATCATCGAGCAATATCTTATTTTACTCTTCGCAAAGTCCATTAAGGTAATAGATTTTGCCCGTTGTGAAACTTTGGTTCGAATATCTGGCAAAACGAGTCAAACGTTTGTAACAGCCCTTTGAGACCCATCGACTTCTTTGGGCCTACAGAACTTCTTCATGCACCGGTCATGGTATCTGACGTCTTTTGCTGACATATTGATTGACACTTTCCATCTCCTTTAATTCGGAGTAGAACATCAGGATATTGATCACGAACTACCTTTGCTTGCTTGCATATCTTTTCTTGCCGGTTGTAAGTTTCTACACGGCGCAACTGTTCTCTTATCGTACCGGGCTTACTGAAGTTCTTGCCTATGCTTCCTCTTGGGGTCGGACGTGCAACCTCTGTGCTTGGAGCTACAGTGGCAAGCCAAGAAACCCTTTTATCGCACTCAATATGGTTTGTGCTTGTGAACTTTTTTCTGCATGAATCATGCCACTTAGGGTATAGCTCATCACTAGCGGAATCTATCACTTTCATTACACTTTCAGAAAGTTTCGTCTTTTCTTTTTGGAAACAGCTCGTTTGAATGATTGTATATTCATTCTTGTCACCTTTCCAGTTGGGTCCTGACATATCAAGCATCTCAAAGAGTCAAAAGATTCTGTAATAGCCATGGTCTTGCTAGTCTTCACCGGACTCTGGAAAAGAGCCATATTTGACCACAGTCAAACCCAGCCTAGAAGAAAAGCACAAACTAACTCGAAAGCAATTAATGGCCATTAAATTTTTCTTGCACCGGTAGAGCAAGAGCTACTACTACTACTACTAACAACTCACCGCAGTACAAGCACCTGAGGCCAAAACAGTTACGCGCGCTCCTCCTCCATCCAATTTATTCAAAGCCTCCCTTTTACACCCGCCACGAAGTTCCCATTTCCTTAAATATTTCTTTAGCGCTCCTCCTCACACCGCAAGTCCGTTTAGGCTTACACGGTGGGCCAATTTATTCAAAGGAAATCCTTTCACCTTGCTCCTTTTTTACAACCCGTCCACGAAGCTTCCCATTTCCTTTAAATATTTCTTTATGACGTCCTCCCACCCCCAAACGAGGACGACCTGCTTTCCCGTTTAGCTTTAGACGGTTGGCGGAGAGTACAGTCTTCAGCAAATCTGTCATCCTTCATCCGCACAACGTGCCCTAGCAAACCTCAACCTTTCTTTCATTATAGCCCTAGAGAGCGGTATTGAACCACATTTTTTCGTATAGCCTATTGTCTGAAATGCGGTCAGTCAGCCGGGTACCCAGAACAATCCTTAAGTAATTTCTCTGGAATACATCTAGCAAATCTTCGTCCCGCTTTTTTGAACGCCCATGCTTCAGAGCCGTATTTGACCGCTGTCATCACTGTAGCTTCTAATATTCAAATCTTGGTTTGCAGACTTATCTTCCTATTCTTCCAAGCTTTTTTTAACTGTGAAAAAACACCCTGAGCCTTGGTTATTCTACTTTTAACATCTTCACTGCTCCCACCATCTTTACTAACAATACTACCAAGGTAAGTGAAGCTGCCCACTTGATCAATTTTTTCATTACCCAACTTCACCTTTTCATCTTCACTTATTCCTAGCCTTAGTGATTTAGTCTTCCTAACATTAATTTTCAAACCAATACTAGCACCCTAAACTCGCAAAACCTCTAAAACTTCATTCATTTTGCTCACACTTTCATCTAGGATGCTTAAATCATCAGCATAATCTAAGTCCAGGAGACTTTTTCCTCCCCATTTGATTCCGTGGTCTCCCATTGCCTTTCCTGTGCTCCTTACGACAAAGTCCATCAAAATGATCCATATAAAGGGGGATAGAATATAAACACTGCTTAACTCCTAATTTAATACGAAACCCACTGATAGCCTCATTTCCTACCTTAACTGCAGCAGTGTTATCCTCGACATAGCACTAATCACTTTAATGTATTTGTCTGGTATATCATACAAGGATAAAACCTTTACTAAAGCTCTTCTATCAACAGAAACAAATGCTTGCTCATAATCTATAAAACTGAGGACCAAAGGTGTTTGACAACTCAGGCACTTCTCAGTTATTAGCCTAAGAGTGAAAATTTGGTCGACCCATCCTCTACCTTTTCTAAAACCGCACTGTTTTTCTCTTAAAACTTTGTCTACGGCATCTCTCAGTCTAAAAAGTATCATATTACTAAGTAATTTACTACCTACAGAAACCAGGCAAATGCCTCGATAATTACAACACTCACTTTTATCACCTTTCTTATAAGGTGACTTAATTAAGGTTTTCCTAAAATCGTTAGGTACTTCTCCTTTTTTTAAAATCATATTCATAATCTTCAGTAACTTATTTCTAACCTCAGAGCCACCATATTTAAGAAACTCATTTACCACCCTATCACCACCTGGAGCCTTATTGTTTTGTAATCCTTTTAGTACTGTCGCTAATTTTTCCTCACAAAACAAATCTTCCTTCATTTCCAAGGTATCACAAACTTTTTCATTTTCCTCTATATTTTTCCTGCAACTCTATCTCGGTTAAGCAAATTCTCAAAATGTTCGGCCCATCTCTCTTTAGTTCTTTCCTTATCACTAATTGTGGCCCCATTCCTATCTTTCACTGGGCCAAGTCCAGATTGACTACTCCCTCTCAATTTGTAACATGTCAGTACAATATTTTACTATTATACCGTCTAGCTGCATCTTCCAGATCCTCAGCAATTTTATCCATGTCCTCCACTTCACACCTCCTTAGTTCATATTTTAATGCTTTCTCCACTTTCTTTACATTCTTTTTGTTTTCATATGATCTTTCACTCAGATAATTCTTGTATAAGTCCTTTCTCCTTTCTATTAAAAATAAAGCTTTTTCACTAATATTTTTAGCTGGATTTCTAGGTTTTCCCCTAAGACACCTTCAGCAACTTCACAAATTATTTTTCTAAAATAATTCCAACCATCTTCCACATTATCAAATTTTCTAAAACACTCGCAAAATTTTCTAAGCACGCAAATTTTCTAAACTCTCAAGTTTTAGTGCGTGCTGATGTACTGTCGCCCAATAAAATGTCGCCAGTCCCTCATTTCAGACGCCAGGAGAGGTGGAAATCGCCTGGTTTGGCTCCAAAAACCAAGAAGACATACGAAGTCTTGAATTATCTTGGTCCTAAATTTGAAACTTTTCAAGTTATTGTTCCGAGTCAAATTTATCTGTTGAATCTATTGGTGGAGTTGATTTGTTTATTTTCAAACAATTTAACACGTTCAAAAAGGAAACAATCTTGCCTTTGGAAAGGTGTTATCCTACCTAATTTAATCTTCTAGCCATAAGTCAATGGCTCCGGCAATTTTCAAATTTCCATGCCCCCTATCCTTCCTTAGCACTTTTTTCTCAAAAATTTCAAAGAGTTTTTGACTTATCAGAAGGAGACTTATAGGAATATATTTGCAACTCAAAATAGGATTTGGGAAGGTATTTTCAAGCTCTTTCTTGCTCGTAAGGCTTGATGCCTCACCTAGGCATTTCTAAAATCTGGATGCCTCTCACGTCATATTTAAATTTTGTTATTCAAAATTTTACGAGTATTAACCTGAAAGAAATTTAAAAGGCAATTAACTTTTGAATTCTTTGAATTTCCCCGTCGCCAGTCATTGGGGGGGTTGAAGGGGGGTTTGAGGATTCAGGCTTTGGAAATTTGACTCATAGGGCTATGTGAATTTTCCAAACTAGAAAACCTCAGGCTCCAGTAAGCTCGAGCTGAAACCGTAGCATTTACTAAATTGACTAAGTGACTTTCAAGTTATTTTATTGTTTTTTGTTGTTTTTTTTTCGGGCGATAATATATCTTATTAAAACGTCTGGCCGTTCAAGTCAGCCTCGAGTGAGTCTGTGTGCAGTCCAGCATGAACCACGGTTATACCTTTATAATCAAGGTCTACACTTCGATTTATGTCATAGATTTTATTATTTTAATTTATGTATACAACGCATTAAATCTGTGGCTGGACAGTAAATTGAATCTCTGCTTGGCACCACGGTGCCTGGGGATTGGTTTCCAGCTACTGCAAGGTCGGGCAACAGATTTACTACCTGTCCCTGTAAAAAGACCCAGCAACTGAACACAGATTTGACACCATATATGGCATCAATGGCTCTTGAAGATCTTTATCCTCTGTCTTATGTTGCGGGTAAGTAAAAAAAAAATAGGTTGTCCCCGACGAAAGTCTTAGAAAATCACTGGATATGTTTAGTCATTTTTCTCATATCGAAATTGGCTTTGTTTGTTAATAAGGAAACTGTAAAATACGAAACAAAACTGTTTATGATAGCGTACTGTAAGGAGCGACTCTTGCTAATTGTAAGAAAAACTCTAAAAACAACTTTTTATAGCATTGTTAAAATTTGAACACATAAAAAGAATCAGCGTTTTTAAATTTAGTTTAAATATAAAAGATCCATTAAGTTTTAAATTACTTAAAAGTTATTCGAACGCGCAAAATGTGTTGACTTTATAGTTTATATAAATTTCAATACGTTCTGATTTAGCGAATCAGATAACTCAAGTATAAAGGTTCACAACAAAATAAAGATGACCTGGACTAGAGCTTGTCTCTGAATAGAAAAAGTGTAAAAATGCTATTTTTACTATTACACAATCAGTCCAGTATAAGCAATATAAAAAATTGAGAGATGGATCTTTGACGATTTTTTCCTTGTGCCGTGCGGGATTGAACCATTTAACTTTCGCATCGGAAGTCTCAGCTTCTTCCACTGCGCCGGCACAAGGTATGTGTTTACTTAATTTTGGGATAATATGATGTAAACTGTTTGTAAATATAGTGTAAACAGGTATGTTCTTGCTCTTGTAATTAATGCAGTTATCAGGCCTCGTGTTTTCTACTTATCACCTTTGCACCGCATTAAGCCAGGAAAAAGAAGTAGGCGTATCCAGAAATTAAGGTAAATTTTTGAGGGGTTTCTAGCTCTAAAAAAATTGTAAATTTATATTTACAAAATGTAAATATAAAGATATTTAGGTATTCAGAGGTAAGGATATTCAGAAATTTAGGTAAATTATTGAGGGTTTCTAGCTCTAAAAAAAATTGCATATTTATATCCAGAATGACATTTTATTAGTAAGACTAAGAAAACTAATAACTACCATTCCTGAATCAGCTATAAATGACCATTTTTTGGGGGGACCACGGTGATTATAATTTAAACTTTTGGGACCACGGGCTGTTTTGAACCCTCTTAGCCCTTTTAGGGCTAAAAACAGAATATGCCCCAGAAGCCATTGTCGTATTATAAATAAGTGTAAAAAAAAGAATCAAGTGATAGTGGCAAGGGGTTAGGAAGTTGAGACAAAAAAAAGGGTTGTGTTGAGAGGGGGGGGGGGGGGGGTCTTTTTCTACTTTTGTTGTATAGTTTTTCGTGACAATTTGTCCCTTTTTTCGAACAAAAAAAAGACACTAGTTAAAAAAGTACGAATAGTAAACATAGATAATGTAAATTGTAAAATTATCATATTTATTTGGGCATCATATTATTATCATATCATATTATATATATCATATTATATCATATTTATTTATATGGGCATGGTACAAAATAATCCTTGTTCCAGGAAATATTTCAAAAATAGTATTTTCCTTACACTAACCTAACCTAGGTACCTTCCCCCCCCCCCCTCCTCAAAAAAACAAAACAAAATACAACAGTCTAATTTTGTAAACGCAATAAGAAATCACGGTTTACGATCTATTTATCCATTGCAAATGCCCGTTTGACTTGTTAGCTGTAGTATTTCCTTGTACAGTCTATAGCGCTGTGTAGAATATAATGCCCAAGTACCAGATTTTGTAAACGCATGATTTATAGGGTATTTATCAATTTATAAATCTTTATTAAGGATATTTTCAGTCTTAAAATTTAATTCTGATTCCTGTCAAATTTCATATTGAAATCTGAATAAAAGTCTAATTTCTTGTTTTTAGAATAAAATCTTTGTTATTGATGATTCAAACGTTAATTTGACGTTTTGTTTCAAAAGTTCATGTCACGTTCTCATCACTTTAGGAAATCCAGCTTTAGATGTTGAATTGCAGATATGTGTGCAACGGTTTCGAGGTGTTACCATCGCTTTTTCTGAGAATTAGATAAAAAAAATGAAAGTTTTTCCTACTGAAAGTATGAAGCAACATTAAAACTTAAAAAAATGCACAAAAATTATTCCGTATTTCAATAGCTCTTGTGTTTCAGGAGTCGTTCTCAAAGAATTGGGAAAAAAGTACATTTTACTGATCACTCGAATACTGATCACTGATATACTATTCAGTAGAGTAATTCTACTGATGACGGTCGCTGTAAGTGTGATCGGAATATCTGGATTTTGTACATGTTTTATTTTCTGTCTAAATAAATAGATTTTATTTCCATTTGAAAAATTATTTGTTCCTTTACGAAGTCAATGAAAGCTACTATGATCTTGGTCTCCCATTCATTCGATTCATGAATTAGTACTATCATAGGCAGCGCAATAACGCTGCCTAAGTAAAGAATGACGTTGGCACAATGCATCATTTTTTTTTCCTTTAGAACAGGGCACTTCGTATCGAATGAGTTGTCGTAGAAACTTCGAAAAGGGCTCATTCAATTGGAAATTGGAGTGGGTAGAGCCCTTTTTAATAGCCGAAAGTGATTGGACAACAAACAAACCCCCTTCCACGCCCACCATTTCCAAAAACACATGCAATCAAAATTTTGAGATAGCCATTTAGTTTAACGTAGTTTAAAGATCTGTAAATTATGTTTTTGAGGAGGCGCTCAACCACAGCCCTCAGGGCAAGGGTTGTAAGTTATCCCCTGGGGGCATAAAAGATTTTATTGAAAGCATGTCGTAGAAGATTCAAAAAGGGCTCATTCGATTGGAAATTCAAATGGCTAGTGGCCTTTTTAGAAGTCAAAAGTGACTGGAGGGGTACTAACCCCCGTCTCACGCCACAATTTCCCCAAACAAATCCAATCAAAATTTGGAGATACACATTTTGTTCAACGTATTTGAAAGATCTGGAAATTAGGTTTTTGAGGAGGACACTCTCCCCACAGCCCTCAGGGCAAGGGTTGTAAGTATGTCCTTGGGGCATATAAGTTTTTTATAGAAAGCATTGTCGTAAAAAAAAACTTCAAAAAAGAGGTCATTCGATTTTAAATTCAAAGGGCTAGTGGCCTTTTTAACTGTCGAGAGTGATTGGAGGTCAACTAACCCCCCTCTCACGCCCACCATTTCCCCAAACAAAACCAATCAAAAATTTGAGATATACATTTTGTTCAATGTAGTTGAAAGGTCCGGAAATTCTGTCTTTGATGATTACACCCCCCCATAGCCCTCAGGGTAAGGGTTTTTTAAGTTATGCCCTGGGGCATATAAGGTTTTTTTTATAGAAAGCGTTTCCGTAAACACTTCAAAAAGAGCTCACTCGATTGGAAATTGAAAGGGCTAGTGCCCTTTTTAATAGTTGTTTGTAATTGAAGGGCAACTACCCCCCCCCCCCCCCCCTCATGCCCACCATTTCCCCAAGCACATGCAATCAAAATTTTGACATATCCATTTTGTTCGACGTAGTTTAAAGTTCTGGAAATTCGGTCTTTGGGGATGATAACCCCTTCAGAGCCCTGAGGGCAAGGGTTGTAAGTTTTGCCATGGGGGCATGTATGTTTTTTTTATAGAAAGCGTTGTCGTAAAAACTTTAAAAACCTCATTTGATTGGAAATTGAAAGGGCTAGTGCCCTATTTAATAGTCGAAAGTGATTGGAGAGAAACCAACCCCCCTCTCACGCCCACCATTTCCCCGAACACATCCAATCAAAATTTTGAGATAGGCATTTTGTTCAAAAATAGTTGAAAATTCTGGAAACTATGCCTTTGAGGATGAAAAAACCCATGGGCGCCCCATATGGGGGGGAAAGGGGGGGGGGGGGGGGGCGGGAGCCCCTGGCTGAATGATGCTGCCTTATTTTTATATTTTTTGTTCTGAGATTTCTATTATATAGCATAAAAGTACCAATTAGACGAGGTTTGCCCCCCCCCCCCCTGGAATTCAGCTTATGGGTGCCCATGGACAAACCCCAACAACCCTCAGGGCAAGGGTTTTTAAGTTATGCCCTGGGGGCATATAAGATTTTTATAGGAGGCGTTGTCGTAGAAACTTCAAAAAGGGTTCATTCAATTGGAAATTGAAAGGGCTAGTGGTCTCTTTCATATTCGAAAGTGATTGGAGGGCAACTAATCCCCCTCTCACGCCCACCATTTCCACAAACACATCCAATCAAAATTTTGAGAGACATTTCGTTCTAATAAACAAAATGCTTAGCTTGTCGTAAGATATTTCTTCAGTAGTCATAGAAAATGTCGCTTGTTGCTGCATTCTCGGACTGATGCTGGAATTGACTTCCAAATTTTTGGCCCAGTGTGACGGATGCTGAATCCCGCTCTCGATGTCGGACGAATTTCGCACGAAAAGTCTGAGCGATGCGTAGTAAGATAATTATGAAATATGGAATTAGTTGGAAAAAACACCAGAGAAATTTACAGGTAAATTACTATCGATAATCGTGACAGTTACTAGAGATAGAAATTAAATGAAGTTGATCCAAAGAATAAATTCCTGAAGTCCCATATAGGTGTCTAACTGAAGATCTGCAATAAAACATTAAAAATAATCCCATAGCTTTATATTGAAGTATTTGGAGAGATTTGAAAACAGAAGAAAAGGTAGAAGCCGAAAAGAACCGAAATGCAATAGAGAACATGTGGGTGGAATAGGTTTTAGAAAGGTTTTAGGAAAGAAATGACGAAGACAGGTTAGCATGCCAATATATTTCGGGAAGTTTTTAACGATAGTCTTTTACATAGGGATAGACCACAACCCTGCTTAACTCCTGATTGAATACAAAACCAGCTGCTAACCTTATTTCCCACCTTAACCGCAGCAGTGTTTATTCTCGTACATAGCACTAATCACTTTAAGGTATTTGTCTGGTATACCATACAAGGATAAAACCTTTACTAAAGCTCTTCTATCATCAGAATTGAACATTTGCTCATAATCTATAAAACTGAGGACCAAAAGTGTTTTGACAACTCAGGCACTTCTCAATTACTAGCCTAAGAGTGAAAATTCGGTCGACCCATCCTCTACCTTTTCTAAAATTGCACTGTTCTTCTTTTAAAACTTTGTCTACGGCATCTCTCAATCAAAAAAGTATCATATTACTAAATAATTTACTACCTACAGAAACCAGACTAATGCCTCGATAATTACAACACTCACTTTTATCACCTTTCTTATAAAGTTGCTTAATTAAGGTTTTCTTAAAATCGTTAGGTACTTCCCCTTTTTCAAAAATCATATTCATAATCTTCAGTAACTTATTTCTAACCTCAGAGCCACCATATTAAGAAACTCATTTACCACCCTATCAGCAGATGGAGCCTTATTATTTTCAAATCCTTTAGTACTGTCGCTAATTCTTCCTTACAAAACAAATCTTCCTTCACATCCTAGGTATCACAAGCTTCCTGCAACTCTATCTCGGTTAAGCAAATTCTCAAAATGTTTGGCCCATATCTCGTTAGTTCTTTTTATATCGCTAATTGTGGCCCCATTCCAATGTTTCACTGGACCAAGTCCGGATTGACTACTCCCTCTCAATTTATTAACATGCCAGAACACTATTTTACTGTTATGCCGTCTAGCTGCATCTTCCAGATCCTCGGCAATTTTATCCATGGCCTCCACTTCACACCTCCTTAGTTCATATTTTAATGTTCTCTCCACTTTCTTTACATTCTTTTTGTTTTCATATGATCTATGACTCAGAAAATTCTTGTACAAGTCCTTTCTCCTTCTATTAAACATAAAGCTTTTTCACTAATATCTTTGACTGTAGTTCTAGTGTTCTTCCCTAAGACACCTTAAGCAGCTTCACAAATTAATTTTCTAAAATTATTCCAACCATTTCCATATTATCAAATTTTCTAAAACCCTCGCAAAATTTTCTAAGCACGCAAATTTCCTAAACTCTCAAATTTTACTGCGTGCTAATGTACTGTCGCCCAATAAAAGTTGCCAGTCCCTTATTTGGAAGGCTTGAAGGGGGTTTGAGGATTCAGGCTTTGGAAATTTGACTCATAGGCCTATGTGAATTTTTCAAAACTAGAAAACCCCAGGCTCCACTAAACTCGAGCTGAAACCGTGGTATTTACTAAAGTGACTAAGTGACTTTCAAGTTATTTCATTGTTTTTTTTTCGGGCGATAATATATCTTATTAAACGTCTGGCCCGTTCAAGTCAGCCTCGAGTGAGTCTGTGTGTAGTACAGCATGAATCACGGTTATACCTTTATAATCAAGGTCTACACTTCGATTTACGTCATATATTTTATTATTTTAATTTATGTATACAACGCACTAAATCTGTGGCTGGACAGTAAATTAAATCTCTGCTTGGCACCACGGTGCCTGGGGATTGGTTCCAGCTACTGCAAGGTCGGGCAACAGATTTACTACCTGTCCCTGTAAAAAGACCCAGCAACTGAACACAGATTTGACACCATATATGCATCAATGGCTCTTGAAGATCTTTATCCTCTGTCTTATGTTGCGGGTAAGTAAAAAAAAAATAGGTTGTCCCCGACGAAAGTCTTAGAAAATCACTGGATATGTTTAGTCATTTTTCTCATATCGAAATTGATTTTGTTTGTTAATAAGAAAACTGTATACGTAACAAAACTGTTAATGATAACGTACTGTAAGGAGCGACTCTTGCAAATAGTAAAAGAAAACTTTAAAGAACAATTTTTTACAGTATTGTTGAAATTTAAAACACATAAAAAAGAATCAGCGTTTTTAATTTAGTTTAAATATAAAAGATCCATTAAGTTTTAAATTACTTAAAAGTTATTCGAACACGCAAAATGTGTTGACTTTATAGTTTATATAAATTTCATTACGTTCTGATTCAGCGAATCAGATAAGTCAAGTATAAAGGTTTCACTACAAAATAAAGATTACCTGGACTAGAGCTTGTCTGTGAATAGAAAAAAGTGTAAAAACGCTATTTTTACTATTACACAATCAGGCCAGTATAAGCAATATAAAAAATTAATATTGAAATACATTCACGAAACAAAGTTCCTTGTGCCGCGCGGGATTGAACCACAGATCATTCGCATCGGAAGTCTCAACTTCTTCCACTACGCCGGCACAAGGTGTCTGTTTAATTCATTTTGGGATAATATGATGTAAACTGTTTGTAAATATAGTGTAAACAGGTATGTTCTTGCTCTTGTAATTAATGCAGTTATCAGGCCTCGTGTTTTCTACTTATCACCTTTGCACCACATTAAGGCAGTAAAAAGAAGTAGGCGTATCCAGAAATTAAGGTAAATTATGAGGGGTTTCTAGCTCTAAAAAAATTGCAAATTTATATTTATAATGACATTTTATATTCAGACTAAGAAAACTAATAACCACCATTCCTGAATCAGCTATAAATGGCCATTTTTCTCACTAGTAATTTGTTTAGAAAACTATTTTTAAACTTTGGGACCACGGGCTGTTTTAAACCCTCTTAGCCCATTTGGGGCTCAAAAACAGAATTTGCCCCAGAAACCATTATCGTAATATAAAGAAGTATAAGAAAAAAAGAATCAAGTGATGTGTTCAATTTAATCCTAGCTAAATTATGTTGTACACTGTAAATTCACAGAAATTAATTACAGTGGCGAGGAGCTAGGAAACTAAGCCGAAAAAAGTTGTTTTGAGGGTGTGGGGGTCTATTGTACTTTAGTTGTCTAGTTTGTCGTTAAAAAATGTCCCTTTTTTTCGAAAAAAAAAACTAATTACAAAAGTACGGATTGTAAACATAAATTATGTAAATTGTAAAATTATCAAATTTAAATGGGAATAGTTTTACTACACAAGATATCTCGTGTAGTATGCTTCATGATGTGTTAAATACTTGGCTATTATTATTATTTTCAACTACGCTGGGATTTAAATTTCTTCTATAAAGGTTATAATAGCTTAGAACAAGCTGACTTCTTTTTGATATATAAATAACATATATAGATATACAAATAAAGGGTAAAACTGTTTATTAAGGCAGCGAAAAAAACAAGTTATAAATGTGTAAAGATTTTTGTTTCGTGTCTGGACAGTGGCATTTCTAGACCGTAGGAAGGGCTTAGTTACCCCGCCCCCCCCCCCCCGAGTCCCTCAATCATCCAATATTAAATTGATTTTGACCTTTTTTTGACACTCCTGTGGTATATATTACCCTCTCCCTCTTCAATCATGAGACCTAAACCACTATTTTCGTCTGAATTTCTATACCCACAAGAATAAAACTACACTAACGTACATTTTGACTCATTTGACTCATACATTTTGTACAATTGACTCATAGGGCTATGTGAATTTTTCAAACTAGAAAACCTCAGGGCTCCAGTAAGCTCGAGCTGAAAACCGTAGCATTTACTAAATTGACTAAGTGACTTTCAAGTTATTTTATTGTTTTTTGTTGTTTTTTTTTTTTCGGGCGATAATATATCTTATTAAACCTCTGGCCGTTCAAGTCAGCCTCGAGTGAGTCTGAGTGTAGTCCAGCATGAACCACGGTTGTACCTTTATAATCAAGGTCTACACTTCGATTTATGTCATAGATTTTATTATTTTAATTTATGTATACAACGCATTAAATCTGTGGCTGGACAGTAAATTGAATCTCTGCTTGGCACCACGGTGCCTGGGGATTGGTTCCAGCTACTGCAAGTCGGGCAATAGATTTACTACCTGTCCCTGTAAAAGACCCAGCAACTGAACACAGATTTGACACCATATATGGCATCAATGGCTCTTGAAGATCTTTATCCTCTGTCTTATGTTGCGGGTAAGTAAAAAAAATAGGTTGTCCCCGACGAAAGTCTTAGAAAATCACTGGATATGTTTAGTCATTTTTCTCATATCGAAATTGGCTTTGTTTGTTAATAAGGAAACTGTAAAATACGTAACAAAACTGTTTATGATAGCGTACTGTAAGAGCGACTCTTGCTAATTGTAAGAAAAACTCTAAAAAACAACTTTTTTATAGCATTGTTAACATTTGAACACATAAAAAGAATCAGCGTTTTTAAATTTAGTTTAAATATAAAAGATCCATTAAGTTTTAAATTACTTAAAAGTTATTCGAGCGCGCAAAATGTGTTGACTTTATAGTTTATATAAATTTCAATACGTTTCTGATTCAGCGAATCAGATAACTCAAGTATAAATGTTTCACAACAAAATAAAGATGACCTGGACTAGAGCTTGTCTGTGAATAGAAAAAAAGTGTAAAAACGCTATTTTTCATTTACTATTACACAATCAGTCCAGTATAAGCAATATAAAAAATTGAGAGATGATTCTTTGACAATTTTTTCCTTGTGCCGTGCGGGATTGAACCATTTAACTTTCGCATCGGAAGTCTCAGCTTCTTCCACTGCGCCGGCACAAGGTATCTGTTTACTTCATTTTGGGATAATATGATGTAAACTGTTTGTAAATATAGTGTAAACAGGTATGTTCTTGCTCTTGTAATTAATGCAGTTATCAGGCCTCGTGTTTTCTACTTATCACCTTTGCACCGCATTAAGCCAGGAAAAAGAAGTAGGCGTATCCAGAAATTAAGGTAAATATTGAGGGGTTTCTAGCTCTAAAAAAATTGTAAATTTATATTTACAATATGTAAATATAAAGGTATTCAGGTATTCAGAGGTAAGGATATTCAGAAATTTTAGGTAAATTATTGAGGGGTTTCTAGCTCTAAAAAAAATTGAATATTTATATTCAGAATGACATTTTATTATTAAGACTAAGAAAACTAATAACTACCATTCCTGAATCAGCTATAAATGACCATTTTTTGGGGGGACCACGGTGATTATGATTTAAACTTTTGGGGACCACGGGCTGTTTTGAACCTTCTTAGCCCTTTTGGGCTAAAAACAGAATATGCCCCAGAAGCCATTGTCGTATTATAAAGAAGTGTAAAAAAAAAGGAATCAAGTGATGTGTTCAATTTATCCTAGCTAAATATGTTGTACACTGCAAATTTACTGAAATTAATTATAGTGGCAAGGGGTTTAGGAAGTTAAGACAAAAAAAAGGTTGTGTTGAGGGGGCGGGAGTCTTTTCTACTTTTGTTGTATAGTTTTTCGTGAAAATTTGTCCCTTTTTTCGAACAAAAAAAAAGACACTGGTTAAAAAAGTACGAATAGTAAACATAGATAATGTAAATTGTAAAATTATCATATTTATATGGGCATCATATTATTTATCATATCATATTATTATCATAAGTAGAGATGCCTTATTGACTCCGATCACCACACCATATATGGGCATAGAGTCATTAGGGAGAATGATTGCGTAATCGGTCAATGACCTCTTTCTCCAGGTGTGTTTTTGGCACGCCCTCAGCGAATGTCAATGTTGTTATTTTTTTCCGAGGCAAAATGTCAAGGTCAATGTTGTTGATGTTTTGAACAGAGTCATTAGAGAGAACACGTGGTTAATGGGATCAATGTTGTTATTGTTTTGAACAGAGTCATTAGAGAGAACACGTGGTTAATGGGATCAATGTTGTTGTCGTTTCCGAGCCAACTTTCTTTTCTGGTCAGTCTAGAGTTGGCAGTCATTAATCAAATTGTTTCCAGGGAGTGTCTGACAGATGACGTCAAGTTAATTAATGTCTTTGGAGTTCGACCAGAATTGTCTCCGAGACAAAGTTTTTGATCACACATGACAGATGATGTCATGATTGATTGATTGACACGAAAGGGGAATTAATTTGTTGTTCTAAAGAGAATTGATTCCGAAAGGGAAATTAATTTGTTGTTTCTAACAAGAGAATCGTTTCCGAGCAGACGTTTTGATCTTAGCGCGCGAAAAGGTTTCCAAATAATTTGAAATGCATTGGCGCAGAGATGCCAAACAAAAGGAACATGCCGAAATTCCGTTTAGGGATAATTTTGGCGAAACCGTTTTAGCTATTTTATGGAACTATTTCGGCGAAACAGCTAGAGACATTTTAAAAGGTGATTTTTGAAGAGATTTTGAAAGAGAATTTGAGTGTGGTCGTTTTAATACACAAGTTCAATTGAACAGTGTTGTGAGGTCCTCTACCCCAACCCCAAAGGTTCCGATCCCCCTACCACAACCCCGAAGGAAGCCACCGGTCCTCAAAGGTTCTCTGGGATTCCAAAGGACCCCCCGGACCCCCAAAGACCCTCACCCAGTCCCCAAAGGTGCCCAGGCACCCAAAGGGCCCCCAGACCCTAAAAAGGCCATACCCGAGCCCCAAAAGGCCCTCCCCGGTCCCCAAGGTCCACCAGACCCCCAAAAGCCCTCCCCGGTCCCCAAAGGTCCACCAGAACCCCAAAAGCCCTCCCCCGGTCCCCAAGGCCCTCCCCCGGTCCCAAAGACCCTCCCCGGGCTCCCAGGGCTCCCAAGGGCCCCGATTACTCTACCCCTACCCCGAAGGAAGCCTCCGGTCCTCAAAGGACCCACTGGACCCCAAAGGCCCTCACCTGGTCCCCAAAGTCCACCGGGCTCCCAAAGGGACCACCAGACCCCCAAAGGGTCCCCCGGACCCCAAAGGTCCTCCCCAGGTCCTCAAGGGTCGCCCAGACCCCCAACGGACCCACCGGCCCCAAAGGGCCCAATCGGTGCTCAAGGGCTCCCCGGACCCCCAAAGGCCCTCACCCGGTCCTCAAAGGTCCACCGGGCTCCCAAAGGACCAGTCGGTCCTCAAGGACCCTCTCAGACGTGCAAAGACCCTCCCCAGACCCCCAAAGGCTCATTCCGGTCCCCAAAGGTCCCCTCAGGCTCCCATATGACCACTCCACCCCTCAAGGGCCCCTGGATCCCCAAACGCCCTCCCCGGACCCCTCCAAAGAACCCCCTCTCCATTTTTAACACTTTTTATGGCTTTATTATATCCTTTTAGAACAAGTTCCTTTCATAATGTCCCTCCTAAACCCATTTTCCAACTTGAAGTACTTATCTTTTTCACCCACTTTCTCAATGAAAAAGAAATTAGTTTTTAATCAATTCTAATTTTCCAAATAATATAAAAATTTTCCACTTTAGTTCAGATCTGTCTCGAAGAGATGAAAAATTTAAAATACTGTTCCAAATTTTTCGCAGAAGATAAAAAAAGTTCAAGTTTTCTTCTGAATTTTACCAAAGAATGTGCTCCAATTCTAATTTCTCCAGAGAAAACAAAAATCTTACACTTCAGTTCTTTATTTCACAAAGAAATAAAGAAATTTAGAGTTCAATTCTAAATTTTTCGGTGGAAGATAGAAAAAGTAATACCATACTTGTGAATATTTTCACGGAAAATAAAAAGTTCTAGTTCAATTTACAATTTCCTCGACGAAGTGAAGAAAGGTTCAAGTTCTCTTCTGAATTTTACTAAAGAACACGCTTCAATTCTAATTTTTCAGAGAAAACAAAAATCTTCCACTTCAGTTCTTTATTTCACAAAGACATAAAGAAATTTAAAGTTCAATTCTAAATTTTTCGGTGGAAGATAGAAAAAGTAATACCATACTTGTGAATATTTTCCCGGAAGATAAAAAGTTCTAGTTCAATTTACAGTTTCCTCAATGAAGTCAAGGAAAGTTCAAGTTCTCTTCTGAATTTTACTAAAGAACAAAATTCAATCTTATTTCACCAGAGAAAATAAAAATCTTCCACTTCAGTTCTTTATTTCACAAAGAAATAAAGAAATTTAGAGTTCAATTCTTAATTTTTCGGTGGAAGATAGAAAAAGTAATACCATACTTGTGAATATTTTCACGGAAAATAAAAAGTTCTAGTTCAATTTACAATTTCCTCAACGAAGTGAAGAAAGGTTCAAGTTCTCTTCTGAATTTTACTAAAGAACACGCTTCAATTCCAATTTTTTCAGAGAAAACAAAATCTTCCACTTCAGTTCTTTATTTCACAAAGACATAAAGAAATTTAAAGTTCAATTCTAAATTTTTCGGTGGAAGATAGAAAAAGTAATACCATACTTGTGAATATTTTCCCGGAAGATAAAAAGTTCTAGTTCAATTTACAGTTTCCTCAATGAAGTCAAGGAAAGTTCAAGTTCTCTTCTGAATTTTACTAAAGAACAAAATTCAATTCTAATTTCTCCAGAGAAAATAAAAATCTTCCACTTCAGTTCTTTATTTCACAAAGACATAAAGAAATTTAAAGTTCAATTCTAAATTTTTCGGTGGAAGATAGAAAAAGCAATACCATACTTGTGAATATTTTCCCGGAAAATAAAAAGTTCTAGTTCAATTTACAGTTTCCTCAATGAAGTCAAGGAAAGTTCAAGTTCTCTTCTGAATTTTACTAAAGACAAAATTCAATTCTAATTTCACCAGAGAAAACAAAAATCTTCCACTTCAGTTCTCTATTTCACAAAGACATAAAGAAATTTAAAGTACAATTCTAAATTTTTCGGTGGAAGATAGAAAAAGCAATACCATACTTGTGAATATTTTCCCGGAAAAAAAAAGTTCTAGTTCAATTTACAATTTCCTCAACGAAGTGAAGAAAGGTTCAAGTTCTCTTCTGAATTTTACTAAAGAACAAAATTCAATTCTAATTTCACCAGGGAAAATAAAAATCTTCCACTTCAGTTCTTTATTTCACAAAGACATAAAGAAATTTAAAGTACAATTCTAAATTTTTCGGTGGAAGATAGAAAAAGCAATACCATACTTGTGAATATTTTCCCGGAAAATAAAAAGTTCTAGTTCAATTTACAATTTCCTCAACGAAGTGAAGAAAGGTTCAAGTTCTCTTCTGAATTTTACTAAAGAACAAAATTCAATTCTAATTTCACCAGAGAAAATAAAAATCTTCCACTTCAGTTCTTTAATTAGGTTAGATTAAGTTAGATTAGGTTAAGTTAGGTTAGGTTAGGTTAGATTAAGTTAGGTTAGGCTAGGTTAGCCTACATACGCGCGCGTATGTAGGTTAGATTAAGTTAGGTTAGGCTAGGTTAGCCTACATACGCGCGCGTATGTAGGCTAACCTAGCCTAACCTAACTTAATCTAATCTAACTTAATCTAACCTAACTTAACCTATATGCGCGCGTACGTAGGCTAACCTAACCTAATCTAACTTAACATAACCTAACAATATTTTTTTCTGATTTCGTGTGTTTTCGCAAGAAAATAGCTTGTTTTTAGCAAACTTAGCCATATCGAGTTGAAACTCTGCATAAATATCTTCATTTAAGCCTAATTGCGTAGGTGCTTAAGGAACATTGAACATTTTTTCTGATTTTGTGTGTTTTCGCAAGAAAATAGCTTGTTTTTTTAGCAAACTTAGCCATAGCGAGTTGAAACTCTGCATAAATATCTTCATTTGTAGTCTAATTGCATAAGTACTAAAGGAACATTGAACATTTTTTCTGAGTTTGTGTGTTTTTCACAAAGATAATAGCAAGTTGAACTAGAACTTTTTATCTTCCGGGGAAATTTAAAATTGAAGTAGAACTTATATAGGTCTAGTCAGTCTAGTCAGTTATGTATATTTATAAGTAGTAGGTTAAATATGTCACTGAGTTATTGCCTTTGCAAAACAAAAGTGATCCGTTTGTCTGGCCTCCCCCAGGCCATTCAGCATGTCCCCAGGTGGCGATAGGGGAACGCTCTACAGATATGTAGGGTACCTCCATAGGAGGCATGGACCAAGGGGGGACCTTGTCCCTGGGGGTCCATAATAGAATCTGGGGCACCCTTGCCCGGGGTCATAAATACAGGCGGAGGAGGAAGAAGGCCCTCAAATGTACACTCAAAAGGGCCCACTTGTTTATCCACAAGTTCCATGAGTTGCAAACCTTCTCCCAGCAATGGGTTAAATTGCATGGTGATGCAGAACACCATCGCGCGGGAAGATCCTCTATAGGAGGACAACTGTGGCAGGGCGTAAGATCCAGATCCATGGACAACGGCCTCTGCAAAGGGCTGCCTCGACCTTTTCGGGGTACCTGCAAGACTGGGGACCTTGCGGTCAACTCTATTCCCACTTGAGGAGTGGCGCCCCTCGAGGAAATTATAGCCTAGTAAACGACACAGCATTCGCACGGGATTCTGACTAATGGACAATTCTTCTGGGATTGGTATGTTTTGATGGGCGTCTTTGGGCTGAAAAAACCTCTTCCTAGCTAATTTATCTATTACGGGTTGCCTCCCCGTAGTAGCATAATATTTGTAGGCATGAATATATAATGAGTCGGAGGTAATAGGCTTGAGATTGTCTGTGCAGGATTTCGACTCTTGTTGATAGAAGAGCATCGCCAAGCGCTGAAAACCATGTTGTGACCAAGATGGCCCAGGATTGCACAAAGCCTCCATTCATGGAGGTCCCAGGGACTTCTTGCTGTCCGGTTCTAAGCCGGCTTAAGCACTTCGGTGTAGACTTGAGAAGATATGTGATCCCCGTCCTGCACTGGTATCCGGGATCATTGCTTTTCCTGAGGCGAAAAAAATTTCAATGATTTAAAGAACATGAAAATTGGAACTTGGAATGTTACGACATTAAAAAATGACTATCGTATCGACATTTTGACTGACGAATTCAGACGATTCGAACTGGATCTATTAGGAGTTTCAGAAACTCATATCCCAGGGGTAGGAAGCATGAAATTAGGTGATATAGAATTTGTTTACTCAGGCAGGAAGGATGGGTTACATAGACAGGGAGTAGGGCTCATGATGAATAAGGAAGCGGCTAAGTCTTGTTTAGGCTGGGAAGGTATTAATAATAGAATACTAATTGCTCATTTTATGACTAGAAAGTTCAAGGTATCAGTTATAGTAGTATACGCCCCTGTAGAACCGACTGATGGAGATACTAGTGACTCAGATGAATTCTACTTACAGTTACAGGAGCAAATAGACAAGGTCCCAGGTAGAAATATGATGTTATTGCTGGGAGATTTTAACGCCCAGGTTGGTAGAAATAAGGATAGATGGTATCCCAGCTTAGGTAAATTTGGTGTAGGAAAAGAAAACAGTAATGGATACAGACTTTTGCAATTTTGTAGGTATACAATCTAGTTATAACCAATACGGTGTTTGGTCATAAAATGGCTCATAAGCTAACATGGTATTCACGTGATGGTAAGACAGCAAACCTTATTGATTATGTTATAGTAAATCGAAGACTGGCAGGATCAATACAAGATACTAGGGTATATAGGAGTGCTGTTATTGATGTTAAAAAGTAAAGATCACCATCTAGTAGTGTCAAGGGTTAATTTAAAGCTGAAATATCGGAAGGGTAATTACCTCCCTGGAAGTTATGATGTTAGTAGACTCCAGGATGAGAATTTGAGAGAAACTTTCCAGGAACAGTTGAATACTAAACTTGAGAGTTTGAAATTTGATAATGTGGAAGATGGTTGGAATAATTTTAGAAAAATAATTTGTGAAGTTGCTGAAGGTGTATTAGGGAAGAAAGCTAGAACTGCAGCTAAGAATATTAGTGAAAAAGCTTTAAGTTTAATAGAAAGGAGAAAGGACTTGTACAAGAATTATCTGAGTGATAGATCACATGAAAACAAAGAAAATGTAAAGAAAGTGGAGAAAGCATTGAAATATGAACTAAGGAGGTGTGAAGTGGAGGCCATGGATAAAATTGCCGAGGATTTAGAAGATGCAGCTAGACGGCATAATAGTAATATATTGTACTGGCACGTTTAACAAATTGAGAGGTAGTAGTCAATCCGGACTTGTCCCAGTTAAAGATAGGAATGGGGTGGCAATTAGCGATAAGACAAAAGTTAAAGCGAGATGGGCCGAACATTTTGAGAATTTGCTTAACCGAGATAGAGTTGCAGGAAAAAATATAGAGGAAAATGAAATAGTTTGTGATACCTTGGATGTGAAGGAAGATTTGTTTTGTGAGGAGGAATTAGAAAAACAGTACTAAAAGGATTAAAGAATAATAAGGCTCCAGGTGCTGATAGGGTAGTAAATGAGTTTCTTAAATATGGTGGCTCTGAGGTTAGAAATAAGTTATTGTAGAGATTATGAATATGATTTTTGAAAAAGGGGAAGTACCTAACGATTTTAGGAAAACCTTAATTAAGCCACTTTATAAGAAAGGTGATAAAAGTGAGTGTGGTAATTATCGAGGCATTAGTCTGGTCTCTGTAGGTAGCAAATTGCTTAGTAATATGATACTTTTTAGACTGAGAGATGCCGTAGACAAAGTTTTAAGAGAAGAGCAGTGCGGTTTTAGAAAAGGTAGAGGATGTGTTGACCAAATTTTCACTCTTAGGTTAATAATTGAGAAGTGCCTAAGTTTTCAAACACCTTTGGTCCTCAGTTTTATAGATTATGAGCAAGCGTTCGATTCTGTTGATAGAGGAGCTTTAGTAAAGGTATTATCCTTGTATGGTATACCAGACAAATACATTAAAGTGATTAGTGCTATGTACGAGAATAACACTGCTGCGGTTAAGGTAGGAAATGAGGTTAGCAGCTGGTTTTGTATTAAATCAGGAGTTAAGCAGGGTTGTGTTCTATCCCCCTTTATATGGATTATTTTGATGGACTTTGTTTTAAGGAGCACAGGAAAGGCAATGGGAGACCACGGAATCAAATGGGGAGGAAAAAAGTCTCCTGGACTTGGATTATGCTGATGATTTAAGCATCCTAGATGAAAGTGTGAGCAAAATGAATGAAGTTTTAGAGGTTTGCGAGTTCAGGGTGCTAGTATTGGTTTGAAAATTAATGTTAGGAAGACCAAGTCACTAAGGCTAGGAATAAGTGAAGATGAAAAGGTGACGTTGGGTAATGAAAAGATTGATCAGGTGGGCAGTTTCACTTACCTTGGTAGTATTATTAGTAAAGATGGTGGGAGCAGTGAAGATGTTAAAAATAGAATAGCCAAGGCTCAGGGTGTTTTTTCACAGTTAAAAAAAGTATGGAAGAATAGGAAGATAAGTCTGCAAACCAAGATTAGAATCTTAGAAGCTACAGTGATGACAGTGGTCAAATATGGCTCTGAAGCATGGACGCTCCGAAAAGCGGATGAAGATTTGCTAGATGTTTTCCAGAGAAATTGCTTAAGGATTGTTCTGGGTACCCGGCTGACTGACCGTATTTCAAACAATAGGCTATACGAAAAATGTGGTTCAATACCGCTTTCTAGGTCTATAATGAAAGAAAGGTTGAGGTGGTTAGGACATGTTGTTCGGATGAAGGATGACAGATTGCCGAAGATTGTTCTTTTCGGCCAACCATCTAGGGCTAAACGGAAAGCAGGTCGTCCCCGTCTGGGTTGGGAGGACGTCATAAAGAAAGATTTAAAGGAAATGGGAACTTCGTGGGCGGGTGTAAAAAGGGAGGCTTTGAATAGATTGGGGTGGAGGAGGAGCGTGCGTAGCTGTGTTGGCCTCAGGCGGCTTGGTGCTGCGATGAGTTGTTAGTAGTAGTAGTAGTAGTGAAATAATCACAAGTATGGCATTAATTTTCTATCACCCACCGAAAAATTAGAATTGAACTTTAAATTTCTTCATGTCTTTGTGAAATAAAGAACTGAAGAGGAAGATTTTTGTTTTCTCTGAAAAAATTAGAATGAAGCGTGTTTCTTTGGTAAAATTCAGAAGAGAACTTGAACTTTCCTTGACTTCGTTGAGAAAATTTTAAATTGAACTAGAACTTTTTTATCTTCCGTGAAAATATTCACAAGTATTGTATTACTTTTTCTATCTTCCATCGAAAAATTTAGAATTGAACTTTGAATTTCTTTATGTCTTTGCGAAATCAGGAACTGAAGTGGAAGATTTTTATTTTCTCTGGAGAAATTAGAATTGAAGTGTGTTCATTGAGAAAATTCAGAAGAGAACTTGAACTTTCCTTGACTTCGTTGAGAAAATTTTAAATTGAACTAGAGCTTTTTATCTTCCGTGAAAATATTCACAGGTATGATATTACTTTTTCTATCTTCCACGGAAAAATTTAGAATGAACTTTAAATTTCTTTATGTCTTTGTGAAATAGAGAACTGAAGTGGAAGATTTTTATTTTCTTGGTGAAATTAGAATTGAATTTTCTTCTTTAGTAAAATTCAGAAGAGAACTTGAACCTTTCTTCACTTCGTTGAGGAAATTGTAAATTGAACTAGAACTTTTTATTTTCCGGAAAATATTCACAAGTATGGTATTGCTTTTTCTATCTTCCACCGAAAAATAAGAATTGTACTTTAAATTTCTTTATGTCTTTGTGAAATAAAGAACTGAAGAGGAAGATTTTTGTTTTCTCTGAAAAAATTAGAATTGAAGCGTGTTCTTTGGTAAAATTCAGAAGAGAACTTGAACTTTCCTTGACTTCATTGAGGAAACTGTAAATTGAACTAGAACTTTTTATCTTCCGGGAAATATTCACAAGTATGGTATTACTTTTTCTATCTTCCACCGAAAAATTTAGAATTGAACTTTAAATTTCTTTATGTCTTTGTGAAATAAAGAACTGAAGTGGAAGATTTTTATTTTCTCTGGTGACATTAGAATTGAATTTTGTTCTTTGGTAAAATTCAGAAGAGAACTTGAACTTTCCTTGACTTCATTGAGGAAACTGTAAATTGAACTAGAACTTTTTATCTTCCGGGAAAATATTCACAAGTATGGTATTACTTTTTCTATCTTCCACCGAAAAATTTAGAATTGAACTTCAAATTTCTTTATGTCTTTGTGAAATAAAGAACTGAAGTGGAAGATTTTTATTTTCTCTGGTGAAATTAGAATTGAATTTTTATTCTTTGGTAAAATTCAGAAGAGAACTTGAATTTTTCTTCACTTCGTTGAGAAAATTTTAAATTGAACTAGAACTTTTTATCTTCCGGGAAAATATTCACATGTATGGTATTGCTTTTTCTATCTTCCTCAGAAAAATTTAGAATTGTACTTTAAATTTCTTTATGTCTTTGTGAAATAAAGAACTGAAGTGGAAGATTTTTGTTTTCTCTGAAAAAATTAGAATTGAAGCATGTTCTTTGGTAAAATTCAGAAGAGAACTTGAACTTTCCTTGACTTCATTGAGGAAACTGTAAATTGAACTAGAACTTTTTATCTTCCGGGAAAATATTCACAAGTATGGTATTTACTTTTTCTATCTTCCACCGAAAAATTTAGAATTGAACTTTAAATTTCTTTATGTCTTTGTGAAATAAAGAACTGAAGTGGAAGATTTTTATTTTCTCTGGTGAAATTAGAATTGAATTTTATTCTTTGGTAAAATTCAGAAGAGAACTTGAATTTTTCTTCACTTCGTTGAGAAAATTTTAAATTGAACTAGAACTTTTTATCTTCCGGGAAATATTCACAAGTATGGTATTGCTTTTTCTATCTTCCTCCGAAAAATTTAGAATTGTACTTTAAATTTCTTTATGTCTTTGTGAAATAAAGAACTGAAGTGGTAGATTTTTATTTTCTCTGGTGAAATTAGAATTGAATTTTGTTCTTTGGTAAAATTCAGAAGAGAACTTGAACCTTTCTTCACTTCGTTGAGGAAATTTTAAATTGAACTAGAACTTTTTTATCTTCCGTGAAAATATTCACAAGTATGGTATTACTTTTTCTATCTTCCACGAAAAATTTAGAATTGAACTTTGAATTTCTTTATGTCTTTGCGAAATAAGGAACTGAAGTGGAAGATTTTTGTTTTCTCTGAAAAAATTAGAATTGAATTTTGTTCTTTGGTAAAATTCAGAAGAGAACTTGAACTTTCCTTGACTTCGTTGAGAAAATTTTAAATTGAACTAGAACTTTTTATCTTCCGTGAAAATATTCACAGGTATGGTATTACTTTTTCTATCTTCCACCGAAAAATTTAGAATTGAACTTTAAATTTCTTTATGTCTTTGTGAAATAGAGAACTGAAGTGGAAGATTTTTATTTTCTCTGGTGAAATTAGAATTGAATTTTGTTCTTTAGTAAAATTCAGAAGAGAAACTTGAACCTTTCTTCACTTCGTTGAGGAAATTGTAAATTGAACTAGAACTTTTTATTTTCCGGGAAAATATTCACAAGTATGGTATTGCTTTTTCTATCTTCCACCGAAAAATTTAGAATTGAACTTTAAATTTCTTTATGTCTTTGTGAAATAAAGAACTGAAGTGGAAGATTTTTATTTTCTCTGGTGAAATTAGAATTGAATTTTATTCTTTGGTAAAATTCAGAAGAGAACTTGAATTTTTCTTCACTTCGTCGATAAAATTTTAAATTGAACTAGAACTTTTTATCTTCCGGGAAAATATTCACAAGTATGGTATTGCTTTTTCTATCTTCCTCCGAAAAATTTAGAATTGTACTTTAAATTTCTTTATGTCTTTGTGAAATAAAGACTGAAGTGGAAGATTTTTATTTTCTCTGGTGAAATTAGAATTGAATTATGTTCTTTGGTAAAATTCAGAAGAGAACTTGAACTTTCCTTGACTTCATTGTGGAAACTGTAAATTGAACTAGAACTTTTTATCTTCCGTGAAAATATACACAGGTATGGTATTACATTTTCTATCTTCCACCGAAAAATTAGAATTGAACTTTAAATTTCTTTATGTCTTTGTGAAATAAAGAACGGAAGTGGAAGATTTTTATTTTCTCTGGTGAAATTAGAATTGAATTTTGTTCTTTAGTAAAATTCAGAAGAGAACTTGAACCTTTCTTCACTTCGTTGAGGAAATTGTAAATTGAACTAGAACTTTTTATTTTCCGGGAAAATATTCACAAGTATGGCATTGCTTTTTCTATCTTCCACCGAAAAATTTAGAATTGTACTTTAAATTGCTTTATGTCTTTGTGAAATAAAGAACTGAAGTGGAAGATTTTTATTTTCCCTGGTGAAATTAGAATTGAATTTTGTTCTTTAGTAAAATTCAGAAGAGAACTTGAACCTTTCTTCACTTCGTTGAGGAAATTGTAAATTGAACTAGAACTTTTTATTTTCCGGGAAAATATTCACAAGTATGGTATTGCTTTTTCTATCTTCCACCGAAAAATTTAGAATTGTACTTTAAATTTCTTTATGTCTTTGTGAAATAGATAACTGAAGTGGAAGATTTTTATTTTCTCTGGTGAAATTAGAATTGAATTTTGTTCTTTAGTAAAATTCAGAAGAGAACTTGAACTTTCCTTGACTTCATTGAGGAAACTGTAAATTGAACTAGAACTTTTTATTTTCCGGGAAAATATTCACAAGTATGGTATTGCTTTTTCTATCTTCCACCGAAAAATTTAGAATTGAACTTTAAATTTCTTTATGTCTTTGTGAAATAAAGAACTGAAGTGGAAGATTTTTATTTTCTCTGGAGAAATTAGAATTGAATTTTGTTCTTTAGTAAAATTCAGAAGAGAACTTGAACTTTCCTTGACTTCATTGAGGAAACTGTAAATTGAACTAGAACTTTTTATCTTCCGGGAAAATATTCACAAGTATGGTATTACTTTTTCTATCCTCCACCGAAAAATTTAGAATTGAACTTTAAATTTCTTTATGTCTTTTGTGAAATAAAGAACTGAAGTGGAAGATTTTTGTTTTCTCTGAAAAAATTAGAATTGAAGCGTGTTCTTTAGTAAAATTCAGAAGAGAACTTGAACCTTTATTTTCCGTGAAAATATTCACAAGTATGGTATTACTTTTTCTATCTTCCACCGAAAAATTTAGAATTGAACTCTAAATTTCTTTATTTCTTTGTGAAATAAAGAACTGAAGTGGAAGATTTTTATTTTCTCTGGTGAAATAAGAATTGAATTTTGTTCTTTAGTAAAATTCAGAAGAGAACTTGAACTTTCCTTGACTTCATTGAGGAAACTGTAAATTGAACTAGAACTTTTTATCTTCCGGGAAAATATTCACAAGTATGGTATTACTTTTTCTATCTTCCACCGAAAAATTTAGAATTGAACTTTAAATTTCTTTATGTCTTTGTGAAATAAAGAACTGAAGTGGAAGATTTTGTTTTCTCTGAAAAATTAGATTGAAGCGTGTTCTTTAGTAAAATTCAGAAGAGAACTTGAACCTTTCTTCACTTCGTCGAGGAAACTGTAAATTGAACTAGAACTTTTTATTTTCCGTGAAAATATTCACAAGTATGGTATTAACTTTTTCTATCTTCCACCGAAAAATTTAGAATTGAACTCTAAATTTCTTTTATTTCTTTGTGAAATAAAGAACTGAAGTGTAAGATTTTTGTTTTCTCTGGAGAAATTAGAATTGGAGCACATTCTTTGGTAAAATTCAGAAGAAAACTTGAACTTTTTTTATCTTCTGCGAAAAATTTGGAACAGTATTTTAAATTTTTCATCTCTTCGAGACAGATCTGAACTAAAGTGGAAAATTTTTATATTATTTGAAAATTAGAATTGATTAAAAACTAATTTCTTTTTCATTGAGAAAGTGGGTGAAAAAGATAAGTACTTCAAGTTGGAAAATGGGTTTAGGAGGGACATTATGAAAGGAACTTGTTCTAAAAGGATATAATAAAGCCATAAAAAGTGTTAAAAATGGAGAGGGGGTTCTTTGGAGGGGTCCGGGGAGGGCGTTTGGGGATCCAGGGGCCCTTGAGGGGTGGAGTGGTCATATGGGAGCCTGAGGGGACCTTTGGGGACCGGGATGAGCCTTTGGGGGTCTGGGGAGGGTCTTTGCACGTCTGAGAGGGTCCTTGAGGACCGACTGGTCCTTTGGGAGCCCGGTGGACCTTTGAGGACCGGGTGAGGGCCTTTGGGGTCCGGGGAGCCCTTGAGCACCGATTGGGCCCTTTGGGGCCCGGTGGGTCCGTTGGGGGTCTGGGCGACCCTTGAGGACCTGGGGAGGACCTTTGGGGTCCGGGGGACCCTTTGGGGGTCTGGTGGTCCCTTTGGGAGCCCGGTGGACCTTTGGGGACCAGGTGAGGGCCTTTGGGGGTCCAGTGGGTCCTTTGAGGACCGGAGGCTTCCTTCGGGGTAGGGGTAGAGTAATCGGGGCCCTTTGGGAGCCCTGGGAGCCCGGGGAGGGCCTTTGGGACCGGGGGAGGGCCTTTGGGGACCGGGGAGGGCTTTTGGGGTTCTGGTGGACCTTTGGGGACCGGGGAGGGCTTTTGGGGGTCTGGTGGACCTTTGGGGACCGGGGAGGGCCTTTGGGGCTCGGGTATGGCCTTTTTAGGGTCTAGGGCCCTTTGGGTGCCTGGGCACCTTTGGGGACTGGGTGAGGGTCTTTGGGGGTCCGGGGGGGTCCTTTGGAAGCCCAGAGAACCTTTGAGGACCGGTGGCTTCCTTCGGGGTTGTGGTAGGGGGATCGGAACCTTTGGGTTGGGGTAGAGGACCTCACAACACTGTTCAATTGAAACTTGTGTATTATAACGACCACACTCAAATTCTCTTCAAAAATCTCTTCAAAAATCACCTTTTAAAATGTCTCTAGCTGTTTCGCCGAAATAGTTCCATAAAATAGCTAAAACGGTTTTCGCCAAAATTATCCCTAAACGGAATTTCGGCATGTTCCTTTTGTTTGGCATCTCTGCACCAATGCATTTCAAATTATTTGGAAACCTTTTCGCGCGCTAAGATCAAAACGTCTGCTCGGAAACGATTCTCTTGTTAGAAACAACAAATTAATTTCCCTTTCGTGAATCAATTCTCTTTAGAACAACAAATTAATTCCCCTTTCGTGTCAATCAATCAATCATGACATCATCTGTCATGTGTGATCAAAACTTTGTCTCGGATACAATTCTGGTCGAACTCCAAAGACATTAATTAACTTGACGTCATCTGTCAGACACTCCCTGGAAACAATTTGATTAATGACTGCCAACTCTAGACTGACCAGAAAAGAAAGTTGGCTCGGAAACGACAACAACATTGATCCCATTAACCACGTGTTCTCTCTAATGACTCTGTTCAAAACAATAACAACATTGATCCCATTAACCACGTGTTCTCTCTAATGACTCTGTTCAAAACATCAACAACATTGACCTTGACATTTTGCCTCGGAAAAAATAACAACATTGACATTCGCTGAGGGCGTGCCAAAAACACACCTGGAGAAAGAGGTCATTGACCGATTACGCAATCATTCTCCCTAATGACTCTATGCCCATATATGGTGTGGTGATCGGAGTCAATAAGGCATCTCTACTATCATATCATATTATATATCATATTATTATCATATTTATTTATATGGGCATGGTACAAAATAATCCTTGTTCCAGGAAATATTTCAAAAATAGTATTTCCTTACACTAACCTAACCTAGGTACATTTCCCCCCCCCCTCCTAAAAAAAACAAAATACAACAGTCTAATTATTGTAAACGCAATAAGAAATCACGGTTTACGATCTATTTATCCATTGCAAATACCCGTTTGACTTGTTACCTGTAATATTTCCTTGTACAGTCTATAGCGCTGTGTTGAATATAATGCCCAAGTACCAGATTTTGTAAACGCATGATTTATAGGGTATTTATCAATTTATAAATCTTTATTAAGGATATTTTCAGTCTTAAAATTTAATTCTGATTCCTGTCAAATTTCATATTGAAATCTGAATAAAACTCTAATTTCTTGTTTTTAGAATAAAATCTTTGTTATTGATGATTCAAACGTTAATTTGACGTTTTGTTCAAAAGTTCATGTGACGTTCTCATCACTTTAGGAAATCCAGCTTTAGATGTTGAATTGCAGATATGTGTGCAACGGTTTCGAGGTGTGTTACCATCGCTTTTTTCTGAGAATTAGATTTAAAAAATGAAAGTTTTTCCTACTGAAAGTATGAAGCAACATTAAAACTTAAAAAAATGAACAAAAATTATTCCGTATTTCAATAGCTCTTGTGTTTCAGGAGTCGTTCTCAAAGAATTGGGAAAAAAGTACATTTTACTGATCACTCGAATACTGATCACTGATCTACTGATCAGTAGAGTAATTCTACTGATGACGGTCGCTGTATGTGTGATCGGAATATCTGGATTTTTGTACATGTTTTTTTTTTTCTGTGTAAATAAATAGATTTTATTTCCATTTGAAAAATTATTTGTTCCTTTAGGAAGTCAATGAAAGCTGCTATGATCTTGGTCTCCCATTCATTCGATTCATGAATTAGTACTATCATAGGCAGCGCAATAGCGCTACCTTAGTAAAGAACGATGTTGGCACAATGCATTATTTTTTTTCCTTTAGAACAGGGCACTTCGTATCGAATGAGTTGTCATAGAAACTTCGAAAAGGGCTCATTCAATTGGAAATTGGAGTGGGTAGAGCCCTTTTTAATAGCCGAAAGTGATTGGACAACTAACACCCCTTCCACGCCCACCATTTCCCAAAACACATCCAATCAAAATTTTGAGATAGCCATTTTTTTTAACGTAGTTAAAAGATCTGTAAATTATGTTTTTGAGGAGGCGCTCAACCACAGCCCTCAGGGCAAGGGTTGTAAGTTATCTCCTGGGGGCATAAAATATTTTATTGAAAGCATTGTCGTAGAAGCTTCAAAAAGGGCTCATTCGATTGGAAATTCAAATGGCTAGTGGCCTTTTTAGAAGTCAAAAGTGACTGGAGGGAAACTAACCCCCGTCTCTCACGCCCACAATTTCCCCAAACAAATCCAATCAAAATTTGGAGATACAAATTTTGTTCAACGTATTTGAAAGATCTGGAAATTAGGTTTTTGAGGAGGACACTCTCCCCACAGCCCTCAGGGCAAGGGTTGTAAGTATGTCCTTGGGGCATATAAGTTTTTTATAGAAACATTGTCGTAAAAAAAAACTTCAAAAAGAGTTCATTCGATTTTAAATTCAAAGGGCTAGTGGCCTTTTTAACTGTCGAGAGTGATTGGAGGTCAACTAACCCCCCTCTCACGCCCACCATTTCCCCAAACAAAACCAATCAAAATTTTGAGACATATATTTTGTTCAACGTAGTTGAAAGGTCCGGAAATTCTGTCTTTGAGGATTACACCCCCCCCCCCATAGCCCTCAGGGTAAGGGTTTTAAGTTATGCCCTGGGGGCATATAAGGTTTTTTTTTTATAGAAAGCGTTTCCGTAAATACTTCAAAAAGAGCTCACTCGATTGGAAATTGAAAGGGCTAGTACCCTTTTTAATAGTTGTTTGTAATTGAAGGGCAACTACCCCCCCCCCTCATGCCCACCATTTCCCCAAGCACATGCAATCAAAATTTTGACATATCCATTTTGTTCAACGTAGTTTAAAGTTCTGGAAATTAGGTCTTTGGGGATGATAACCCCCTCAGAGCCCTGAGGGCAAGGGTTGTAAGTTTTGCCATGGGGGCATGTATGTTTTTTTATAGAAAGCGTTGTCGTAAAAACTTTAAAAACCTCATTTGACTGGAAATTGAAAGGGCTAGTGCCCTATTTAATAGTCGAAAGTGATTGGAGAGAAACCAACCCCCTCTCACGCCCACCATTTCCCCAAACACATCCAATCAAAATTTTGAGATAGGCATTTTGTTCAACATAATTGAAAATTCTGGAAACTATGCCTTTGAGGATGAAAAACCCATGGGCACCCATATGGGGGGGAAGGGGAGGGGGCTCCCGCCCCCCTGGCTGAATGATGCTGCCTTATTTTTATATTTTTGTTCTGAGATTTCTATTATATAGCATTAAAAGTACCAATTAGACGAGGTTTGCCCCCCCCTCCTGGAATTCAGCTTATGGGCGCCCATGGACAAACCCCCACAACCCTCAGGGCAAGGGTTTTTAAGTTATGCCCTGGGGGCATATAAGGTTTTTATAGGAGGCGTTGTCGTAGAAAACTTCAAAAAGGGCTCATTCAATTGGAAATTGAAAGGGCTAGTGGTCTCTTTCATATTCGAAAGTGATTGGAGGGCAACTAATCCCCCTCTCACGCCCACCATTTCCACAAACACATCCAATCAAAATTTTGAGAGACATTTCGTTCTAATAAACAAAATACTTAGCTTGTCGTAAGATATTTCTTCAGTAGTCTTAGAAAATGTCGCTTGTTGCTGCATTCTCGGACTGATGCTGGAATTGACTTCCAAATTTTTGGCCCAGTGTGACGGATGCTGAATCCCGCTCTCGATGTCGGGCGAATTTCGCACGAAAAGTCTGAACGATGCGTAGTAAGATAATTATGAAATATGGAATTAGTTGGAAAAACACCCGAGAAATTTACAGGTAAATTATTATCGATAATCGTGACAGTTACTAGAGATAGAAATTAAATGAAGTTGATCCAAAGAATAAATTCCTGAAGTCCCATATAGGTGTCTAACTGAAGATCTGCAATAAACATTAAAAATAATCCCATAGCTTTATATTGAAGTATTTGGAGAGATTTGAAAACAGAAGAAAAGGTAGATGCCCAAGTCGAAATGCAATAGAGAAAATATAGGTGGACGAAAGAATAATAAATAGGTTTTAGAATAGTTTTAGGAAAGAAATGACGAAGACAGGTTAGCATACCAATATTTTGGGAAGTTTTTAACGATAATCTTTTACATATTTATGAAACAACAAATTTTCATCTAAAATAATCCCAAGATATTTAAACTGATCTACCGTTGTAATTCAAGACCATTCAAGAAAAGAGAGAAGCTATCTGACGCTACTGATCCAGTTCGCGAAAATAACATATATGGCATTTTTTTTATTAAGAGCTAGTAAATTCCTTGAAGACCAATCAGATACAGTTAGTAACGTACTTTCGAGGTTTTGGAAAAGAACTGATAGGTCCCGGTGAGAAGCAAAAATTACTACATCATCAGCAAACATCATAATTTTACAAAGAGGCAAAACTTCTGGCAAATCATTTATAAAAAGAAGAAATAGAATAGGCCCAAGGACAGAGCCCTGAGGTACTCCATAATTAATCGAAAAAGTTTCAGAACGGTGATCAAGAGATTTATCAACACATTCTAGTCGTCTCCCAGAAAGGTAAGATGCAAAAAAAATTAACAGCTTGTGTTGAAAACCCATAAGACTTAAGTTTAGAAAGAAGCAACGAATGAATTACAGTGTCAAACGCCTTGGCGACATCAAGAAAAATCGCCAAAGCGTGCTGACCTTCATCTAGTGAATCATTAATATTTAGTAAAAGCTCATGAATAGCCAGTTCAGTTGACTTTCCTTTTATAAAACCATATTGAGACATGTGTAAAACCTTACTATCAAATAAATATTTTTGTAATTGACTATTTGCAAGTTTTTCCAAAATTTTTGCTGAAAACAGAAAGTAGAGAAATGCCTCTATAATCTGAAGGGTCAGTTGAATTCCCCGCTTTAGGTAATGCTATAACATTTGCTTTTCTTAAAAGCTCATGAAAAACCCATGCACAAGTGATAGATTAAAAACATATACCAACAAAAGGTGAAATGCTTGTTTTTCTGCTTGCTTTACAGTTTGAGCCAAAAATCCAAATTCGTCCTTAGAAAAACTCTATTTAAGCTTCAGAATAACTTTCTCAATCTCCAAAAGCAGAATAATCTCTAAAAGCATTTAAATTTCACTCGGCTTTGTGACATTTTCTCCAATTAAAACTAGTAACACTAGTTACTAGCTACTAGTTACTAGGTAAGTAACGCTAGTACTCTTATGACTATGAGGACGTATCTTTTCATTTATCAATTGCCATGTCTTTTTCATATCTGATTTATACTCCAAAAATTTCTTTGTATAATATTTTCTCTTCCCATGTCTGATAATTGAATTTAGCTTATTCCTATAAACTCTGTATTCTTCAAACGACTCAGGTGTCTGTAATTTCAAATAATTCTTAAACTTTCTATTTTCATGTTTTAACGACGTAAAAATACCTTCAGTAATCCATCGATCAAATTTCTGCGCAAACTTTTTTTCTGCACAAATTTCTGCACAAACGTCTTTCTCATATGTGATTTATACCCCAAAAATTTCTCTTATAATATTTTCTCTTCCATGTCTGATAATTGAATTTACCTTATTCCTATAAACTCCGTATTATTCAAATGACTCAGGCGTCTGTAATTTTAAATAATTCTTAAACTTTCTATTTTTATGTTTTAACGATGTAAGAATACCTTCAGTAATCCATGGGTAAAATTTCTGCGCAAACTTTCCATACGAAACTCGTGTTGAAGAAGTCCGATCCCGCAGTCACATCATTTGATCCATAAAATCTGAAAACGCAGCATTCGCGTCATCTGAGCCATAAACCGAACTCCAATCATGGTCACCCATTGACTGACGTAGAACTTTACAATCAATCCATGTATATCGTTTTTTTGAATTATCCAGTGTTGAATCTCGATGTTGTTTATTATACTATTATTTAAATTTAGAAGAACAGTCACCGGAAAATGATCTGACATATCAGACAAAATTACTGACGATTTTCAGCATCAAATAAAACAGGAGAGAAAAATGTTTTATCTAATAATGTAGCTGCGTTAGCTGTAACTTTTGTTGGCAGAGAAATATTTGGAAGAAAACTAGAACACAACATCATACTTAAAAACTCCTTATTATTTCCAACATCGAGATTCAAAAGATCAAAGTTAAAATCACCCGAAATTATAACCAGTTTTTTCAACGCTTCCAGGTTTTTCAACAGCGGTTCAAAAACTTCAAAAAATCTTTGAGTTACCCGATTATTATTACCGATTAAAATGTGGTTTATTTCTATAATTTACATTTAGAAGAACCCTCACCGGAAAATGATCTGACATATCAAACAAAATTACTGACGATTTTCAGTACCAAAATAAAACAGGAGAGAAAAATATTTTATCTAATAATGTAGCTGCGTTAGCTGTAACTTTTGTCAACAGAGAAATATTTGGAAGAAAACTATAATACAACATCATACTTAAAAACTCCTTATTATTTCCAACATCGAGATTCAAAAGATCAAAGTTAAAATCACTCGAAATAATAACCGGTTTTTTCAACGCTTCCAGGTTTTTAAACAGCGGTTCAAAAACAACTTCTGAAAATATTTTTGGGTTACCCGACAGAGGTCGATAAACAGACCCGAAAATAAATGGATTACAGCCCAAAGGTACAACTTCAACAAATTTAGTCTCACATAACCTTCATCAAATACAGACAAATCACTGAGAACTCTAAAAAACCAGTCATCACGAATATGCATCATCTGACCTCCTCTCGCATTCTGACACCTTGTACGCGAAATATACTTCATCCCAGGCAGATCTAACATTGTCAGGGGTGTATTAGCAGACAAAAAGTTTCGCAAACTCCAAAAATATCAATAGGACTAAACCCAGGCAAGAGCTTCAGTTCATTGAATGCACTTTGTAACCCCTGGGCATTTACATGTAACGATCGGATCGAAGAATCACAATTTTAGTTTTATCAGATAGAAAGTCCCCTGAAGAATAATCACATTCAGTAAGATTATTTACATAAGGCATGTCTTCATCACTTCCGGTAGCTGAATTTAGAATAACATCTAATTTCAAACGAGAATTAAGAAAACACTGAAAACGATTCATAAGCCAAAAAAAAGAAAAGAAAAATTCACCGCTTCTTAGTTTAAACGACAGGTTCATACGACACATTGCGAATCTGAATTACGTCAGAAATCGTTTTACACGGAATGATTTGCGAACCGCACTTGACATAAACCACATCTCGTGAGGTCCATACATTTTTCAATTCAAACTTATTGCGTGCAAGCTTGTAGATATCTTGCCTTTCTCTGGTTAGAGGCTCATTTACATGGATTGGGGAACCTTTCAAATTCTTGCGATTGCGTAGTATGTCAACTGCAGATGCCTCAGTAAAAAAGGTAAGTTCAATCGGAGTTTTTATTTCCGACGCAGCTCCCAAACGCCTTGCACCCTTGACAACGGATTCATCAAGATTGAGTCCCATTTCACTGTTAAGTCTAACTAATACTTTCTCACCAAGGTGAGGCAAATCACGCGCGGGAGAGTCTTACCCAGATACAATGACCTTAGTCAGAAGAGAAGACTGGTTTATATCATCCAGCTTAGTTTCAAGCTTTTGGAGCTTTGCGCCATTTTGAACAATTCTTGCCCGCAAATCACCAAGTGATTCCTCAGTCAGTTCAAATTTACCCTTAAATTGCAGATCAATCGCCTCATAGACAGCTTGCGTAACAGTATCAAGAAAATCTGACCTAATCTGTGTCACCGAAGAGCTCCCTAATCTACAGCGCTGGTATTCCACTCTTCTACGAAATTCATCCTGTATACCGTCACGAAAGTTTAAAATTTCTGACTGCATCAAGTTCACCGACTTAGATAAATCCCTGGCTAAACCTTCCGAGTCCTCCGTACACAGCCTTATCGCTCGCTGAACATTTTTTCTAGCATCTTTTAGCACTTCTTCATGTTTCTCCGCGTACGCCCATATATTCTCTGAAGTCACTATCTTAATTTCGTCAGTTCCGTAACAGCAAGATTCATAATTACTTCCATCATCTTTGACAGGTATCACCCGCGTAATCTTGCATGGACACAGCTTAATATTTAGTGTGGACTATAAGGGTCAGATTCTTTCCAATTTTCTACTAAACTCCACCAACCCTGCTTCCACTCAGCATCTGCTTGCTTCCTGCATTTTGCTTGCTTTCTATATTCTGCTGTGCTTTGCTCATATTGCTCGTTTGAAATTTCTACCAGGAGCCAATCTGCTGCTGCTGCTACTTCTAGGCCTGCTAACTCAAGCAATCATGCTGTTGCTACGCCTGAGATTCAGACAGATATTAGTAATTTGAAAAAGATGGCCAAGTCCATTGAAGAAAACGTCTTTAAATCCCTGCTTACTACAGTTACAAAGAGTATTTATTCACAAGTTCAATCCCTTGGTCTGCCTATGAAAGGTGACAAAGTT
The DNA here is from genome assembly GCA_027921565.1 of Artemia sinica. Classification (NCBI taxonomy): domain Eukaryota; kingdom Metazoa; phylum Arthropoda; class Branchiopoda; order Anostraca; family Artemiidae; genus Artemia; species Artemia sinica. The sequence goes on along the minus strand of CM051266.1, from coordinate 51,744,119 downwards.
GATCTTGATTTGGCAGTAAAATACCTGATGTCAAGCTCCATCCAAGATGACATTAAACAGATAGTCAGTGCCCAGCTTCAAGAAACAAACTTTTCTTGCAAAATTGCAGATATTGAAAAGAAGCTTGCTGATCATGTTGTTGCTCAAACCGATCAACTTAAGCAGCAGGAATTAAAAAGTCCACTCATTGTTTTTGGATTACCGGAGGATGATATATTTGAAAACCCTGAACCTAAGTTTTTGTCACTTTGTCAAGTTAAGTTTCCTGGTATTAATCTTTTGAACAGTGACTTTGTGTTTGTGCAATGTATTGGAAAATGAGTAGGTAAAAAAAATCGACCTGTTATTATTGAGTACTACAACCTGAGAGTACGATTCCTGCTTCTCAAAAATAAAAAGGATCTGGTTTGTTCATTAATGAGCCTTTGTCTAAACCTAGGCTTACCTTACTTTTGCAAGCAAAACCCATTGTGGCAGGAATAATGCTTGGGCTGTGAATGGTGATATTCTTGTCAAAAGTGGAAGTAGGGTACTCAAAATCCCATCCCTTGGTGACATTAATGCCCTTCCTGCTTTGCAAGAATCTTTTGCCAGTATTGTTTCAGATTGACTAGTGCTGCTTAACATAATTCTTCTCTTTACAATAAAATTTCATCTGCTTGGTTATTTTTTGACCATTCCTATTTTTTTTTTCTTTTGCCCGTGCTTTTCCCATGTCATCAAAATTATTACATGCAATTCACTGGTTTTTTAACTTATTTTCCATACTGTATTCTTCTTGTCCGCACTACTTTAGCTCTATCTGTTTCACTACTTTTCCTACTATTTGATAATGAAAATGGATGATTGATTCTCTAGATTCTTTTCTTTTCTTAATAAACTTTCTCTTCTTGATTCAGTGTGTTTTTATTCACCTTTTGTTTCTAGTGATCATAGTGAAAGAAAGTTGTTAAAATTTCTTCATCAGTCTGATTATTGTTACCATTCTTATCAACATTATTTTGAAAAAGTGCTGCCTTCAATGCCTTCTGCTAAAAACTTTAATGTGTTTACTTTGAATGTACAAGGTTTAAGGTGCAAATGGGATTATGCTGTGCAATATATTGGTGGTGATAATTGCCCTTGTGATGCAGTAGGTCTCACAGAGACCTGGCTGTCTTCAAGTGATGATATGTCTGTGTATGACATACCAGGTTCTACTGCATACCACACAACTAGATCTCTAACTAAGTGTTCTGGGGAAATATATTTTTTTTGTCAGAAGTAATCTTAATGTTTCGAGACATCTAGATGTTTGGAAGATTTTTGATCCGGTTGTAAATAATAGAAGTGCGTATGCTTTGGTTGTTGACCTGTCATGGGATACAGTAAGTTGTGATACTATTTGTTTATTTTACAAGCCTCCACCTTTCCCAATAGCGACATTTTCTGAATTAATTGAGGAACTTTGCTCAGTTGATAAGCTTGCTTTAAGAAATATTTATATGCTTGGAGACTTTAACTGCAATTTATTGAAAATTAGGTGTGATGATGAGTCTGAATGCAGATGGCTTCACGAATGCAGATGGCTCAACTATTGAAAAAGCCGCTGTACCTAATGCCTTCAACTCTTACTTTACCTCCCTACCATCCGCTTCGGAGTTCTGTTCACCAATTTTTTGCTGCCTAAAAGGGTATCCTCCTCAGCAGCTCAGAGGTCACCAATTTATGGAGCAATTGCTCTTTGTAAGTCCATTCGCAGTGAACTTTCTCTTATTAAAAACTCTTCTTTCCTTTACAGAAAAATATTCTCGAAGTCTGGAAGTATTTTTGTTTTCTTTATTTGTTTATTGATTTTGTTTTAATCTTTTTCCACTTTACTTTATCTAGTTTTTTCTTATTATGTTGAATCAGATTAGAAACCCGTTTTCAATATTATTATTAATGGTTTGGAATTTAAATAAAGCACAGGAGATTTCAGTTTGGAGAAATTTAAGTTTAAGGTAATTGTATAGTGGTTGTTTGTCTCTTTTTTTCTTTTTTTTTTGTTGGTTTTTCTCGTATTGTGGTTATAATTTCGAGGTATTGTTGTATTTTTTTTTTTTTCTCTAATCTGTTTTGTGGGGATTTTGTGATTGATATGAGTCATCCCCGAGCTATGTTTCTTGGGACCTTTGCCGCCCAAGTGTACCTATGTAATTGTTTTAGTAATTAATAAATTGACTTGATGGATTTATATATTTGGAATCAGTATAAAAATTCTTTTAATGCACATATTGCTATCAAAAATCCTTTTTTTAGAGTTATGATTACTAATATCCCAAGCGGCTGCTTATTAACATATTTCGCTGCCACGAGCTAAAATCAATTACAGCTACTTTAGATACGCAACGTTTCTATTGTTTGTTCCTAAGTGGCAACAAAAATACCCGTTTTTGAAAAGTTTGGGATAACGAATCCAGTTAAACAGTGGTCGAGAATTCGTGGAAAGTTTTTGATTACTTTTGGTTACGTTACACCTACTTACAGTTCGTTAATACAAACTGTTTGATCAACTGTTATACAAACTGTTAATACAAAACTGTTTAAAAAACAATGTAGACGAGCTAGAAGTTCTCATCAAACAGACGAGTTGCCCGATTGGAGTTGCTACTGAATGCTAGAAAATTACTGACGAAACTGGCCGTATAAACGGTTATATAAACTTTTTAAATACAAGACGCGTTCGAGGCTTTCAGCGCTTTGGTGGAGGTTTTGGCGTGCATATTCGGCAAGACATACCGCGCAAACTGTTAAGAGCCACTTGTCATGAAGTATAGGACACTACTTCGGCTGAATGAAAGCGGAGCTTCCTCTCTAGACGATTTTTGTGTCTTATACTCGCAGTTGTGTACTATCCTGAAACTGCTAAGAGCAGCAAAGACCTGATACATTATTATTTATAAACGTTTTATTGGCAATGTATACTTTATTGGCAACGTTTATTGGCAAAGTGTACTTTGTTGGCAACGTTTATTGGCAATGTTTATTGGAATGTTTATTGGCAATACTCGGCTCCTGCGTTCGTAATTACCGGCGATTCCAATCAAACTCATAAACAATGGGTGTCCAGCATGCTTGACTTACAGCAAGCTGTGAAACTTCCCACACACCAGAGTGGTATTACACTGGATTTTATACTTACCAACTTTACGGACTTACCAACTAACCTCTCTAACTACTACCTCCCTCCCCGTTTCGTAGGTCATCTATAAAGCTTTGATGACTTCATCATTCTGAGGCAATCTAAGACTACTTTCCTCAGACCAAGAAAAAGAAGTTTACAACTTGACCCCTGATTAAGGAGTCTGTCTATTTGTTTGGGAGATGGATAAGAAACTTCGACTTTGACGAAATTGTTCATTAATAGATATCAACCTGAAAGTTGAGACGCTAACGTTGTCACTCCTGCAGAAATATTATGAACGGTTCCCCACTAAAATAGTTGTGGTAAGCGACAGTGACAAGTCTTGGATAACGAAGGAATTTAAACCCTAATCATGACCCGCTGTAAGCTGCCCGCGAGTAGTCAAACCGTTGCTGCGAAGAAACTTCGTGATGACATCGTTAAAGTAAACAGGGCGATACAGAAACCACATGTTTGCGATAAGGTGTCATCACTTCTGAAGACTGACCCCCGAAAATGGCACTCCCAGGCCAAGCGACTTTCTGGAAAGAGTGTTAGCAGTGACCTGAAGGTGCAAAAAGACGATGACACTTTTCTATCGTCAGCCAAAGTGAAAAACATTCTTCGAAAATATAAGTTCGTCTTACTCATAAGTCACTGAACCATATGTCGAAAGTCTCGAAGACGACTTTTCGGACTACCAGTTTGTTGAAATACCTGAATATGTAGTATGTAGGGAACTGCAAAAGTTAAAAAATGAACAATGTTTAATTTTTTTGAGAACTGCCAGTCAAACTTCTAATTGATTATGCACCATTCCTGGCCAATCCTTTGGCACCCGTAATAAATCAGTGCTTCAAAGATCAAATCTTCCCTCAAGCATGGAAGTAAGCCTATGTTCGGGATAAAACCTATAGTCAAAAACCAAAAACAATGTAAACAGCTCCGTCCAATTTCCAAACGTTCGAACCTTACTAAGGTCACTAAATCTTTCATATACCGTGAACTCCTGAAGGAAATAAAACTATTCTCTAGACCCTTTCCAGTATGGCTGTTTGAAAGGAAGCAGCCCCATCCATTATCCTCTGCGTCTCCATCACCTCATAACTGAATGGATAGGCAGGCGAAACATCATTAGTAGACCTTCTGCTCTTTGATTATAGTAAAGCGTTCGATTTAATCCGCCATATCACTGTTGTACAAAACCTGAAGCAAATGGGGGATATAGAAAGCACCAGTCACAAGTGTCTCTATGCACTTTTTACTAGACATTTCAACTCTAAATGGACTGAAATAATGTGTCGTGCTTCCCAAGGTACCAAGCTGACTGCCTCACTGTTCTTGGCTGTGATCAACTACGTTCTCGTTGACTTTGATGAATGCTTTGAATACGTCAATGATCCGTCCGCCTTGCTCAAATTCTCGTGGATAAATTCCAAGCAATATCCCAGTTCCAATATGAATTGAAAGACAGTTTCACTGATCCTTGCAGGAATAATGGACTTCAAATTAACGTCAGTAAAAAAAGTGATGTGTTTTAATCTGCTTAAAAAGGACATAGCCTGTCCTAGACCCTGGTTCCCTACCACTTCAACTGCAATTATTCTTGGTGTGACTTTCAGTACTGACTGTTCTTTCAGCTACCGTGTTTCTAACCTTCTGAAAAAGCGCAACTATACTTTGCAATTACTGAATACACTCCGAAGACTAGGTTTCCCAGTGAATCAATTATTACTAGCGTATATTTACAGTATATTTCCCTTGTTAGAATACACGTGCCCTGTTTGGGGACCAGGTGCACAATATTGACTGTTTAAGTGAGGATCTCGAGGCTGTTCAAAAGCGACGACAAAAATCATACTGGGCCCCAAATATGATACGTATGCAACTGCAACGTTAAAAATAGTAACGCTGAGAGAACAGAGATTGCATCTCATGTGCCAATTTGGATAGTCGCTCATCGCTAGTAAAAAACACAGTACGTTGTTGCCTCCTCGTATTGCCACCAAATCCAATAACACAATAACGCCAATAAAGCCAATACCGACAGACGGACTAGCTCGAGCCAATAAGATGCAGAAAGAATCGATTCAGCAATTCTTTTATTCCGTTCTATACAAGTGTCATTAATCATACTTTTTTTCCTCTGTTGTTAGAGATAGGTTAATTTAGTTGAGGCTTTTTCCAATACTACGAAAGCTGTTTTAAATAAATGAATCTTGATATTGCCTTAAGAATGGTTTTTAGTGGACCTGCCATAAATTGCACAGGAGAAATATCCTTCTCCGCCCTTCTTTTGGGTGAAAAACTACTTAAGATCTTTAACCAGCCACGAATAATTGATATCATTATCCCCACTCATTATTGAGGGATGGGTGACTTAAGAGGTGCCGGGAATTATATATCGGGGGAAATAGAGGTTGATGAAAAAGGATATGAAAAAGTGTAATTTAACGTCACGATGGAAGGGGTGCCCTAAGGGGGAAGGACAGCCTGAGATATCGGATGAACCTAAAGGGTATAAGAAAATTGAAATGTAGTATACCTCTATTTTTATACCCTGATATATTTTGGAATGCTCAATTTTGTATAAATTAATAATTTGAAATTTTTGAAGAACTTTTATTATTAAGAAAAAGTAAGTGACATTAGATAAATTATGAAATATTGTTTAAAGAAAATTTGAAAGTCACCGAGAGGAGAGGAGGTGGGATTATTAAAAAAAAGAAAAAAAAGAGGTGCCGTACAGTGACATCGTAGACACCTTCACACGAAAATCAGCAAGGAGGAAGGTTTTATCGATTGACTTTGGATATAAATAGACCTACTTACAAAATAATGTATAAAGCGTACACGAGTTTATGTGTTGCTATCTACCAATGGAATAATCTTATTTCCAACACCTTGTTGGTTTATTTAGTTTACATGATAACTTACCAATATAACTTACTTACCAATATAACAGAATAACTTACGCCCGTATCTTACCAATATTTGACTCTTAAATATTATCATAAGTGATGTCATTTTGCAATAAATAAAAACTGTAGTAATAAAGATTATTTTCTTAAGGAATATGACCTTTCCCCCGATGGTATGAATAATGAGCAGTAAAAATTCTTGGGCCTAGAAGCGTCAAAGCTTTAAATCTGGTTCTGCTATGTACCTAGAGAGTCTCGAAGTATTTGAGAATAATTTAACATTTAAAATATCTTTAAAAAAGTTATATTTAAAGAATCAATATTTAGCGTTACACCAAAATTATAAATTATAAGATAGTGATTCTCTAAAAAAAATTGAGATTCTTGAATATAAATTACAAAAAAATTACTAAAAATTTTTTGTAAGACTATAAGTTTTGACCTTTTACTGCTAGATATATTCCATGTAGATAGCAAAAAAAAAACTGTGTGACGACATTGAAAGGAAACAACTATATGTACTTACTACTAACCAGTGGCAGTTCTGGCATATCTTGCGCCTGGGGCAAAACCTCAATTAGTGCCTCCCTTTGCTCCCACAAAATTTTCAGGCCAATTTTTTGGCAAAATTTTCATTTATTAATGGAATTGTTTTAAATTAATTAATTGATTAATATTTACTACTAATTTTTATTTATTATTTATATTATTTAATTATCATTCTTTGTTTTAATTGTTATTATTTAATTTTCTTAAGTCATTTTATTTTTAACTATTTAGTTATTTATTAATTATTTTAACAAAAATGTAATTTAAAAGATTAAAAATGATTATAGCCGTTAGATTATTTATCTGAATTTTTTCGTCCCAAAAATTTTTGCGCCCGGGGCAAGTACCCCCTCCCCTAAAACTGCGAGCGGCGGTGCTCTCCACGCTCTTGTCATAATGCAATTCCTAATGACATACTCTGGCGAAGTTTCTCCACGTCGTTCCCTCCACACGTACTCTGGAGAAGTTGCTTCAGGTTGACAATGACGAGAAAATGGATCCACATTCTTGTCGATCCATTCTTGTGGATCCACAAGAAAGTATGATCAAAATATTTCATTCAAATTACTTCCCAAAGCATTTCAACCCGGATAACAATAAGGAAAAGGCTACTAAATACATCTATTCTGATACCACATGTCTTTCACTATTATATTTAATTCAGCGGTGCCAATTCATATTGAAGTGGTGGGGGGCAAAAGTATATATATAATTCTAGGGGAGCAATAGTTGTTTTTCAAATTGAAAATACCAAAAAAGTATTTTTCAGAATTTAGCAGGGGGGATAGCCCCTACGCCTCCAATCGACGCACACCTGCTGAGTAGCATATTTAGTGCACCACTCTTGCCATTTTGGACCCTCAGTTCTTAAACAGATGTGCAAAAAGTATCTTTTAATTTAAGAAAGCTTTCATGGGATTCTAATGCAGATTTTTAACGAAAATTAGAATATTTCTGTCTCCCCAACTACATAGAGTATTGCATTCCCTAGTAGATGTAGATGTTCTAAATGTCGGAAGTAAATGTTTGACAACCTTTTTGTAACTGCGAAATTCAACATCTACATCAGAACACCTTTATTAGATTTACAACATCTTCAGAACAGTACTGTTCTAAATGTCGAAAGTAAATCTTTGGGAAATCTATTTGTAACTACGATATTTAGAACATCTAAATCTACAGGGGAATAACATCTACAAGGGATATAGTACTCTATATAGGCGTGGTGACCGAAATATAATAATTTCCTTTAAAAATTGCCGCGAAAAAATTCAATCCTAAATGCGGAGAAGCTTATGCATATTTGTGTTTTGTCAGCCAACGTAACCATGGCGTCAGGCTAGAAAATAATTTTCAAAGGTACGAAATATTAGTTAAACAATAATTTATTAATCTTCGTTCGCATAAAATAACAATTTCCTATTTACAATCTGTTCAACAGTAAAAACCTTCATAAATTAAAACAACATTTCTCTGTTAGGAATCTGGACGGATCGTTTCAGTTGACAGCCCAAACAGAAGGCACATTTACATAGGTCTATCATATAATAATTGATTATTATGGCATTCCATAAGTCACGCAAGTTCGGTTAACACTCTGAAAACTCTTCTTCTACAACAAGTTGTTGGGTATCTTTTCCTGTATCTACTTCATTGACATCTAGCTCTCTTCGTTTTAAGTTGATTCGTGGGATGATTTGTGCACCACACTAGATGGCGTCAGTACAGCAGTTTCAAAAACCGGGTTTACACTACCTGCTGGTATATCTTGCATTGCTTCATAAACTGGGTTGGTAAAATCTCTTGGTTTGTCTACTTCTGTAGCAGCTTCAGGGTTTTGAGGTGCGGTCGGACCAAGCTCAACATTTGTGCCCTGTCGGAACGCAACACTTGGGCTACTGAGAGGGCCAAAAAGAGCTGCCCTTTCCCCTATATCTTTTCACATAAATGAAGCCACCAGCAACTCCTAGAGCTAATAGAATTATGACCAAAACAATTGGTATTGCAATGGCAGCGCTGATTGTAGACTCTTCTGGCACAAGTCTCTTCTGAACAAAAAATTCGCAGTATCTACCTTGGAAGTCAGTTGGACATTTGCACATCATATTGCCGTTCTCATCTACATCACATGTGCCACCGTTTTGACAGGTACAGCGGAAAGTCAGAGCTTTCACTTTCTCGTACGGTGCATCACATAATACTTCACTTGCCATCTGTGTTCCAGTACTGTCTGGGCAAACACATTTATGTCCTCCGGGTACTAGTAAGCACAAATGAGAACACTGGGCGTTTAAGCATGCATTGCTTAAGGTAGTGTTGTATCTGAAGTCTGTAAATTTTCACAGAGCTGGGTGATGTTATATCTTTAGCCAAACGGGACGTACGTAAACTCCTCTTCCAAACTTATCTTGTTTTCTCAATTCTCCTTTGTCACGAGTCACCCAGAATACAGATAATTCATACACATCTAAAGCAATTGGATGATCTAAATAGTCACCTCGAAGACCACAGTTCTGCCACTACCATCCGGTTTCATACTCTCAATAATATTGAGTTTAGCATCTGCCCAGTAGACATTACCACCCATGCTGTGATCAACGGTAAGACCGGTTGGGTGACCTAGACGATCTGAAACAAGAACACGTCGCTTACTTCCGTCCATCCAAGAGGACTCAATACGTGGAGCAGTGCCAGCATCAGCCCAGAACATTGTTCCTGGAATAAAAAAACATATATTATATGTCTGAGTATTTTCGTTATAAAGAACTTTAATACGGTAATTTAATATTTTAACGACATTTAGTATTTTTATATTTTTAGTATATTTATAATAATAGTTATTAATGATCATTGTCACTCAAATAAAACCAGCCTCTTTGTGTCTTTCTGTCTCTTTGACTTTTTGAAATGCACGTTTTTCTGAAATTTAAGTTTGCATGAGCATATTTTGTACTGTGTCATTTTGACTAAAAGCAGAATGCGCCAATTTTCCCTCAAAATACATCATGTCACTCAGCATAAAAAAGCGATAAATCAAATTTAATTTAGATAAGAAACTTAGTAATTAACTTAGTAAATTAAAATCTAATTAAATTAATAAATTAAAAATAGTAAATTGAAATCTGAGCAACCCATTCTCGGAAAATCAAGAAGTATTATGCATCATTATTTAAAAAGTTGGATTTATTTTTAGTTTGGATTAAGAAAAAGTTAGATTAGTTTTGACTAACAGCAGAATGGTAGTCAATTTTCCCTCAAAATACATCATGTCACTCAGCCTAAAAACCAATAAATCAGATTTAGTTCAAATAAAAAACTAAGTGTCAGTCATTTAATAAACAAATTACAAGAAAAAGGCAATAATTATAGTTCAAATTTTAAGGTGTTTAAATCCCTAGCCTTTCCTTAGCCGAGTGGTTGGCACGCTAGACTTGAAATCCTTAGTCCATGAGGACAGGGTCAAATCCTGGTGTTGCTGGTTATTATGCTTGGAACGGAGGTCAGCGGCATGAATCTGTAAGCTCAGTCAGGGTCAACCCAGCTCTAAATAGGCACCTGGAGAAATCTGGGGAAATTAAACAGGAATATTTTGCACAAGTACAGGATGGTTGACCCCAGCCTCCACTCCACTTCCTGGCCAAAGGGCCTTAAAACGGAGATCAGCACTGCAGGTAGGGACTGTAAAGTCCAATGCCGTGCTCTTTTGCCGTGCGTTATGACCTTTCATTAGTAGTCAATATTAATTTACAATTAATTTAATAATTATAACTTATATTAATTTACAACGCTAGTCGTCATGACCTCTCATTAGTAGTCACTATTATTTTATTATAACGCTATAATATAATATAATTATTTATAATTTATGTTAATGTATAATGCTAGTCATTATGACCTTTCGTTAGTAGTCAATATTAATTTAATATAACGCTATAATTAATTATCATATTATAATATAATATAAATTAATTTTAACGCTAGTAGTTTTGACCTTTCATTAGTAGTCAATATTAAATTATAATTAATTTATTTATTATAATTTATAATGATTTATATTTATTCAATATTATTTTGTAGATACAAATTGGCGCAACAATTTATTAACAAACCATTAAAGTAGCTAGTAGCAGGCCAGTTAGACAACAAGCATAATAAAGAAAGGCGCATACTCTCCTGTAAAGACCAGAATCCTTATAGCTCTGACTCTACAATGCTCGCTTCAGATGCCAATCGCATACTGTCAAATAATTTTTTTTTCTTTCTTCGGATTAATGATTGGTTAAAAGTTAATGACATTTATACAGATAATAAGTTCAACTTGATCTGAGCTATGCGACATATTTTTCTAAGTGAGAACGAGCAAAGCTAACAGTTTCCTTTTCTTTCTAAAAGAAAAAAGATTTTGTGAAGAAAAAGATTTTCTTTTTTTTAGTGCTCCACTATAATCTATTTTTGTAGATGGAGGGTGAATAAATGTTATTATTATAATTTGTTAATTTTGTTGTAATGGTTGTTAAGTTAATGTAAATTATTAATTTGTTATTTTTGTGGTGTATCTTTTGTTCTGTTTTTTTACTTTTCCATATTTTCCATCATTATTCTTATTTTACTTTTCTTAATTCTCTTTTTATAACTCCATTATCTTCAATTTTTAAGCGGGTTATGATACAAAAAGTATATATTTATTGATACTAATACACAGTTAATTATTTTTAAGAGAAAAGTATTATGAATAATTTATTAATTATCTGAATATAATAAAGTGTTATAATATAATTATGGTATGATTGAACCTTTTTTTAGTATTTTGCATAGCCTTTTAACAAATTATCATCTTAGATGGAGTTTTTGAGAAAAAGGAAAAAAAATTGAAAGTAAAATCAACGGTTTCCCAGGAAATATAACAAACACTAAACGAACTGTTTCTTTTGTGCAAGAAAGAGAAACAATTTTCCTAACAAATTTTCAGATGTTTAACATTTTTGTTTAGAAATAACAAATTTAAAAAACAAAAATTAAATAAAAATTATGTTTGGGTAATTTTCAATCTTTAATATTAGATTTTCAATTAAATTTTAATTTTTCTGCATCATTTGAAAAAGTCAGCGAGGAATTTTCTTTCAAACTGATATTTAAGAAAATGTACATCTTGAATTTTGTATTTTTATTTTATATTTTGTTTGTATTTTTTTTTGGTATTTTGCATTTATGAGCTTTGCGAATTTGATCTGCTATTATCATGACTATTCACCATTAAGTTTTCATCTTCTTATTTATGTTTGATGATTTTTTTGTGTTTTTTGGTACTTATTTATTAACCAGAAAACACGCGAGAAGTGGATCGCGAAAAACTAGCCAAGCAACGTCTTTAACAAGACAATTCTTTTGTCCCACAAAGCAAACAGGGGTTTCTCACTCCATGAACAATATTTAAACTTTAGTTTTTTGGAGTAGAGGGGGCAAAAAAGTACCTAGGTTAGGTTACGTATTTAATATATGCTATGCTTCCCCCCCCCCCCCCCCCCCATCTAATGTGCAAATATATAGCCCAAATTTGTTTCTAAAACTATTATATTTTTATTCTATTTTGTTTTATTCCATAAGCATTAACCAAACTTCACTTCTCGCGTATTTTCTGGCTAATACATAAGTACCGTTATTTTTTTTTAACCATACTCTCTAAAAAAAAGTCTTTTTCAACACTTTTTTAAATGCCATAATAAAAAAAAAACTTAGAAAAAATATAAACAAGCAAGGAATAAAATTTTAGAAAAAACAATTAGCAAAAAAAAAAACTTAGAAAAAACATAAACAAGCAAGGAATAAAATTAAAAAAAAAATAATAAGTTTCAATTTGAAAAATAACTTATAAGCAATAAATGCTAAATTTATGCTGCTTGTTAAACGAACAAAATAGTTGGAAGAATTAATTATCAAGCTTGATACCAAATGTTTCATTAATAGAGTGACCATACTTTAAATATGAAAGAAAGAAAAACTATGCCTCTCGTCACTAAGAAGAGAATTGACCAATTACTAAGAATTTCCCTATCCAAATTTTCACCTCTAACAAATTCCAGGGCTATAAGAGATAAAAACAAAAACAGTGCCTAAATATACAAGAAGCAGTCAAATGATAAAAAGCACCCAAAAGACAAAATAAATAAAAAACAAAAAATAATCAAAAATAAAAAGGGAACCAAACGGCCAAATCTGTTAATAAAGGTGGGGTAAGGGTACAATCTAGATGAGTGGATATTTTGGCCAAAAAATGATACATAGTTAAAAAAAAAATCCTCAAGCATTTAATGAAAGTACGCCAAACCGTAAATTCGACCAGTATACCTTCTTATAGTGTAAACTTTTATCTATTTTTATAAGTATCTATATTTGTTTTTACCTACATACTATTTCTACAGTACAGAGTTTCTACTAAGACTTCAGAAAAAAACAGAAAATATGTTGCATTTTATACATATAGATTTTTATCTGTACTTCAAATATCTATATTTTTAATCTATACACATATGTACATAGATATCTATAGTGTAATATATACCTAAGTATCTATAGTGTAGATATAGCATAGATTTGTCAAAATATATATCTATAATTTTATTTTTTACTACATCTATAGCATAAATATAGCCCTTCTATATATAGAATATAGAGTCTTCTACTAAATCAGAGAACGTGTAGCATTCTTATACATACAAATTTGTATCTTTACTTCAGACATATGTGACTTTTATCGTTATCTATATACCACATTTATAGAAAGCATTTTGCATAATCGCCTCCCTACTTTTTTTTACAATTAAAAAAAATAAATCTTTTTAATGTAATTTCTGATCATTTTTCAGATCGTGCCCATGCCTGTCCAAGATATAATGGGGACTACCATCAACCCCGTGGGTTCTTACATTTTTCTTCAAAAACACTAGAACAAAAACAGAAATCATATTGCATAATCGCTTGTTCAATGTTTGCAAATTAGCAGAAAGTTATTAAAAAGTTCAGAAAGTTCTACAGAAAGTCCCGAGATTAATTGAAAGAAATTTTTGTTGGTAATATTTCAATAAGTTCTTCCAGTGTTGCATAAAACGCTAATATTTTCCAAGTAGGCGTAATTGGGGTAATTTCAAATTATTTTTGTATTTCACGTATGTTTCTGTCGCACAATATTTTCCACAAAACTATGCTTCAGTATTGAAAACGACTGAAATAAATATAGCTATACAATTAAGCTAAAAATATCTCAGAAAATTCTTGAAAAAAAATATACCAACTAAAATAAAATCCAAATATAATTTGCGCATATCCAACACCCATGATGGGTGTCATATTCGAAGCTCCTCTGTCCGAAAGCGGATCAGGGGGGGGGGGGGCAGGATAGGAAGCTCCCCCGTCCGACACGGGATAGGGGGAGGGGGGAAGAGGAAGCCCCCCCCGTGTCCGAATCCTATACTTATCAAAAAAGTAAGTTGAGCTTAAAAAACTAGGGGCCCCAAAAATTGCAAAATAATTCTGATCCATGCTATAGGTCTTAAAATGTTTTTAAAATTTTTCTATAGTATATTATGTTTTGTTACAATTTGTCCTTTTTTTTTTTTTTTAGCGTTTGTTGTAGTTTTTTTTTTGTCTATAATAGGCCATCTATTATACGGGCTAATATATATGCTAGTCTATAGTTGCAGTATATATTTTTTTTGTATTTGGGCAAAAATAAAGAATAATTAAGAGAAATGAAATAAATTATATTATAGAAAAAACATTTTTTTTCAGTTTTTACCATTATTCTTATGATTTCATCATATTGCGTCATATGGTGTTGGATGTTCTATTCTGAAAATCGAACTTGAATTTTACATCTTGTCAGTTTCCAATGCTCTTTGGTTAAAACCCACCAGAGGAGAAGAACTATTAACCCTTCTTCTAATACTCCCGAAAAATTCGCTTTGGCACCATCTTTAGTTTTATCTAAACAACTGTATTTTCGTAATCGATGTTCTTGAATGGAAGATGATCTTGTCCTTAAACTACTAATTGTCAATCAGATTATCGAACACATTTAACAAACAGCATAGTTAATTGAAAGTTAATATTTTCTTAAACCCCCTCCTCCTCAATTCTCAGCTATGACCCCATCTATGATATAAACCATAGGTTTCTATTACTAGACATACCAATAGATATTGGTAAAAAAAAAAAAAAAAAAAAAAAAAGAGCTACAGGTGAAGTAAGAGTCAAAAACTCGGACTCACTTCTAATTGCTCCCAAAAAGTACACTTTGCAACTAATTCAGCGGCACCTTGCTTAGCTTTCTAATTGTATGTATTTTTGGAACGCTAGTTCTGGATTAAGACCCAAAGATTCTGAACCATCTCTAATTACATCCAAAGATATATTTTGTTGTCCATTTAGGGACACTCTTTTTTTTTATATGTTTTTGCGACTTCCTAAATCAAAAATAGTTAAGCACATAAGAAAATTTTTGAGCCTATTACGGTAATAGTTTTTAGACCACGCAAACTGGAGGGGGGGGGGGGGTACACAAAAATTATAATCGCGACAATATTTTAGTCAATTAAGTACCTTAATAGGCGTGTAAAACCGTAAAATAAAAGGCATGTAATGTTTACTTATGTAGTACAGAAAACTGGAGGGGGGCACCTGCACCCTCCCCCTTTCCCAGACCTAGAACCGCCAGTGGTAGAATCCTTAGACTACTATGCGTAAATTCAAACATCATATACAATTAAGGAACAATACAATTAGTTGTAAGTTCGTATTTCTCAAAATACCCCGTCATCCTCAATTCTCACCTATTACTTGATTTACAATCTAAGCCTCAAAAGTCGGTACTATGTTGAGCTTTGGATGTTGATTAGAAAAATGAATTGCACTTGTAGCTGGATTCAGTTATAATTACTCCCAAAAATTATACTTTGTTACCAATTCAGGGGCGCCTTTAGTGTTTTTTTCTTCATACATTTTTGTATAAAAAGATAAAAACGGCAAAGAAGAGAGAAACGAGGATATTTTTTTAATCTTTACATTTTGTAATTATTTACATTTTTGTAATTTTTAAATTTAATTAAGTAAAATGTTATTTAAGGAAATTTAAATTTAATGAAAAACAAAATTAATTTTATGAAAATTGGATCTATTGGGAAAAAGTTAATGAACAATATAATAAAAACTAAAAAAATAATACATCATCAATTCTTATGCTTATGCATAGCAATTGACATCAATATGTCATGATGTCATATGACATCATATGACTATCAATATGACATCAATGCTTATTTTTATAAGCAATTATTATAAGCAATATTTATAAGAAAGTCTTATGCTTATGCTTATGACTATCAATTGACATCAATATGTCATGATGTCATATGACATCATATGACTATCAATATGAAATCAATTCTCATGCTTAGACTACTACACGTATTGCAACCAAATAAGAAAGGTCATAGTTTTTTTAAAGCTAACTTTTTCTGAAACTATTCGACCCCCTCCCCTCCTCCTCAAAAATCAACTATAACTTGATTTATGATCTGAGTCTCAAAAACCTTTACTAGATAGACCTGTAGATGTTGGTAAGAAAAGGAACAGGTCGTTGGAAAGAAAAAGAAGATAGAGAAAGGATATTGGTAAGATGAAGAAGAAGAAATATTACCTGTAGCAGGATTAAGAGCCAAAGACGTTGGGTTCTCCAGCGCCCCTGTAACAACTGATCTTTTATATCTGCCATCTAGGGTTGTAGCCACAATTCTTGTTTTTCCCTTGGCTCCTTGTTTATCAGCCTCAATAAAATATAGAACCTCCGAAACCCAATCTATAGATATAGATGTTGGTCTGGCGCTATCCCCAATTGGTATATTCAAATTTTGCGCATGTTCAATTTGCACATCAGACCCATCTGGGATGAAAGAGCGTTTAATAACGCGGTCAGCGCCATCTGCCCAATAAACAATTCTGCTATTTATGTCGTAATCAAGACTGTCAATACGACGCTCTCTGCGAACGACCTGGAAAAGTGAAAGGCTCTCTTTAGTTTTTTAAAATATGAAATTCCCCAAATTAATGAGTTAACCTAGCTAGTTAATAAAAAAATATAAATAAGCATTTTTAATATCTCGATATTTGAAAACTAATTCAAGGATTTTAAAATTTACTTTAATAGAAACTTGTTTTTTTTTTATAGATTTTTCAAACGACACGGCATATTTTTATTATTTCTACCAGAACGAGACTAAGATAGTTTTGAATTTCTGATTATTCCAGGTTGTTATTTTAATTGTCTATTAATTATTTTGATTGTTTTAATTTTCTTTTAATTATTATTTATTTATTTCAATTATTATCGTACAAACTGAAAATGACTCTGGTACACATATGACAATCACTCTTGACACCTTGAAAATCAGCTATCCGCTGTGTCATAATCTTTTTTTATAAATCTTTTTAAACAGCATATAAATTGACAATACAATTACCTTGACCTTATTTTATGTAGTAGCTAGTCAATGATATTACTGATTATTTTAACTCTGATTAACTTTAATAAATTAGCTAAGTAATATCTAAGACTAAAAACTAAATTAATTAACCCCTATTAATTTGTTTTAATTAACCATGATAAATGTCCGATTACTTTTTATTTTAAACATTTCAATTCGTAGAGCTTAACAATTTCTCAGGTGACAATTACTCCTGATTTTTGACTATGATCCATCTGGTGTCTTACGATCTTTTCGTTTCTTTTTCAAAAATAAACAAAATAAACAGAAAATAGAAAAAATAAGATAAAGAAATTAAAAACACAAAATAGTTCGAACTTATAACTTGATTCTTGGAGCAAATGCTTGTATACGATCCCATTATACAAATAAAACCCACTTAGGTTCCTGCAACATATTATAAGAAAAAAGAATAAAAAAAAAATAAAGCAAAATAAAGGTAAGCAAAAATTCCATCTTCAACTGTCTTGCTTTACTAAGCTAGCCAAAAATATACATAGTTTTTTTTAAGGTTTAGTTAGAAATTACTCTAAATTTTTAAAAATTATAAGAAAAAAACTCTGTCTTCGTCAAGATGAATGAAATAAAGAAAAACGGTAAAGAATAAAAGCCTCAAAAATAGAACAAGAGCGGAAAATTGTTGTGGTATTACGGTAGAGTAAAAAGAAAAAAAAATACAAAAGAGAACATGAAGAGGTTGGAAACAAGAAGAAGATGGAAACACGAGAGGTGGGAGACTTGCTAAAGATTGAACGTATTTGGATATTGGAAATCCCCTCCTTCAACCCTACCCTCCCAAAAAAGAATTCATGCGGAAATATGGATGACAATATTAGAAAATAATTACCAAGATATAAAAAAGATACAAAGAGATAAAGCGACAAAAAAAAAGCCCTGAACAAGCCTATATGAGCTTACTTGCTATCTCTGCTTTCTATCTCACTATCTATTCTATCTATATCGTTTTTTCTATATCGTTTTATCTATTCTATCTATATTCACTATCTATATCATTTTTTGTTTAACAAAAAACGCAATATATTTCATACCTTATTCCAATAGGAAATCTAGGAACATGTAAATCGACAAGATAGATTTAAAACACACAGATTATTACCCATAAATTGAAAAATGTGTTATTTTTCAAGGAGGAAGGGGGGTATTTTTCAGGGAGGAAAGGGGGGTCAAAATCAATAAGGTTAAAATGTTCCGTTAACTATATACTTTCATCCTACATGAAAGTATTTGCAAAATAAATGAACTTTTAGAGGTTTTGCAAGTTCAGGGTGCAACAATAGGTTTGAAAATTAACGTTAAGAAGACTAAGTCGCTAAGGCTGGGAATAGGTGAAGATGGAGAGGTGACGCTGGGTTACGAAAAGATCGACCAACAGAGACCGAACAAAGATCGATCAACTCAACAGCTTCACTTGCCTTGGCAGTATTATAGGTAAAGACTACTAGTAAGTAATATTGCCTACGGATTGTTTTGGGTACCCTACTGACTGCCCGTATCTCAAACAGTAGTTGTACGAAAAGTGTGGTTCAACCTCTTTTTCTAGTGATACAATGAGAGAAATGTTGAGATTGCTAGGGAACGTTCTGCGGATGAAGGTCTTTTATTGATTTAGAGTAGTTGAATTATTTACACTTTTTTAGTGTCCTTTTAATTTATATGTATTTATGTCTCGTTCTTTTTTTGTGTTTATTCGCTTAATTTCTCCCCCTCCCCCTTTTTATACTCCTTTAATTCTGTTTCTGATTTGTATTTGTATAAGTTTAGTTTGACCAGTTTTTATCTTTTTAACTTTTCAATTGACTTTTTAGAGTTTTAATTATTGACTTTTAAATGATTGTTCATTATGATCTTTCTATTTCGTTGTTGTTTTTTTGCATTTTTGCCAGTTTTAGTGCAACCATTTATAGTGTCGATTCCGAAGTCCGAATTCGGCCCTTTGTGGGCTTGTCATAGTGATCTTTTTGAAACAAATATCTTATCTCTATCTCACGGCAGGTTGCCAAAGTTTTTTCTTTTCGACCAACCGTCTAGGACAAAACGAAAAGCAGGTCTTCCCGGTTTGGGGTGGGAGGATGTTGTAAGGAAATGGCAACTTCCTGGAGGGTGTACAGAGGGAGGTTTTGAATAGATTGTGATAGAGGGGGAGCGTGCGTAGCTGTGTTGGCCTCAAGTGGCTTGGTGCTTCAGTGAGTTGTTAGTAGTAGTAGTAATAAAAGAATATAAATTACCTCCACTTGATGATTTCTTCCAGTTACATTGACGGCTGTTATATCATCACCAGACGCTATGAGCACAACCAAAGGTGAATCAGCCTTGCATATGCTTCTTTGAGGATCAACTAGTGTGAATTCCTCAAGGCAACTGCACATATACGAGCCTTTAAGGTTAGTACACACTTGAGAACAATTATGACCAAAGGTTGCGCATTCATCAATATCATCACAAGTTTTGGGATTGCTTCTCGATATGATGTACCCTTTATTGCAAACACATATGTAACCACCTCCAGTGACATTATGACAGCTATGTTCACAACCACCGTTATCTTCCACAGAGCAAGATTTCGCCTTATGACAGCCCCTTTCGTCACTTTCATCACCGCAGTCATCCTTTAAGTAGCATAACATTGACCTAATAATTCAAGAATTTGAAAAAGTCTCCTTTTACCAAACATATCTTAATATAACAATAATACACTTTTCAAGCAAGTGAATTAAAATTTTTAATATGTCTTTGTTTAATTATTTCAAAACTAGCAGAAAATATGTTAGTAGGGCAAGAATTAGCTTATCTTCCTTTATATTACATAAAAAAAACTCATAATTTAGACATCTACCGTGACTTTTTCTATGACAAGAAAATATAGATAGCAGTAGGTATCTAGGAAATGCCTAAATCTTAGAGATGTTTACCATATTATCTATATGGAAGGTCGAAGCAGCTATCTCACCTGGCAAGTCGTTGCTACAAAATATCTATTCGTTTTTATTGGGGATAAGGACAAAAAAAAATTTAGAAGGGCATGCTAAATAAACCCTTTCTCGTACTTCATATTATCACCTTCTTCGTATGGTCGATATAAAGACCTGAAACTTCAGATGGCCATTCCACCAAGTCCTCTAAAAACTATATCCCAATCATCCGTCATTATTATTCTTACGGTTTTAGCATTTACATTTTTACGAGCAAAAGTAGAAAAACTGACTTGTCAATGCAGTTTTGATTTTAGCGTTGGAATTATGTTGTTGAGTAAAGTTCCCTGTACTTGAGGCCCAGAAAACTTCGAGATAAGTCATTCCCCCCGGACCTCTACGAATTGCACAATTTTACTGAGTTTTTCGACTTTGCGAATTAGAAATTAAAAAATACGATTGATGAATAAAAATTATTTTTGATTTTACGAGTAATATGGTTATATGATTTAGGGAAAAAAGTGGTGAAACTTACTTGTGAACACAGTTGTGATTTGAGCATCGGAATTCAGTGGTAAATTCACATTCTCTGTGTTTGAGGTAAAGTGAGCTATACGATTCTCATCAAATCATTCGATTTCACGAATTAAAAAGATACGATTTATGAAATACGAATTATTTCTTCTTTGAGGAATTATATAATTAAATTCTTTATGGATTTAAAGCTAGCTTGTCAATACAGTTGTGGTTCCCGCATTAGAATTCTATGGGAAAGTCACATTCTCGATGTTTCTAGAATAGGGAACCCTAGGATAGGTTTTCAAGAATAGGGAACCCTATGATAGGCCATTCCATCTGACCTTTTATGAATTAAATAATTTTACCGAATTTACCAATTTTACGATTTACGAATTATAAAACACGATTTACAAATTACGAATTATTCACAATTTAAAAGGATTATGCGATTACAAAATTACACAGTGTATGAACTAAAGTGCTAGGACTTACTTGTCAATACAGTTGTGATTTGCGCATTTGAATTCTGTGGTGAAGTCACATTCTCTGTGCTTGAGGCACATTGTTATATTATTCTCATCAGATCCATCACTACAATTATCAACGCCATCACAGGTCTGCCATTGTGGAATGCATCTGAAATGTATATATTCTCAGTTATCCCTGATTACGATTACGATTACGATTACGATTTACGATTTTTACTAACTTTTATTAGAATAATTAAAAAAAACTTTTTCCACAAAATAAGTTTTTCAAAGAAAAGTAAAGAACTCCATTAAACAAAAAATGAGCAAAACTAAAATCAAATAATCTACCAAGCGTGAAACTACCACAAATCAGCATTGATAAATAAATGAAACCCAAAACGAACAGAAATTACAATAATTAACCGAGTCAAACTGAAAACGAGCAGAAATGAACATAAGTTGGGCGCAAAACCCCTATACCTTCCCAAGGCCCGAACATAATTTGCACTTTACTGAAAAAAATACAAAATGAATGTGCATTGTCAGTTTAATATACATATACTGATATTTAGTAATCAAAATGTTAATATTATTTGATTTGTTAAAGTTATAAAAGTAAAAACATTTATATTTTTTCAGTTAAGTGCAAGTTATGTTCTGGCCTTGGGAGGGCATATGGGTTTTGAGCCCTACTCATGTTAATTTCTGCTCGTTTAGAGTTTGTAAAAGTTTGCCAAGTTTATAAATGGTCGTAAATGGCCGAAAACAACGACTTTCGTTGGCTTGTAGTAAAATGTTTCTGTTGTAATATATATTACTCCGAACAATTTCTTCAAGTACTGTCAGGAGTAATTTACTGTATTAGAAGAGAAAGTGCAAATTTTGTTCTAGCCTTGGGAAGGCATAAGGTTTTGCGCCCAAATTATATTTATTTTAAGTTTGCATTGCTCGATGGGATTTATTAGTGTGCTTATTATTATATAATACATACTTTATAATATAGAACACAGATAACCGTAAGAGTTCATTTCAAATTTTTAAAGTTAAATCAGGATAGTCTTACATTATTTTGCGTCCTATTATTTTCCGTGAGATTTTGCGTGAACTGCTTTATGTACGTAAGCTACTATGCAGGTTCCTAAACTACTACTACATTTTGCTTAAATATTTAAGATATAGAGAGGGCCCCGCAAAAAATCTAATTGGGCCCCACAAATATTCAATCCGATTGCGCTTATCATGGCCTCTTCTGCACATAACTTTATAAATTCTTGATTTATACTTTAATAAAATTAATTTTAATAAAATTATTACTTTACACCATGCAGAGAAATTGAATTAAACAGGTTTTCTTAACTAACAATTAACTAAAATTAATTAAACACTTCTTTACTGCCAAGGTCCTTGCGTCAGACCTGCAAGGTATTTGCCACAGCAGGTATGAACTCCTGGCCCTGTATTACCAAACTGAGATCAAACTCACTCCGCCATCACAAGACCATTTTAATTCTATTTTCCAGATAAAATAAAACTTGGTTGGAAAATATTGGTGCACTCCGCCACCGCGCTGCCTGTTCACAGAAAAAGTGATGTTAAAACAACACAGGAATTCCGTGGCCCCTTATAAACTGTCAGGTGTTTCCCAGGAATGGAACTGAAAATTCGATATCACCTGTCTCTAAAATTAATTTTGAAAGTCATTACTTGAAATTTTAATTAATTTATTAATTATTAATTAATTTTGAAAGTCATTAACATTAATTTGAAAATTTTCGGGGATTTCCCTGAAAATCTTGCAAAAACGGAGCAGCAAAACGCTTAGGCCTATAACAGCAAAGCTTTAAATTCAGCCCTAACCATGACATCCTATTGGACTTATTGTTTTTGCACAGTTGTAAAGCAAGATAAAAGACCGAATGTAATGCCAAGTTATCAAAATAGCGTATCTGCAATAGCTCAGGAACGGTTTGGGATATCAAGTTGAAGTTTTCAGTGGGGTTTTGGAGGAGGAAGAGACACGTGGATGTTTAACTCGGCAAAATAAAACTTAGTTTTAGCTTTGTTTTAGTTTTAGTTACCCTATTTTAGATGTTTAGAACTATTTCTTCGTCAACAAACATTCGCAAATACTTTTTTCAAAGATTATAAAATTTTAAAACAGGCTTTTCTGCTATACATTCAGTGAAGCCTAGAGGGGACTGTTTTTTATGGAATATTTTAATTTGCCAATATTCCAAATACAAGTATATACAAAAAAAAAAATGATTAAAAAATATAATGGATAAAACGTAAATTGAAGTGGAGCGACCAAGAAAATAAAAAAACAAGAAGCAATAAAATTTGTAGAATAACTACAGAATAAAAAGTAAAGAGAAAAAAAGTACCTGCTAAAAAAAAAGTACCAGATAGATTTCTATAAAATATAGATTTCTTATAAAATAAGAATTTTATTATTACAATATTTCCTTCATAAGAGGCCATTGAGAAGGACGATACCTAGAATCAAAAAACAAGAAGCAATAAAATTTGTAGAATAAATACAGAATAGAAAGTAATGAGAAAAAAAAGTACCTGCTAAAACTAAAAACGGTGAATTAAATAATAATTTCTCTTAATTTCTGTTCCTACAAAATGAATGACAACGAAGGCAGGATGAGTTTTAATAGCCAAAGGGAAAAAAACAAGAAAAAGAAAGATTGGTTGTTCTAATAAAAAAGTGAAATAGATTCAAGAAAAAATGTTAAGAAAAGATAGTTTAATGCAAATAAATGATAGTAGAAGCGGAATAATAAAATGTATCCTTAATACATAGTTGGAAAGAATCCCCCCCTTACTACAAAAAAATTGCTTTCCTTACCCCATTGCTATCCCATCTCCCAGTATTTAAGCAGGGTTATGGAAATGATTATCCCTCATTTCTGTGTTAGTTACGCGTGTCCATGGCAGGGCGGGAATTCCCAATTTTTCTTCCAAGTCTGCCCCTCTTCGACCAGATCTATAAGGATCCATACGATTTATACGAGTTATAAGGATCCTACGATCAAGGTTAAAATACTTCTTTATTACTGCCCCATATTACACAGACTTATTTAAATACTTTTAAAATTTATCGGAAACTCATATCCCAGGGTTAAGAATCATGAAATTAGGTGCTATAGAAGTTTTTTACTTGGGCAGGAAGTATGGGGTACATAGACAGGGAGTAGGGCTCATGACGAATAAGGAAGCTGCTTAGTCTTGTTTAGGCGGGGAAGGTATTAATAAAAGAATATTAAATGCTCATTTTATGACTGAAAAGTTCAGGGTATCAGTTAAAGTAGTATATGCCCCTGTAGAACCGACTGACGGAGATACTAGTGACTCAGATGAGTTTTTAACTACAGCTATAGGAGCAAATGGACAGGGTCCCAGGTAGAAATATGGTGTTTTTACTGCGATATTTTAATGCCCAGGTTGGTAGACATAGGGATTGAAGGTATCCTAGCCTAGGTAAATTTGGTGTAGGAAAAGAAAGCAGTAATGGCTACAGACTTTTGCAATTCTGTAGGTATAACAACCTAGTTATAACCAACACGGTGTTTGGCCATAAAGTGACCCATAAGTTAACATAGTATCCACGTGATGGTAAGACAGAAAACCTTATTGATTATGTTATAGTAAACCGAAGACTGGCAGGATCAATACAAGATACTAGGGTATATAGGAGTGCTGCTATTGATGTTAAAGTAAAGATCACCACCTAGTAGTGTCAAGGGTCAATTTAAAGCTGAAATATTGGAAGGGTAACTACCTCCCGGGTAGTTATGATGTTGGTAGACTCCAGGATGAGAACCTGAGAGAAACTTCCCAGGAACAGTTGAACACTAAACTTGAGAGTTTAAAATTTGACAATGTAGAATATGGTTCAAATAATTTTGGAAAAAACATTTGTGAAGTTTCTGATAATGTCTTAGGGAAGAAAGTTAGGACTGCAGCTAGGAATATTAGTGATAAAGCTTTATGCTTAATAGAGAGGAGAAGGGGCTTGTACAAGAATTATCTGAGTGATAGATCATATGAAAACAAAAGGAATGTAAAGAAAGTGGAGAAAGCATTAGATATGAACTAAGGAGGTGTGAAGTGCAGGCCATAGATAAAATTGCCAAGGATCCGGAAGATGCAGCTAGACGGCATAATATAAAAAGTAATAGTAAAAAATTGTACTGACATGTTAATGAATTGAGAGGGAGCAGTCAGTCCAGACTTGTCCCAGTTAAAGACAGAAACGGGGCTACCATTAGTGATAAGGAAAGAGTTGAAAAGAGATGGGCAGAACATTTTGAGGATATGCTAAACTGAGAAAGAGTTGCAGGAAAAGATTGAAAAAAAAGGAAAGAGTTTGTGATACCTCGGATGTGAAGTTATTTTTGTGAGGAAGAATTAGCGGCAGTATTAAAAGGATTAACAAATAATAAGGCATCAAGTGCTGATAGTATGGTAAATGAGGTTCTTAAATACGGTGGCTCTGAGGTTAGAAATAAGTTACTGAAGATTATGAATATGACTTGAAAAAGGGGAAGTACCTAGCGATTTCTAGGTAAACCTTAATTAAACCACTGTATAAGAAAGTTGACAGGAGTGAGGGTGGTAATTATTGAGGCATTAGTCTGGTCTCTGTAGGTAGAAAATTACTTAGTAATATGATACTTTTTAGATTGGGACATGCTGTAGAAAAAGTTTTAAGAGAGGAACAGTGCAGTTTTAGAAAAGTTAGAGAACGTGTCGACCAAATTTTCACTCTTAGGCTAATAATTGAGAAGCGCCTGAGTTTTCAAACACCTTTGGTCCTCAGTTTTATAGATTATGAGCAAGAGTTCGATTCTGTTAATAGAAGAGCTTTAGCAAAGGTCTTATCCTTGTATGGTATACCAGATAAATATATTAAAGTGATTAGTGCTATATACGAGAATAACACTGCTGCGGTTAAGGTAGGAAATGAGGTTAGCAACTGGTTTTGTATTAAATCAGGAGTTAAGCAGGGTTCTCTTCTATCCCCCTTTATATGGGTCATTTTGAAGAACTTTGTCTTAAGGAGCACAGGAAAGGCAATGGGAGATCACGGAACCAAACGGGGAGGAAAAATTCTCCTGGACTTAGATTATTAAGCATCCTAGATGAAAGTGTGGACAAAATAAATGAACTTTTAAAGGATTTGCGAGTTCAGGGTGCTAGAATAGGTTTGAAAATTAATGTTAAGAAGACTAAGTCACTAAGGATAGGAACAAGTGAAGACAAAAGGTGACATTGGGTAACGAAAAGATTGATCAGCTTCACTTACCTTGGTAGTATTATTAGTAAAGACGGTGGGAGCAGTGAATATGTTAAAAGTAGAATAGCCAAAGCTTGGGGTGTTTATTCACAGTTAAAAAAGTTTGGAAGAATAGGAAGACAAGTCTTTAAACCAACATTACAATAATGGAAGCTAGACAGTGGTCAAATATGGCTGATTTACCATAGAACTTTAATGTGTAACGAAGACCTATCTAATGTGTTTGGCTGAAAGTCCAAATTGTCGATACCGAAGGTAGAGTCTTTAAACCAAGATTACAATAATGGAAGCTAGACAGTGGTCAAATATGGCTGATTTACCGTAAAACTTTAATGTGTAACGAAGACCTATCTAATGTGTTTGGCTGAAAGTCAAAATTGTCGATACCGAAGGTAGAGAGCAGTCCTTTCTGCATATTCGAAGGAATGAAAATCTGGCCTTCAGAAATTTCCTTCAGCTCCACCACCTTGGTATTCAGAATGTGTCTAACAGTACTGTAGCAAGTCGGTTTAGTATCTGAAGAAAGTCACTGCTTCTTGTAGCATGGTACAGAAACAGTTCTAGTGATGTTATTGCAGGAGTTTCTGCGCCAACAGCAAACATGATTGCTTGACAGATCATCAGAATTTTGAACTGAAGTTTTTCAGGAGCTTGTATGTTTTCTGACTCCGGCAGGCATTCAAACTCAACTTGATCAAGGACTATCATACAAACGGAGATGTATAGGAAGTCGGGGACAATCTTCATAGCTTTAGAAAAGTTGACATCATAAGCATCTTGTCCTTCTTCACTTTTCCAGCAGTCTGCAGCAGTGACTATTTCTTTTCGCATGTACCTGCCGTAGTAAAAGTTTGAATAACCTTCGTTTAAGGAGTGAGAACAAGAATCTCCTAAAAATGTCTCGGGCCTAGTGCACATCCTTGTTACTGGTCAATGGCTCGCTTTGACTCGACAAGATCGAGGAATGTCTTCTTCGTTGGACCTGCTCGAAAAAGTCATAGAGCTTACCTCTGGTAAGAGTTCAGCGCCATATTGGTCCATGGCCGTCTCAACATTGACCTGCCTAGCATCTTCATCACCTGACCTTGAATCTTTGGTATCCGTGGTCTCTATCCGTATATAGTACTCGTCAATATTTCACCGAAGTAACAGGATCTGTTCCAGAAAGGGAGAAGCCGTCAGTGAGCGCCCAAAAAACACCAATAACATCTGTCCTTCTCCTTGCTGCCAGAACTCAACTTCGCCTTCAAATCGATTTAAAACTTTCTGCTTGAGCCTATAACACTCCTGATGGGATTTGCCCCTTGAAATAACCGAAGCAATATCTTATTGTACTCTTCGCAAAGTCCATTAATGTAATAGATTTTGCAGTTGCGAAATTTCGGTTCGAATGTCAGGCAAAACGAGTCAAACGTTGCAACACCCCTTTGAGAGCCAATGACTTCTTTGTGCTAACAGACTAGAAACTTCTTCATGCACCTGTCATGGTATCTGACGTCCGTTGCTGGCATATCGATTGACACTTTTCCATCTCTTTTAATTCATAGTAGAACATGAGGATATTAGTCACGAACTGCCTTTGCTAGCTTCCATATCTTTTCTTGCCGGTTTAAAGTTTCTACACGACGCAACTGTTCTCTTATCGTACCGAGCTTACTGAAGTTCTCGCCTGCGCTGCCTCTCGTGGTTGGACGTGCAACCTCTGTGCTTGGAGCTACACTGGCAAGCCTGGAAACCCTTTTATTGCACTCAATGTGGTTTGTGAATTTTTTCTGCATGAATCATGCCACTTAGGGTATAGCTCATCACTAGCGGAATCTATCACTTTCATTACACTTTCAGAAAGTTCGTCTTTTCTTTTGGAAGCAGCTCGTTTGAATGATTGTATATTCGTTCTTGTCACCTTTCCAGTTGGGTCCTGACATATTAAGCATCTCGAGAAGTCAAAAGATTCTGTAATAGCCATGGTCTTGCTAGTCTTCACCGGACTCTGGAAGAGCGGCATATTTGACCACAGTCAACCCAGCCTAGAAGAAAAGCACAAACTAACTCGAAAGCAATTAATGGCCATTAAATTTTTTCTTGCGCCGGTAGAGCAAGAGCTACTACTACTAACAACAACTCGCCCGCAGCACCAAGCCACCTGAGACCAACAAAGCTACGCACGCTCCTCCTCCATCCCAATCTATTCAAATCCTCTCTTTTTACACCCGCCCACGAAGTTTCCCATTTCCTTTAAATCTTTCTTTATGACGTCCTCCCACTCCAGACGAGAACGACCTGCTTTCCGTTTAGCCCTAGACGGTTGGCCGAAAAGAACAATCTTCGGCAATCTGTCATTCTTCATCCGCACAACAGGCCCTAGCCATCTCAACCTTTCTTTCATTATAGCCCTAGAGAGCGGCATTGAACCACATTTTTCGTATAGCCTATTGTTTGAAATACAGTCATTCCGCCGGGTACCCAGAACAATCCTTGAGTAATTTCTCTGGAAAATATCTAGCAAATCTTCATCGACGTTTCTGAGCGCCGATGCTTCAGAGCCATATTAGAACCATTGTCATCACTGTAGCTTCTAATATTCTAATCTTGCAGACTTATCTTCCTATTCTTCCAAACTTTTTTTTAACTGTGAAAAAACACCCTGAGCCTTGGCTAGTCTACTTTTAACATCTTCACTGCTCCCACCATCTTTACTAATAATACTACCAAGGTAAGTGAAGCTGCCCACCTGATCAATCTTTTCATTATCCAAAGTCATCTTTTCATCTTCACTTATTCCTAGCCCCAGTGACTTAGTATTTTTAACATTAATTTTCAAACTTATTCTAGCACCCTGAACTCGCAAAAGCTCTAAAACTTCATTCATTTTGCTCACACTTTCATCTAAGATGCTTAAAATTATCGGCATAATCTAAGTCCAGGAGACTTTTTCCTCCCCATTTGACTCCGTGGTCTCCTATTGCCTTTCCTGTGCTCCTTGAGACAAGGTCCATCAAAAAAATCAATATAAAGCGGGATAGACCACAACCCTGCTTAACTCCTGATTGAATACAAAACCTTAACCGCAGCAGTGTTATTCTCGTATATAGCAGTAATCACTTTAAGGTATTTGTCTGGTATACCATACAAGGATAAAACCTTTACTAAAGCTCTTCTATCATCAGAATTGAACGTTTGCTCATAATCTATAAAACTGAGGACCAAAAGTGTTTGACAACTCAGGCACTTCTCAATTACTAGCCTAAGAGTGAAAATTCGGTCGACCCATCCTCTACCTTTTCTAAAACCGCACTGTTCTTCTTTTAAAACTTTGTCTACGGCATCTCTCAATCAAAAAAGTATCATATTACTAAGTAATTTACTACCTACAGAAACCAGACTAATGCCTTGATAATTACAACACTCACTTTTATCACCTTTCTTATAAAGTTGCTTAATTAAGGTTTTCTTAAAATCGTTAGGTACTTCCCTTTTTTCAAAAATCATATTCATAATCTTCAGTAACTTATTTCTAACCTCAGAGCCACCATATTTAAGAAACTCATTTACCACCCTATCAGCAGATGGAGCCTTATTATTTTTAAATCCTTTTAGTACTGTCGCTAATTCTTTCTTACAAAACAAATCTTCCTTCACATCCTAGGTATCACAAGCTTCCTGCAACTCTATCTCGGTTAAGCAAATTCTCAAAATGTTTGGCCCATATCTCTTTAGTTCTTTTTATATCGCTAATTGTGGCCCCATTCCAATGTTTCACTGGACCAAGTCCGGATTGACTACTCCCTCTCAATTTATTAACATGCCAGAACACTATTTTACTGTTATGCCGTCTAGCTGCATCTTCCAGATCCTCGGCAATTTTATCCATGGCCTCCACTTCACACCTCCTTAGTTCATATTTTAATGCTCTCTCCACTTTCTTTACATTCCTTTTGTTTTCATGTGATCTATGACTCAGAAAAGTATGACGCAGTTCTAGCTTTCTTCCCTAAGACACCTTAAGCAACTTCACAGATTAATTTTCTAAAATTATTCCAACCATTTTCCATATTATCAAATTTTCTAAAATCCTCGCAAAATTTTCTAAGCACGCAAATTTCCTAAACTCTCAAGTTTTTTAGTGCGTGCTGATGTACTGTCGCCCAATAAAAAGTTGCCAGTCCCTTATTTTGGAACGCTTGAAGGGGGTTTGAGGATTCAGGCTTTGGAAATTTGACTCATAGGCCTATGTGAATTTTTCAAACTAGAAAACCCAGGCTCCACTAAACTCGAGCTGAAACCGTGGTATTTACTAAAGTGACTAAGTGACTTTCAAGTTATTTGATTGTTGTTGTTTTTTCGGGCGATAATATATCTTATTAAACGTCTGGCCGTTCAAGTCTCGAGTGAGTCTGAGTGAGTCTAACGCAAAACGAGCAGAAATTAATCTGGGAAGGGTTCTAATATCCTATGCTTTCTAAAATCCAGAATATAATTTGTACTTTAATGAAAAAGATTCAAATGAATTTACTGAAAAAATTGCATTGTTAGTTTTATATACATATGCTGATATTTATTCCTTAAAAAATCTTAATTAATTTTTTATTTCTTAAAGTTATAAAAGTGAAACTCATTTCCTTGATAAATCTCATCCTTCTTGCGTTGATTTCACAGCAGCCCCATAACGACTGAGGTCGACACAGCTGCGCAAGCTCCTCCCATTCTACACTGTAAAAAAAATTGTTTGAGATTGAACCTTTATTGTTTGTAAGGTTTGTAATTTCAAGATTTTATTATTCGGCTTTTTCTCCTAGTTTTTGAACCATCAACCATATTTTTGTTGGATACCCAGTTCTTCATTGGATGTCCATCGCTAGCGCTATCCAATCTACTAAGCCAACAGTTTAATACTCTGTAAAGAAAATTGTTTGAGATTTAACAAAATTGTTTGAAATGTTTATCAACAACAAAATTTGAATTACAACGGCTGAAATTGAATATTAGAGACCATTTTGGAATTCTATTATCATTATTGATCATCGATTTTACTCTTCATCGAGTAAAATCTCGATCATCGATACTCAATACTCGATCATCGAGCAATATCTTATTTTACTCTTCGCAAAGTCCATTAAGGTAATAGATTTTGCCGTTGTGAAACTTTGGTTCGAATATCTGGCAAAACGAGGCAAACGTTGTAACAGTCCTTTGAGACCCATCGACTTCTTTGGGCCTACAGACCAGAAACTTCTTCATGCACCGGTCGTGGTATCTGACGTCTTTTGCTGACATATTGATTGACACTTTTCCATCTCCTTTAACTCGGAGTAGAACATCAGGATATTGATCACGAACTACCTTTGCTTGCTTGCATATCTTTTCTTGCCGGTTGTAAGTTTCTACACGGCGCAACTGTTCTCTTATCGTACCGGGCTTACTGAAGTTCTTGCCTATGCTTCCTCTCGGGGTCGGACGTGCAACCTCTGTGCTTGGAGCTGCAGTGGCAAGCCAAGAAACCCTTTTATCGCACTCAATATGGTTTGTGCTTGTGAACTTTTTTCTGCATGAATCATGCCACTTAAGGTATAGCTCATCACTAGCGGAATCTATCACTTTCATTACACTTTCAGAAAGTTCGTCTTTTCTTTTGGAAACAGCTCGTTTGAATGATTGTATATTCATTCTTGTCACCTTTCCAGTTGGGTCCTGACATATCAAGCATCTCGAAGAGTCAAAAGATTCTGTAATAGCCATGGTCTTGCTAGTCTTCACCGGACTCTGGAAAAGAGCCATATTTGACCACAGTCAACCCAGCCTAGAAGAAAAGCACAAACTAACTCGAAAGCAATTAATGGCCATTAAATTTTTTCTTGCACCGGTAGAGCAAGAGCTACTACTACTACTACTAACAACTCACCGCAACAGCAAGCCACCTGAGGCCAAAACAGTTACGCGCGCTCCTCCTCCATCCCAATCTATTCAAAGCCCTCCCTTTTTACACCCGCCCACGAAGTTCCCATTTCCTTTAAATCTTTCTTTATGACGTCCTCCCACCCCAAACGAGGACGACCTGCTTTCCGTTTAGCTTTAGACGGTTGGCCGAGAGTAACAGTCCTCAGCAATCTGTCATCCTTCATCCGCACAAACGTGCCCTAGCCACCTCAACCTTTCTTTCTAGAGAGCGGTATTGAACCACATTTTTCGTATAGCCTATTGTTTGAAATGCGGTCAGTCAGCCGGGTACCCAGAACAATCCTTAAGTAATTTCTCTGGAAAACATCTAGCAAATCTTCGTCCGCTTTTTTGAGCGCCCATGCTTCAGAGCCGTATTTGACCACTGTCATCACTGTAGCTTCTAATATTCAAATCTTGGTTTTCAGACTTATCTTCCTATTCTTCCAAGCTTTTTTTAACTGTGAAAAAACACCCTGAGCCTTGGTTATTCTACTTTTAACATCTTCACTGCTCCCACCATCTTTACTAACAATACTACCAAGGTAAGTGAAGCTGCCCACTTGATCAATCTTTTCATTACCCAACTTCACACCTTTTCATCTTCACTTATTCCTAGCCTTAGTGACTTAGTCTTCTTAACATTAATTTTAAACCTATTCTAGCACCCATAACTCGCATAACCCCTAAAACTTCATTCATTTTACTCACACTTTCATCTAGGATGCTTAAATCATCAGCATAATCTAAGTCCAGGAGACTTTTTCCTCCCCATTTGATTCCATGGTCTCCCATTGCCTTTCCTGTGCTCCTTACGACAAGGTCCATCAAAATGATCCATATAGAGAGGGATAGAACGCAACACTGCTTAACTCCTGATTTAATACAAAACCTGCTGCTAGCCACATTTCCTACCTTAACTGCAGCAGTGTTATTCTCGTACATAGCACTAATCACTGTAATGTATTTGTCTGGTATATCATACAAGGATAAAACCTTTACTAAAGCTCTTCTATCAACAGAAACAAACGCTTGCTCATAATCTATAAAAACTGAGGACCAAAGATGTTTGACAACTCAGGCACTTCTCAATTATTAGCCTTAGAGTGAAAATTTGGTCGACACATCCTCTACCTTTTCTAAAACCGCACTGTTCTTCTCTTAAAACTTTGTCTACGGCATCTCTCAGTCTAAAAAGTATCATATTACTAAGTAATTTACTACCTACAGAAAACCAGGCAAATGCCTCGATAATTACAACACTCACTTTTATCACCTTTCTTATAGAGTGGCTTAATTAAGGTTTTCCTAAAATCGTTAGGTACTTCCCCTTTTTTAAAAATCATATTCATAATCTTCAGTAGCTTATTTCTAACCTCAGAGCCACCATATTTAAGAAACTCATTTACCACCCTATCACCACCTGAAGCCTTATTGTTTTTTAATCCTTTTAGTACTGTTGCTAATTTTTCCTCACAAAACAAATCTTCCTTCATTTCCAAGGTATCACAAACTTTTTCATTTTCCTCTATATCTTTTCCTGCAACTCTATCTCGGTTAAGCAAATTCTCAAAATGTTCGGCCCATCTCTCTTTAGTTCTTTCCTTATCGCTAATTGTGGCCCCATTCCTATCTTTCACTGGGCCAAGTCCAGATTGACTACTCCCTCTCAATTTGTTAACATGTCAGTACAATATTTTACTATTATACCGTCTAGCTGCATCTTCCAGATCCTCAACAATTTTATCCATGTCCTCCACTTCACACCTCCTTAGTTCATATTTTAATGCTTTCTCCACTTTCTTTACATTCTTTTTGTTTTCATATGATCTTTCACTCAGATAATTCTGTGCAAGTCCTTTCTCCTTTCTATTAAACATAAAGCTTTTTCACTAATATTTTTTAGCTGGATTTCTAGGTTTTTCCCCTAAGCAATTCCTTCAGCAACTTCACAAATTATTTTTCTAAAATAATTCCAACCATCTTCCACATTATCAAATTTTCTAAAACTCTCGCAAAATTTTTCTAAGCATGCAAATTTTCTAAACTCTCAAGTTTTAGTGCGTGCTGATGTACTGTCGCCCAATAAAAAGTCGCCAGTCCCTCATTTCAGACGCCATGAGAGGCGGAAATCGCCTGGTTTGGCTCAAAAACCAAGAAGACATACGAAGTCTTGAATTATCTTTGTCCTAAATTTGAAACTTTTCAAGTTATTGTTCCGAGTCAAATTTATCTGTGTAATCTATTGGTGGAGTTCATTTGTTTATTTTCAAACAATTTAACACGTTCAAAAGGGAACAATCTTGCCTTTGGAAAGGTTGTTATCCTACCTAATTTAATCTTCCAGCCATAAGTCTATGGCTCCAGCAATTTTCAAATTTCCATGCCCCTATCCTTCCTTAGCACTTTTTTCTCAAAAATGTCAAAGATGTTTGACCTATCAGAAGGAGACTTATAGGAATGTATTTGCAACTCAAAATAGGATTTGAGAAGGTATTTTCAAGCTCTTTCTTGCTCGTACGGCTTGATGCCTCATCTAGGCATTTCTAAAATCTGGATGCCTCTCACGTCATATTTAAATTTTGTTATTCAAAATTTTACGTGTATTAACCTGAAAGAAATTTAAAAAGCAATTAACTTTTGAATTCTTTGAATTCCCCCGTCGCCAGTCATTGGAGGGCTTTAAGGGGGGTTTGAGGATTCAGGCTTTGGAAATTTGACTCATAGGGCTATGTGAATTTTTCAAACTAGAAAACCTCAGGCTCCAGTAAGCTCGAGCTGAAACCGTAGCATTTACTAAATTGACTAAGTGACTTTCAAGTTATTTTATTGTTTTTTGTTGTTTTTTTCGGGCGACAATACATCGTATTAAGCGTCTGGTCGTTCAAGTCAGCCTCGAGTGAGTCTGTGTGTAGTCCTGCATGAATCACGGTTGTACATTTATTATCAAGGTCTACACTTCAATTTACGTCATAGATGTTATTATTTTAATTTATGTATACAGCGCATTAAATCTGTGGCAGGGCAGTGGATTGAATCTCTGCTTGTCACCACGGTGTATGGGGATTAGTTCCAGCTACTGCAAGGTCTGGCGACAGATTTACTACCTGTCCCTGTAAAAAGACCCAGCAACCGAACACAGATTTGACACCATATATGGCATCAATGGCTCTTGATGATTTTTATCCTCTGTCTTATGTTGCGGGTAAGTAAAAAAAATGTGGTGTCCCCGACGAAAGTCTTAGAAACCACTGGATATGTTTAGTCATTTTTCTCATATCGAAATTGGTTTTGTCAAACAGTTCGTGGTAACGAACTGTAAGTAAGGAGCGACCCGGCTCAATGGTAACCGAAACTCTAAAAAACGGTATTTTGATACAAATAGATACAGCAAAAGAATCATATTTTAATGCTGATTTCAAATATATAAGTTTCATCAAGTTTAGTTCTACCCATCAAAAGTTAGGCGCCTGAGAACATTTGGCTGATTTTCGAAAAAAGGAGGAAAGACCCCCTAAAAGTTATAGAACCGTAATGAAAATCACACCATCATATTCAGCGTATCAGAGAACCCTACTGTAGAGGTTTCAAGCTCCCATCTACAAAAATGTGGAATTTTGCATTTTTTGCCAGAAGAAAGATCACGGGTGCGTGTTTATTTGTTTTTTTTTTTTTCCCAGGGGTGATCGTATCGACCCAGTTGTCCTAGAATATCGTGGGAGGGCTCATTGGAATGGAAATTAAAAGTTCTAGTGCCCTTTTAAAGTGACCAAAAAAAATGGAGGGCAACTAGGCCCCTCCCACGCTCATTTTTTTCCCAAAGTCACCTGATCAAAATTTTGAGATAGCCATTTTGTTCAGCATGTTCGAAAATATAATAAGTATGTCTTTTAGGATGACTTAATCCCCCAAAATTCCCGGGGGGAGGGCTGAAAGTTATGAACTTTACCCTATGTTAACATATAGTATTGGTTATTTGGAAGTATACAGACGTTTTCAGGGGAGATTTTTCCCCGGTAGTGGGGAGGGGGGGTGGGGTTGGTCGGGGGTTATGTGGGAGGATCTTTCCATGAAGGAAGTTTTCATGGGGGAAGGGACATTGCTATGAAGGGGACGCCGGACTTCCCAGCATTATTTAAAAAAAAAATCAGAAATTTAATATAAAAAAACAAGTATTTCAACTGCAATAGCAGCAACATCGAAACTTCAAACGAACAGAAAATATTACATATATGATTGGTTCACACCCGTAGTCAATACCTCGCTCTTTAAGCCAAAGATTTTTTAGTACTTTCATAAGAGCTATTTATTCTAATTAACGGCCTTGTGATTAAGCGGTCATTTTTAAAGAATTGGAACAAAATTCGAACTTTCGCTTAAAGAGCAAGGTATTGACTAGGGGGCGAACCCCTAATAAACAAATTAAAAATATATGAATATAGAACTTCGTTACGTAAGTTAATTCGTAAGTTACGTATATTTATTACTAATAAAAACGTTCGTAAATAAAATTAAACAAGTTTCGAGAAAGCCATTTAACTAAATAAAAGTATATTAATATGAAAATTTTTTGTTTTAATTATTCATGTACGGTGAGCCAAGATCAAAACCTGCATTTATTCAAAAACGTCCAAAAATTAAATAAAAAAAAAACAAGTTTTTTTAAACTGAAAGTAAGGAGCGACATTAAAACTTAAAACGAACAGAAATTATTCCGTATATGAAAGGGACTGTCCCCTCCTCAACGCCTCGCTCTTTGCGCTAAAGTTTGACTCTGTCTCACAACTTTATTTTTTAAAACAATAAAAAACTTTAGCATAAAGAGCGAGGCGTTGAGGAGGCGACAGTCCCTTTCATATACGTATATTTATTACTAATAAAAACGTTCGTAAATAAAATTAAACAAGTTTCGAGAAAGCCATTTAACTAAATAAAATTAAATTAATATGAAAATTTTGTTTTCATTATTCATGTACGGTGAGCCAAGATCAAAACCTGCATTTATTAAAAAACGTTCAAAAATTAAATAAAAAAAAAACAAGTTTTTTAAACTGAAAGTAAGGAGCGACATTAAAACTTAAAAACGAACAGAAATTATTCCGTATATGAAAGGGGCTGTCCCCTCCTCAACGCCTCGCTCTTTACGCTAAAGTTTGACTCTGTCTCACAACTTTATTTTTTAAAACAATAAAACACTTTAGCGTAAAGAGCGAGGCGTTGAGGAGGGGACAGCCCCTTTCATATACGGAATAATTTCTGTTCGTTTTAAGTTTTAATGTCGCTCCTTACTTTCAGTTTAAAAAAACTTGTTTTTTATTTAATTTGTTAATAAGGACACTGTAAAATACGTAACAAAACTGTTAATGATAGCGTACTGTAATGAGCGACTCTTGCTAATAGTAAGAAAAACTCTAAAAAAACTTTTTATAGCATTGTTGAAATTTGAACACATAAAAAGAATCAGCGTTTTTAAATTTAGTCTAAATATATATTATCCATTAAGTTTTTATAGTTTACATAAATTTCATTACGTTCTGATTCAGCGAATCAGATAACTCAAGTATAAAGGTTTCACAACAAAATAAAGATGACCTGGACTAGAGCTTGTCTGTGAATAGAAAAAGCGTAAAAACGCTATTTTTACTATTACACAATCAGTCCAGTATAAGCAATATAAAAATTGAGACACAGTTTTTTTCAACACGGTTCCTTGTGCCGTGCGGGATTGAACCATTTAACTTTCGCATCGGAAGTCTCAGCTTCTTCCACTGCGCCGGCACAAGGTAGCTGTTTACTTCATTTTGGGCTAATATGATGTAAACTGTTTGTAAATATAGTGTAATCAGGTATGTTCTTGCTCTTGTAATTAATGCAGTTATCAGGCCTCGTGTTTTCTACTTATCACCTTTGCACCGCATTAAGCCAGTAAAAAGAAGTAGGCGTATCCAGAAATTAAGGTAAATTATTGAGGGGTTTCTAGCTCTAAAAAAATTGTAAATTTATATTTACAATATGTAAATATAAAGGTATTCAGAGGTAAGGGTATTCAGAAATTAAGGTGAAGTATTGAGGGGTTTCTAGCTCTAAAAAAATTGCAAATTTATATTCATAATGACATTTTATTATTAAGACTAAGAAAACTAATAACCACCATTCCTGAATCATCTATAAATGGCCATTTTTCTCACTAGTAATTTGTTTAGAAAACTATTTTTAAAATTTTGGGGACCACGGGCTGTTTTAAACCCTCTTAGCCCATTTGGGGCTTAAAACAGAATTCGCCCCAGAAGCCATTATCGTATTATAAAGAAGTATAAGAAAAAAGAATCAAGTGATGTGTTCAATTTAATCCTAGCTAAATATGTTGTACACTGTAAATTTACAGAAATTAATTACAGTGGCGAGGAGCTAGGAATCTAAGCCGAAAAAAGTTGTTTTGAGGGTGTGGGGGTCTATTGTACTTTAGTTGTCTAGTTTGTCGTTAAAAAAATTTGTCCCTTTTTTCGAAAAAAAAAACACCAATTACAAAAGTACGGATTGTAAACATAAATTATGTAAATTGTAAAATTATCAAATTTAAATGGGCATAGTTTTACAACACAAGATATCTCGTGTTGTATGCTTCATGATGTGTTAAATACTTGGCTATTGTTATTATTTTTCAACTACGCTGGGATTTAAATTTCTTCTATAAAGGTTATAATATCTTAGAACAAGCTGACTTCTTTTTGATATATAAATAACATATATAGATATACAAATAAAGGGTAAAACTGTTTATTTAAGGCAGCGAAAAACAAGTTATAAATGTGTAAAGATTTTTGTTTCGTGTCTGGACAGTGGCATTTCTAGACCGTAGGAAGGGCTTAGTTACCCCCCCCCCCCCCGAGTCCCTCAATCATCCAATATTAAATTGATTCTGACCTTTTTTTGACACTCCTGTGGTATATATTACCCTCTCCCCCTTCAATCATGAGACCTAAAACCACTATTTCGTCTGAATTTCTATACCCACAAGAATGAAACTACACTAACGTACATTTTGACTCATTTGACTCATACATTTTGTACAATTGACTCATAGGGCTATGTGAATTTTTCAAACTAGAAAACCTCAGGCTCCAGTAAGCTCGAGCTGAAACCGTAGCATTTACTAAATTGACTAAGTGACTTTCAAGTTATTTTATTGTGTTTTTTGTTTTTTTTTTCGGGCGATAATATATCTTATTAAACGTCTGGCCGTTCAAGTCAGCCTCGAGTGAGTCTGAGTGTAGTCCAGCATGAACCACGGTTGTACTTTATAATCAAGGTCTACACTTCGATTTATGTCATAGATTTTATTATTTTAATTTATGTATACAACGCATTAAATCTGTGGCTGGACAGTAAATTGAATCTCTGCTTGGCACCACGGTGCCTGGGGATTGGTTCCAGCTACTGCAAGGTCGGGCAACAGATTTACTACCTGTCCCTGTAAAAAGACCCAGCAACTGAACACAGATTTGACACCATATATGGCATCAATGGCTCTTGAAGATCTTTATCCTCTGTCTTATGTTGCGGGTAAGTAAAAAAAAAAATAGGTTGTCCCCGACGAAAGTCTTAGAAAATCACTGGATATGTTTAGTCATTTTTCTCATATCGAAATTGGCTTTGTTTGTTAATAAGGAAACTGTAAAATACGTAACAAAACTGTTTATGATAGCGTACTGTAAGAGCGACTCTTGCTAATTGTAAGAAAAACTCTAAAAAACAACTTTTTACAGTATTGTTGAAATTTAAAACACATAAAAAGAATCAGCGTTTTTAAATTTAGTTTAAATATAAAAGATCCATTAAGTTTTAAATTACTTAAAAGTTATTCGAGCGCGCAAAATGTGTTGACTTTATAGTTTATATAAATTTCATTACGTGCTGATTCAGCGAATCAGATAACTCAAGTATAAAGGTTTCACAACAAAATAAAGATGACCTGGACTAGAGCTTGTCTGTGAATAGAAAAAGTGTAAAAACGCTATTTTTACTATTGCACAATCAGTCCAGTATAAGCAATATAAAAAATTGAGAGATGATTTTTTGACGATTTTTTCCTTGTGCCGTGCGTAATTGAACCATTTAACTTTCGCATCGGAAGTCTCAGCTTCTTCCACTGCGCCGGCACAAGGTATCTGTTTACTTCATTTTGGGATAATATGATGTAAACTGTTTGTAAATATAGTGTAAACAGGTATGTTCTTGCTCTTGTAATTAATGCAGTTATCAGGCCTCGTGTTTTCTACTTAAATAAAAAAAAAACAAGTTTTTTAAACTGAAAGTAAGGAGCGACATTAAAACTTAAAACGAACAGAAATTATTCCGTATATGAAAGGGGCTGTCTCCTCCTTAACGCCTCGCTCTTTACGCTAAAGTTTTTTTATTGTTTTAAAAAATAAAGTTGTGAGACACAGTGAAACTTTAGCGTAAAGAGCGAGGCGTTGAGGAGGAGACAGCCCCTTTCATATACGGAATAATTTCTGTTCGTTTTTTAAGTTTTAATGTCGCTCCTTACTTTCAGTTTAAAAAACTTGTTTTTTTTTATTTAATTTTTGAACGTTTTTGAATTAATGCAGGTTTTGATTATGGCTCACCGTACATGAATAATTAAAACAAAATTTGCATATTATATTTGGTTAAATGGCTTTCTCGAAACTTGTTTAATTTTATTTACGAACGTTTTTATTAGTAATAAATATACGTAACTTAGAATTAACTTACGTAACGAACTTCTATATTCATAAATTTTTTAACACGTATATTAGGGGGTTCGCCCCCTAGTCAATACCCTGCTCTTTAAACTATAGTTCGAATTTTTTTTCCAGTTCTTTAAAAATGACCTCTTAATCACAATCAGTTGATCAGTTGAAAAACTTGTTTTTTTTTTATTTAATTCCTGATCTTTTTCTTTAATAATGCTGGGAATCCGGCCCCCCTTCATAGCAATGTCCCTTCCTCCATGAAAACTTCTTTCATGGAAAGATCCTTCCATATAGCCCCCGACCCTCTCCTTCCCCCACCTACCAGAAAAAATCTCCTCTGAAAAAGTCTGTATACTTCCCAATAACCAATATATATGTTAACATTGAGTAAAGTTCATAACTTTCAGCCCTCCCCTGGGGACTTTGGGGGATCAAGTCATCCTAAAAGACATTTTTATCATATTTTCGACCATGCTGAAAAAAAATTGCTATCTCAAAATTTTGATCGGGTGACTTTGGGAAAAAAATGAGCGTGGGAGGGGGCCTAGTTTGCCCTCCATTTTTTTTTGGTCACTTAAAAAGGGCACTAGAACTCTTAATTTCCGCTCCAATGAGCCCTCCCACGATATTCTAGGACCACTGGGTCGACACGATCACCCCTGGGAAAAAAAAAAAAAAAAAAAAAAAAAAAAAAAAAAATAAACACGCATCCGTGATCTTTCTTCTGGCAAAAAAATGGAAAATTCCACATTTTTGTAGATAGGAGCTTGAAACCTCTACAGTAGGGTTCTCTGATACGCTGAATATGATGGTGTGATTTTCATTAAGGTTCTATAACTTTTAGGGGGTCTTTCCCCCTTTTTTCGAAAATCAGCCAAATTTCTCAGGCACGTAACTTTTGATGGGTAAGATTAAACTTAATGAAACTTATATATTTGAAATCAGAATTAAAATCTGATTCTTTTGATGTATCTATTGGTATCAAAATCCCGTTTTTTAGAGTTTCGGTTACCATTGAGCCGGGTCGCTCCTTACTTACAGTTCGTTACCACGAACTGTTTGATCACCTTTGCACCGCATTAAGCCAGGAAAAAGAAGTAGGCGTATCCAGATTTCCAGGTATCCAGGTGTTAGTTGTCCAAGTGATTTGGACAACTAACACCCCTTCCACGCCCACCATTTCCCAAAACAACATCCAATCAAAATTTTGAGATAGCCATTTTTGTTTAACGTAGTTAAAAGATCTGTAAATTATGTTTTTGAGGAGGCGCTCAACCACAGCCCTCAGGGCAAGGGCTGTAAGTTATCCCCTGGGGGCATAAAAGATTTTATTGAAATCATGATCGTAGAAGCTTCAAAAAGGGCTCATTCGATTGGAAATTCAAATGGCTAGTGGCCTTTTAGAAAGTCAAAAGTGACTGGAGGAAACTAAAGAAATCACTAATTTCTCAAAAACACAATTTCCCCTAAACAAATCCTGTCAATTATGGCTGAATCACTTTGAGGAGGCATTCCAATACTACAGCCCTCAGGGCAAGGGCTGCTAAGTTATCCCCTTGGTCTGGGCATAAAAGTTTTATTATGACAAATTACACACTTGTGACGACTACCATTTCCCAATAACACTATCCAAAAGACTAAAATTTCTGCAGATAGCCATTTTTGTTTACCGCAGCGTTAAGCGATCGTAACAATCATTAGTTTTATTGAGGAGGGCGCTCAACCACTAGCCCTCCGGAGGGAACAACTAACCCCCGTTCCCCCCATTGAAACTAACTGAAAATCCTGGCATCGTAGAACAGCTCTCATTAGAAATTGGAAATCTGGCTATGTGGCCTTTTTACAATTTCTAACCCAATTTTTTCGTCTCACGCTCACAATTTCCCCAAACAAATCAATCAAAATTTGGAGATATACATTTTTGTTCAACGTATTTGAAAGATCTGGAAATTAGGTTTTTGAGGAGGACACTCTCCCCACAGCCCTCAGGGCAAGGGTTGTAAGTATCTCCTTGGGGCATATAAGTTTTTTATAGAAAGCATTGTCGTAAAAAAAAACTTCAAAAAGAGCTCATTCGATTTCAAATTCAAAGGGCTAGTGGCCTTTTTAACTGTCGAGAGTGATTGGAGGTCAACTAACCCCCCTCTCACGCCCACCATTTCCCCAAACAAAACCAATCAAAATTTTGAGACATACATTTTGTTCAACGTAGTTGAAAGGTCCGGAAATTCTGTCTTTGAGGATTACAACCCCCCATAGCCCTCAGGGTAAGGGTTTTAAGTTATGCCCTGGGGGCATATAAGGTTTTTTTTTACAGAAAGCGTTTCCGTAAATACTTCAAAAAGAGCTCACTCGATTGGAAATTGAAAGGGCTAGTGCCCTTTTTAATAGTTGTTTGTAATTGAAGGGCAACAACCCCCCCCCCCCTCATGCCCACCATTTCCCCAAGCACATGCAATCAAAATTTTGACATATCCATTTTCTTCAACGTAGTTTAAAGTTCTGGAAATTAGGTCTTTGGGGATGATAACCCCCTCAGAGCCCTGAGGGCAAGGGTTGTAAGTTTTGCCATGGGGGCATGTATGTTTTTTTTTATAGAAAGCGTTGTCGTAAAAACTTTAAAAACCTCATTTGACTGGAAATTGAAAGGGCTATTGCCCTATTTAATAGTCGAAAGTGATTGGAGAGAAACCAACCCCCCTCTCACGCCCACCATTTTCCCCAAACACATCCAATCAAATAGGCATATTGTTCAACATAGTTGAAAATTCTGGAAACTATGCCTTTGAGGATGAAAAACCCATGGGCGCGCCCATATTGGGGGGAAGGGGGGGGGGGGCTCCCGCCCCCCTGGCTGAATGATGCTGCCTTATTTTTATATTTTTGTTCTGAGATTTCTATTATATAGCATTAAAAGTACCAATTAGACGAGGTTTGCCCCCCCCCCTCCTGGAATTCAGCTTATGGGCGCCCATGGACAAACCCCCACAACCCTCAGGGCAAGGGTTTTAAGTTATGCCCTGGGGGCATATAAGGTTTTTATAGGAGGCGTTGTCGTAGAAACTTCAAAAAGGGCTCATTCAATTGGAAATTGAAAGGGCTAGTGGTCTCTTTCATATTCGAAAGTGATTGGAGGGCAACTAATCCCCCTCTCACGCCCACCATTTCCACAAACACATCCAATCAAAATTTTGAGAGACATTTCGTTCTAATAAACAAAATGCTTAGCGTGTCGTCAGATATTTCTTCAGTAGTCTTAGAAAAT
Source organism: Artemia sinica (assembly GCA_027921565.1). Taxonomy (NCBI): domain Eukaryota; kingdom Metazoa; phylum Arthropoda; class Branchiopoda; order Anostraca; family Artemiidae; genus Artemia; species Artemia sinica. The sequence goes on along the minus strand of CM051266.1, from coordinate 51,699,808 downwards.
GTCGCTTGTTGCTGCATTCTCGGACTGATGCTGAAATTGACTTCCAAATTTTTGGCCCAGTGTGACGGATGCTGAATCCCGCTCTCGATGTCGGGCAAATTTCGCACGAAAAGTCTGAACGATGCGTAGTAAGATAATTATGAAATATGGAATTAGTTGGAAAAACACCCGAGAAATTTACAGGTAAATTATTATCGAATAATCGTGACAGTTACTAGAGATAGAAATTAAATGAAGTTGATCCAAAGAATAAATTCCTGAAGTCCCATATAGGTGTCTAACTGAAGATCTGCAATAAACATTAAAAATAATCCCATAGCTTTATACTGAAGTATTTGGAGAGATTTGAAAACACAGACGAAAAGGTAGATGCCCAAGTCGAAATGCAATAGAGAAAATATAGGTGGACGAAAGAATAATAAATAGGTTTTAGAATAGTTTTAGGAAAGGAGAAATGACGAAGACGAGTTAGCATGCCAATATTTTGGGAAGTTTTTAACGATAGTCTTTTACATATTTATGAAACGACAAATTTTCATCTAAAATAATCCCAAGATATTTAAACTGATCTACCGTTGTAATTCAAGACCATTCAAGAAAAGAGAGAAGCTACCTGACGCTACTGATCCAGTTCGCGAAAATAACATATATTGGCATTTTTTTTTATTAAGAGCTAGTAAATTCCTTGAAGACTAATCAGATACAGTTAGTAAACGTACTTTCGAGGTTTTGGAAAAGAACTGATAGGTCCCGGTGAGAAGCAAAAATTACTACATCATCAGCAAACATCATAATTTTACAAAGAGGCAAAACTTCTGGCAAATCATTATAAAAAGAAGAAATAGAATAGGCCCAAGGACAGAGCCCTGAGGTACTCCATAATTAATCGAAAAAGTTTCAGAACGGTGATCAAGAGATTTATCAACACATTCTAGTCGTCTCCCAGAAAGGTAAGATGCAAAAAAATTAACAGCTTGTGTTGAAAACCCAAAAGACTTAAGTTTAGAAAGAAGCAACGAATGACTTACAGTGTCAAACGCCTTGGCGACATCAAGAAAAATCGCCAAAGCGTGCTGAACTTCATCTAGTGAATCATTAATATTTAGTAAAAGCTCATGAATAGCCAGTTCAGTTGACTTTCCTTTTATAAAACCATATTGAGACATGTGTAAAACCTTACTATCAAATAAATATTTTTGTAATTGACTATTTGCAAGTTTTTCCAAAATTTTGCTGAAAACAGAAAGTAGAGAAATGCCTCTATAATCTGAAGGGTCAGTTGAATTCCCAGCTTTAGGTAATGCTATAACATTTGCTTTTCTTAAAAGCTCATGAAAAACCCCATGCACAAGTGATAGATTAAAAACATATACCAACAAAGGTGAAATGCTTGTTTCTACTTGCTTTACGGTTTGAGCCAAAAATCCAAATTCGTCCTTAGAAAAACTCTATTTAAGCTTCAGAATAACTTTCTCAATCTCCAAAAGCAGAATAATCTCTAAAAGCATTTAAAAATTTCACTCGGCTTTGTGACATTTTCTCCAATTAAAACTAGTAACACTAGTTACTAGCTACTAGTTACTAGGTAAGTAACACTAGTACTCTTATGACTATGAGGACGTATCTTTTCATTTATCAATTGCCATGTCTTTTTCATATCTGATTTATACTCCAAAAATTTCTTTGTATAATATTTTCTCTTCCCATGTCTGATAATTGAATTTAGCTTATTCCTATAAACTCTGTATTCTTCAAACGACTCAGGTGTCTGTAATTTCAAATAATTCTTAAACTTTCTATTTTCATGTTTTAACGACGTAAAAATACCTTCAGTAATCCATCGATCAAATTTCTGCGCAAACTTTTTTTCTGCACAAATTTCTGCCCAAAAGTCTTTCTCATATGTGATTTATACCCCAAAAATTTCTCTTATAATATTTTCTCTTCCCATGTCTGATAATTGAATTTACCTTATTCCTATAAACTCCGTGTTATTCAAATGACTCAGGCGTCTGTAATTTTAAATAATTCTTAAACTTTCTATTTTTATGTTTTAACGATGTAAGAATACCTTCAGTAATCCATGGGTAAAATTTCTGCACAAACTTTCCATACGAAACTTGTGTTGAAGAAGCCCGATCCCGCAGTCACATCATTTGATCCATAAAATCTGAAAACGCAGCATTCGCGTCATCTGAGCCATAAACCGAACTCCAATCTGGTCACCAATTGACTGACGTAGAACTTTACAATCAATCCATGTATATCGTTTTTTTTGAATTATCCAGTGTTGAATCTCGATGTTGTTTATTACTACTATTTAAATTTAGAAGAACAGTCACCGGAAAATGATCTGACATATCAGACAAAATTACTGACGATTTTCAGCATCAAATAAAACAGGAGAGAAAAATGTTTTATCTAATAATGTAGCGGCGTTAGCTCTAACTTTTGTCGGCAGAGAAATATTTGGAAGAAAACTAGAACACAACATCATACTTAAAAACTCCTTATTATTTCCAACATCGAGATTCAAAAGATCAAAGTTAAAATCACCCGAAATGATCACCAGTTTTTTTCAACGCTTCCAGGTTTTTCAACAGCGGTTCAAAAAACTTCAAAAAAATCTTTGAGTTACCCGATTATTATTACCGATTAAAATGTGGTTTATTTCTATTATTTAAATTTAGAAGAACCGTGATGACTAGTATATTTAAATTAAGGTTTTCTTAAAATCGTTAGGTACTTCCCCTTTTTCAAAAATCATATTCATAATCTTCAGTAACTTATTTCTAACCTCAGAGCCACCATATTTAGAAACTCATTTACCACCCTATCAGCAGATGGAGCCTTATTATTTTTAAATCCTTTAAGTACTGTCGCTAATTCTTCCTTACAAAACAAATCTTCCTTCACATCCTAGGTATCACAAGCTTCCTGCAACTCTATCTCGGTTAAGCAAATTCTCAAAATGTTTGGGCCCATATCTCTTTAGTTCTTTTTATATCGCTAATTGTGGCCCCATTCCAATGTTTCACTGGACCAAGTCCGGATTGACTACTCCCTCTCAATTTATTAATATGCCAGAACACTATTTTACTGTTATGCCGTCTAGCTGCATCTTCCAGATCCTCGGCAATTTTATCCATGGCCTCCACTTCACACCTCCTTAGTTCATATTTTAATGTTCTCTCCACTTTCTTTACATTCCTTTTGTTTTCATATGATCTATGACTCAGAAAATTCTTGTACAAGTCCTTTCTCCCTTCTATTAAACATAAAGCTTTTTCACTAATATCTTTGACTGCAGTTCTAGCTTTCTTCCCTAAGACACCTTAAGCAACTTCACAAATTAATTTTCTAAAATTATTCCAACCATTTTCCATATTATCAAATTTTCTAAAACCCTCGCAAAATTTCTAAGCACGCAAATTTCCTAAACTCTCAAATTTTACTGCGTGCTAAAGTACTCTCGCCCAATAAAAAGTTGCCAGTCCCTTATATTGGAAGGCTTGAAGGGGGTTGAGGATTCAGGCTTTGGAAATTTGACTCATAGGCCTATGTGAATTTTTCAAACTAGAAAACCCCAGGCTCCACTAAACTCGAGCTGAAACCGTGGTATTTACTAAAGTGATTAAGTGACTTTCAAGTTATTTCATTGTTGTTGTTTTTTCGGGCGATAATATATCTTATTAAACGTCTGGCCGTTCAAGTCAGCCTCGAGTGAGTCTGTGTGTAGTCCAGCATGAACCACGGTTATACCTTTATAATCAAGGTCTACACTTCGATTTACGTCATATATTTTATTATTTTAATTTATGTATACAACGCATTAAATCTGTGGCTGGACAGTAAATTGAATCTCTGCTTGGCACCAGGGTGCCTGGGGATTGGTTCCAGCTACTGCAAGGTCGGGCAACAGATTTACTACCTGTCCCTGTAAAAAGACCCAGCAACTGAACACAGATTTGACACCATATATGGCATCAATGGCTCTTGAAGATCTTTATCCTCTGTCTTATGTTGCGGGTAAGTAAAAAAAAAATAGGTTGTCCCCGACGAAAGTCTTAGAAAATCACTGGATATGTTTAGTCATTTTTCTCATATCGAAATTGGTTTTGTTTGTTAATAAGAAAACTGTAAAATACGTAACAAAACTGTTAATGATAACGTACTGTAAGGAGCGACTCTTGCAAATAGTAAAAGAAAGCTTTAAAACATTTTTTACAGTATTGTTGAAATTTAAAACACATAAAAAGAATCAGCACATAAAAACATAAAAGAAATTTAGTTTAAATATGAAAGATCCATTAAGTTTTAAATTACTTAAAAGTTATTCGAACGCGCAAAATGTGTTGACCTTATAGTTTATATAAATTTCATTACGTTCTGATTCAGCGAATCAGATAAGTCAAGTATAAAGGTTTCACAACAAAATAAAGATGACCTAGACTAGAGCTTGTCTGTGAATAGAAAAAGTGTAAAAACGCTATTTTTACTATTACACAATCAGTCCGGTATAAGCAATATAAAAAATTGAGAGATGGTTCTTTCACGATTTTTTCCTTGTGCCGTGCGGGATTGAACCATTTAACTTTCGCATCGGAAGTCTCAGCTTCTTCCACTGCGCCGGCACAAGGTATCTGTCTACTTCATTTTGGGATAATATGATGTAAACTGTTTGTAAATATAGTGTAAACAGGTATGTTCTTGCTCTTGTAATTAATGCAGTTATCAGGCCTCGTGTTTTCTACTTATCACCTTTGCACCGCATTAAGCCAGGAAAAAGAAGTAGGCGTATCCAGAAATTAAGGTAAATTTTTGAGGGGTTTCTAGCTCTAAAAAAATTGTAAATTTATATTTACAATATGTAAATATAAAGGTATTCAGGCATTCAGAGGTAAGGATATTCAGAAATTTAGGTAAATTATTGAGGGGTTTCTAGCTCTAAAAAAAATTGAATATTTATATTCAGAATGACATTTTATTATTAAGACTAAGAAAACTAATAACTACCATTCCTGAATCAGCTATAAATGACCATTTTTTGGAGGGACCACGGTGATTATGATTTAAACTTTTGGGGACCACGGGCTGTTTTGAACCCTCTTAGCCCTTTTGGGGCTAAAAACAGAATATGCCCCAGAAGCCATTGTCGTATTATAAAGAAGTGTAAAAAAAAGAATCAAGTGATGTGTTCAATTTAATCCTAGCTAAATTATGTTGTACACTGCAAATTTACTGAAATTAATTATAGTGGCAAGGGGTTAGGAAGTTAAGACAAAAAAAAGGTTGTGTTGAGGGGGCGGGAGTCTTTTCTACTTTTGTTGTATAGTTTTTCGTGAAAATTTGTCCCTTTTTTCGAACAAAAAAAGACACTAGTTAAAAAAGTACGAATAATAAACATAGATAATGTAAATTGTAAAATTATCATATTTATATGGGCATCATATTATTATCATATCATATTATTATCATATCATATTATATATCATATTATTATCATATTTATTTATATGGGCATGGTACAAAATAATCCTTGTTCCAGGAAATATTTCAAAAATAGTATTTCCTTACACTAACCTAACCTAGGTACATTTCCCCCCCCCCCTCCTAAAAAAAAAACAAAATACAACAGTCTAATTATTGTAAACGCAATAAGAAATCACGGTTTACGATCTATTTATCCATTGCAAATACCCGTTTGACTTGTTACCTGTAATATTTCCTTGTACAGTCTATAGCGCTGTGTTGAATATAATGCCCAAGTACCAGATTTTGTAAACGCATGATTTATAGGGTATTTATCAATTTATAAATCTTTATTAAGGATATTTTCAGTCTTAAAATTTAATTCTGATTCCTGTCAAATTTCATATTGAAATCTGAATAAAAGTCTAATTTCTTGTTTTTAGAATAAAATCTTTGTTATTGATGATTCAAACGTTAATTTGACGTTTTGTTCAAAAGTTCATGTGACGTTCTCATCACTTTAGGAAATCCAGCTTTAGATGTTGAATTGCAGATATGTGTGCAACGGTTTCGAGGTGTTACCATCGCTTTTTCTGAGAATTAGATAAAAAAAAATGAAAGTTTTTCCTACTGAAAGTATGAAGCAACATTAAAACTTAAAAAAATGAACAAAATTATTCCGTATTTCAATAGCTCTTGTGTTTCAGGAGTCGTTCTCAAAGAATTGGGAAAAAGTACATTTTACTGATCACTCGAATACTGATCACTGATGTACTGATCAGTAGAGTAATTCTACTGATGACGGTCGCTGTATGTGTGATCGGAATATCTGGATTTTTGTACATGTTTTTTTTTCTGTCTAAATAAATAGATTTTATTTCCATTTGAAAAATTATTTGTTCCTTTAGGAAGTCAATGAAAGCTACTATGACCTTGGTCTCCCATTCATTCGATTCATGAATTAGTACTATCATAGGCAGCGCAATAGCGCTACCTTAGTAAAGAACGATGTTGGCACAATGCATTATTTTTTTTTCCTTTAGAACAGGGCACTTCGTATCGAATGAGTTGTCGTAGAAACTTCGAAAAGGGCTCATTCAATTGGAAATTGGATTGGGTAGAGCCCTTTTTAATAGCCGAAAGTGATTGGACAACTAACACCCCTTCCACGCCCACCATTTCCCAAAACACATCCAATCAAAATTTTGAGATAGCCATTTTGTTTAACGTAGTTAAAAGATCTGTAAATTATGTTTTTGAGGAGGCGCTCAACCACAGCCCTCAGGGCAAGGGTTTGTAAGTTATCCCCTGGGGGCATAAAAGATTTTATTGAAAACATTGTCGTAGAAGCTTCAAAAAAGGGCTCATTCGATTGGAAATTCAAATGGCTAGTGGCCTTTTTAGAAGTCAAAAGTGACTGGAGGGAAACTAACCCCGTCTCACGCCCCCAAATTCCCCAAACAAATCCAATCAAAATTTGGAGATACACATTTTGTTCAACGTATTTGAAAGATCTGGAAATTAGGTTTTTAGGAGGACACTCTCCCCACAGCCCTCAGGGCAAGGGTTGTAAGTATGTCCTTGGGGCATATAAGTTTTTTATAGAAAGCATTGTCCCCAGGGCATAACTTAAAACCCTTGCCCTGAGGGTTGTGGGGGTTTGTCCATGGGCGCCCATAAGCTGAATTCCAGGAGGGGGGGGGGGCAAACCTCGTCTAATTGGTACTTTTAATGCTATATAATAGAAATCTCAGAACAAAAATATAAAAATAAGGCAGCATCATCAAAGGCCAATCAGCCAGGGGGGGGGGCGGGAGCCCCCCCTTCCCCCCCCCCCCCCCCCATATGGGCGCCCATGGGTTTTTTCATCCTCAAAGGCATAGTTTCCAGAATTTTCAACTATGTTGAACAAAATGCCTATCTCAAAATTTGATTGGATGTGTTTGGGGAAATGGTGGGCGTGAGAGGGGGGTTGGTTTCTCTCCAATCACTTTCGACTATTAAATAGGGCACTAGCCCTTTCAATTTCCAATCAAATGAGGTTTTTAAAGTTTTTATGACAACGCTTTCTATAAAAAAAAAAACATACATGCCCCCATGGCAAAACTTACAACCCTTGCCCTCAGGGCTCTGAGGGGGTTATCATCCCCAAAGACCTAATTTCCAGAACTATAAACTACGTTGAACAAAATGGATATGTCAAAATTTTGATTGCATGTGCTTCGGGAAATGGTGGGCATGAGGGGGGGGGGCAGTTGCCCTTCAATTACAAACAACTATTAAAAAGGGCACTAGCCCTTTCAATTTCCAATCGAGTGAGCTCTTTTTGAAGTATTTACGGAAACGCTTTCTATAAAAAAAAAACCTTATATGCCCCAGGGCATAACTTAAAACCCTTACCCTGAGGGCTATGGGGGGGGTGTAATCCTCAAAGACAGAATTTCCGGACCTTTCAACTACGTTGAACAAAATGTATGTCTCAAAATTTTGATTGGTTTTGTTTGGGGAAATGGTGGGCGTGAGAGGGGGGTTAGTTGACCTCCAATCACTCTCGACAGTTAAAAAGGCCACTAGCCCTTTGAATTTAAAATCAAATGAGCTCTTTTTGAAGTTTTTTTTACGACAATGCTTTCTATAAAAAACTTATATGCCCAAAGGACATACTTGCAACCCTTGCCCTGAGAGCTGTGGGGAGAGTGTCCTCCTCAAAAACCTAATTTCCAGATCTTTCAAATACGTTGAACAAAATGTGTATCTCTCCAAATTTTGATTGGATTTGTTTGGGGAATTTGGGGGCGTGAGACGGGGGTTAGTTTCCCTCCAGTCACTTTTGACTTCTAAAAAGGCCACTAGCCATTTGAATTTCCAATCGAATGAGCCCTTTTTGAAGCTTCTACGACAATGTTTTCAATAAAATCTTTTATGCCCCCAGGGGATAACTTACAACCCTTGCCCTGAGGGCTGTGGTTGAGCGCCTCCTCAAAAACATAATTTACAGATCTTTTAACTACGTTAAACAAAATGGCTATCTCAAAATTTTGATTGGATGTGTTTTGGGAAATGGTGGGCGTGGAAGGGGTGTTAGTTGTCCAATCACTTTCGGCTATTAAAAAGGGCTCTACCCAATCCAATTTCCAATTGAATGAGCCCTTTTCGAAGTTTCTACGACAACTCATTCGATACGAAGTGCCCTGTTCTAAAGGAAAAAAAATAATGCATTGTGCCAACATCGTTCTTTACTAAGGTAGCGCTATTGCGCTGCCTATGATAGTACTAATTCATGAATCGAATGAATGGGAGACCAAGATCATAGTAGCTTTCATTGACTTCCTAAAGGAACAAATAATTTTTCAAATGGAAATAAAATCTATTTATTTAGACAGAAAAAAAAAACATGTACAAAAATCCAGATATTCCGATCACACATACAGCGACCGTCATCAGTAGAATTACTCTAATGATCAGTACATCAGTGATCAGTATTCGAGTGATCAGTAAAATGTACTTTTTTCCCAATTCTTTGAGAACGACTCCTGAAACACAAGAGCTATTGAAATACGGAATAATTTTTGTTCATTTTTTTAAGTTTTAATGTTGCTTCATACTTTCAGTAGGAAAAACTTTCATTTTTTTTTATCTAATTCTCAGAAAAAGCGATGGTAACACCTCGAAACCGTTGCACACATATCTGCAATTCAACATCTAAAGCTGGATTTCCTAAAGTGATGAGAACGTCACATGAACTTTTGAACAAAACGTCAAATTAACGTTTGAATCATCAATAACAAAGATTTTATTCTAAAAACAAGAAATTAGACTTTTATTCAGATTTCAATATGAAATTTGACAGGAATCAGAATTAAATTTTAAGACTGAAAATATCCTTAATAAAGATTTATAAATTGATAAATACCCTATAAATCATGCGTTTACAAAATCTGGTACTTGGGCATTATATTCAACACAGCGCTATAGACTGTACAAGGAAATATTACAGGTAACAAGTCAAACGGGTATTTGCAATGGATAAATAGATCGTAAACCGTGATTTCTTATTGCGTTTACAATAATTAGACTGTTGTATTTGTTTTTTTTAGGAGGGGGGGGGAAATGTACCTAGGTTAGGTTAGTGTAAGGAAATACTATTTTTGAAATATTTCCTGGAACAAGGATTATTTTGTACCATGCCCATATAAATAAATATGATAATAATATGATATATAATATGATATGATAATAATATGATATGATAATAATATGATGCCCATATAAATATGATAATTTTACAATTTACATTATCTATGTTTACTATTCGTACTTTTTTAACTAGTGTCTTTTTTTGTTCGAAAAAAGGGACAAATTTTCACGAAAAACTATACAACAAAAGTAGAAAAGACTCCCGCCCCCTCAACACAACCTTTTTTTGTCTTAACTTCCTAACCCCTTGCCACTATAATTAATTTCAGTAAATTTGCAGTGTACAACATAATTTAGCTAGGATTAAATTGAACACATCACTTGATTCTTTTTTTTACACTTCTTTATAATACGACAATGGCTTCTGGGGCATATTCTGTTTTTAGCCCCAAAAGGGCTAAGAGGGTTCAAAACAGCCCGTGGTCCCCAAAAGTTTAAATCATAATCACCGTGGTCCCTCCAAAAAATGGTCATTTATAGCTGATTCAGGAATGGTAGTTATTAGTTTTCTTAGTCTTAATAATAAAAATGTCATTCTGAATATAAATATTCAATTTTTTTTAGAGCTAGAAACCCCTCAATAATTTACCTAAATTTCTGAATATCCTTACCTCTGAATACCTGAATACCTTTATATTTACATATTGTAAATATAAATTTACAATTTTTTTTAGAGCTAGAAACCCCTCAAAAATTTACCTTAATTTCTGGATACGCCTACTTCTTTTTCCTGGCTTAATGCGGTGCAAAGGTGATAAGTAGAAAACACGAGGCCTGATAACTGCATTAATTACAAGAGCAAGAACATACCTGTTTACACTATATTTACAAACAGTTTACATCATATTATCCCAAAATGAAGTAAACAGATACCTTGTGCCGGCGCAGTGGAAGAAGCTGAGACTTCCGATGCGAAAGTTAAATGGTTCAATCCCGCACGGCACAAGGAAAAAATCGTGAAAGAACCATCTCTCAATTTTTTATATTGCTTATACTGGACTGATTGTGTAATAGTAAAAATAGCGTTTTTACACTTTTTCTATTCACAGACAAGCTCTAGTCTAGGTCATCTTTTTTTGTTGTGAAACCTTTATACTTGACTTATCTGTTTCGCTGAATCAGAAAGTAATGAAATTTATATAAACTATAAAGTCAACACATTTTGCGCGTTCGAATAACTTTTAAGTAATTTAAAACTTAATGGATCTTTCATATTTAAACTAAATTTCTTTTTATGTTTTTATGTGCTGATTCTTTTTATGTGTTTTAAATTTCAACAATACTGTAAAAAATTGTTCTTTAAAGTTTTCTTTTACTATTTGCAAGAGTCGCTCCTTACAGTACGTTATCATCAACAGTTTTGTTGCGTATTTTACAGTTTTCTTATTAACAAACAAAACCAATTTCGATATGAGAAAAATGACTAAACATATCCAGTGATTTTCTAAGACTTTCGTCGGGGACAACCTATTTTTTTTTACTTACCCGCAACATAAGACAGAGGATAAAGATCTTCAAGAGCCATTGATGCCATATATGGTGTCAAATCTGTGTTCAGTTGCTGGGTCTTTTTACAGGGACAGGTAGTAAATCTGTTGCCCGACCTTGCAGTAGCTGGAACCAATCCCCAGGCACCCTGGTGCCAAGCAGAGATTCAATTTACTGTCCAGCCACAGATTTAATGCGTTGTATACATAAATTAAAATAATAAAATATATGACGTAAATCGAAGTGTAGACCTTGATTATAAAGGTATAACCGTGGTTCATGCTGGACTACACACAGACTCACTCGAGGCTGACTTGAACGGCCAGACGTTTAATAAGATATATTATCGCCAAAAAAAAACAACAACAATGAAATAACTTGAAAGTCACTTAGTCACTTTAGTAAATACCATGGTTTCAGCTCGAGTTTAGTGGAGCCTGGGGTTTTCTAGTTGGAAAAATTCACATAGGCCTATGAGTCAAATTTCCAAAGCCTGAATCCTCAAACCCCCTTCAAGCCTTCCAATATAAGGGACTGGCAACTTTTTATTGGGCGACAGTACATTAGCACGCAGTAAAATTTGAGAGTTTAGGAAATTTGCGTGCTTAGAAAATTTTGCGAGGGTTTTAGAAAATTTGATAATATGGAAAATGGTTGGAATAATTTTAGAAAATTAATTTGTGAAGTTGCTTAAGGTGTCTTAGGGAAGAAAGCTAGAACTGCAGTCAAAGATATTAGTGAAAAAGCTTTATGTTTAATAGAAGGGAGAAAGGACTTGTACAAGAATTTTCTGAGTCATAGATCATATGAAAACAAAAGGAATGTAAAGAAAGTGGAGAGAACATTAAAATATGAACTAAGGAGGTGTGAAGTGGAGGCCATGGATAAAATTGCCGAGGATCTGGAAGATGCAGCTAGACGGCATAACAGTAAAATAGTGTTCTCTGGCATATTAATAAATTGAGAGGGAGTAATCAATCCGGACTTGGTCCAGTGAAACAATGGAATGGGGCCACAATTAGCGATATAAAAAGAACTAAAGAGATATGGGCCAAAAATTTTGAGAATTTGCTTAACGAGATAGAGTTGCAGGAAGCTTGTGATACCTAGGATGTGAAGGAAGATTTGTTTTGTAAGGAAGAATTAGCGACAGTACTTAAAGGATTTAAAAATAATAAGGCTCCATCTGCTGATAGGGTGGTAAATGAGTTTCTTAAATATGGTGGTTCTGAGGTTAGAAATAAGTTACTGAAGATTATGAATATGATTTTTGAAAAAGGGGAAGTACCTAACGATTTTAAGAAAACCTTAATTAAGCAACTTTATAAGAAAGGTGATAAAAGTGAGTGTTGTAATTATCGAGGCATTAGTCTGGTTTCTGTAGGTAGTAAATTACTTAGTAGTCATCTTGGATGGAGCTTGACATCAGGTATTTTACTGCCAAATCAAGATCAACTTTGTCACCTTTCATAGGCAGACCAAGGGATTGAACTTGTGAATAAATACTCTTTGTAACAGTAGTAAGCAGGGATTTAAAGACGTTTTCTTCAATGGAATTGGCCATCTTCTTCAAATTACTAATATCTGTCTGAATCTCAGGCGTAGCAACAGCATGATTGCTTGAGTTAGCAGGCCTAGAAGTAGTAGCAGCAGCAGATTGGCTCCTGGTAGAAATTACAAACGAGCAATATGAGCAAAGCACAGCAGAATATAGAAAGCAAGCAAAATGCAGGAAGCAAGCAGATGCTGAGTGGAAGCAGGGTTGGTGGAGTTTAGTAGAAAATTGGAAAGAATCTGACCCTTATACTCCACACTAAATATTAAAGCTATGTCCATGCAAGATTACGCGGGTGGTACCTGTCAAAGATGATGGAAGTAATTATGAATCTTGCTGTTACGGAACTGACGAAATTAAGATAGTGACTTCAGAGAATATATGGGCGTACGCGGAGAAACATGAAGAAGCGCTAAAAGATGCTAGAAAAAATGTTCAGCGAGCGATAAGGCTGTGTACGGAGGAATCGGAAGGTTTAGCCAGGGATTTATCTAAGTCGGTGAACTTGATGCAGTCAGAAATTGTAAACTTTCGTGACGGTATACAGGATGAATTTCGTAGAAGAGTGGAATACCAGCGCTGTAGATTAGGGAGCTCTTCGGTGACACAGATTAGGTCAGATTTTCTTGATACTGTTACGCAAGCTGTCTATGAGGCGATTGATCTGCAATTTAAGGGTAAATTTGAACTGATTGAGGAATCACTTGGTGATTTGCGGGCAAGAATTGTTCAAAATGGCGCAAAGCTCCAAAAGCTTCAAACTAAGCTGGATGATATAAACCAGTCTTCTCTTCTGACTAAGGTCATTGTATCTGGGTAAGACTCTCCCGCGCGTGATTTGCCTCACCTTGGCGAGAAAGTATTAGTTCGACTTAACAGTGAAATGGGACTCAATCTTGATGAATCCGTTGTCAAGGGTGCAAGGCGTTTGGGAGCTGCGTCGGAAATAAAAACTCCGATTGAACTTACCTTTTTTACTGAGGCATCTGCAGTTGACATACTGCGCAATCGCAATAATTTGAAAGGTTCCCCAATCTATGTAAACTAGCCTCTAACCAGGGAAAGGCAAGAAATCTACAAGCTTGCGCGCAATAGGTTTGAATTGAAAAATGTATGGACTTTACGAGGTGTGGTTTTATGTCAAGTGCGGTTCGCAAATCATTCCATGTAAAAATGATTTCTGACGTAATTCAGATTCGCAATGTGTCATATGAACCTGTCGTTTAAACTAAGAAGCGGTGAATTTTTTTCTTTTCTTTTTTTGGCTCATGGATCGTTTTCAGTGTTTTTTTCTTAATTCTCGTTTGAAATTAGATGTTATTCTAAATTCAGCTACCGGAAGTGATGAAGACATGCCTTAAGTAAATAATCTTACTGAATGTGATTATTCTTCAGGCGACTTTCTATCTGATAAAACTAAAATTGTGATTCTTCGATCCGATCGTTACATCTAAATGCCCAGGGGTTACAAAGTGCATTCAATGAACTGAAGCTCTTGCCTGGGTTTAGTCCTATAGATATTTTTGGAGTTTGCCAAACTTTTTGTCTGCTAATACACCCCTTACAATGTTAGATCTGCCTGGGATGAAGTATATTTCGCGTACAAGGTGTCAGAATGCGAGAGGAGGTCAGATGCTGCATATTCGTGATGACTGGTCTTTTAGAGTTCTCAGTGATTTGTCTGTATTTGATGAAGGGTTATGTGAGACTAAATTTGTTGAAGTTGTACCTTTGGGCTGTAATCCATTTATTTTCGGGTCTGTTTATCGACCTCCGTCGGGTAACCTAAAAATATTTTCAGAAGTTGTTTTTGATCCGCTGTTTAAAACCCTGGAAGCGTTGAAAAAACCGGTTATTATTTCGAGTGATTTTAACTTTGATCTTTTGAATCTCGATGTTGGAAATAATAAGGAGTTTTTAAGTATGATGTTGTGTTCTAGTTTTCTTCCGAATATTTCTCTGTTGACAATAGTTACAGCTAACGCAGCTACATTATTAGATAAAATATTTTTCTCTCCTGTTTTATTTGGTACTGAAAATCGTCAGTAATTTTGTCTGATATGTCAGATCATTTTCCGGTGAGGGTTCTTCTAAATTTAAATAATAGAAATAAACCACATTTTAATCGGTAATAATAATCGGGTAACTCAAAGATTTTTTGAAGTTTTTGAACCGCTGTTGAAAAACCTGGAAGCGTTGAAAAAACTGGTTATCATTTCGGGTGATTTTAACTTTGATCTTTTGAATCTCGATGTTGGAAATAATAAGGAGTTTTTAAGTATGATGTTGTGTTCTAGTTTTCTTCCAAATATTTCTCTGCCGACAAAAGTTAGAGCTAACGCAGCTACATTATTAGATAAAACATTTTTCTCTCTCCTGTTTTATTTGATGCTGAAAATCGTCAGTAATTTTGTCTGATATGTCAGATCATTTTCCGGTTACTGTTCTTCTAAATTTAAATAACAGTAATAAACAACATCGAGATTCAACACTGGATAATTCAAAAAAAAAACGATATACATGGATTGATTGTAAAGTTCTACGTCAGTCAATTGGTGACCATGATTGGAGTTCGGTTTATGGCTCAGATGACGCGAATGCTGCATTTTCAGATTTTATGGATCAAATGATGTGACTGCGGGATCGGGCTTCTTCAACACAAGTTTCGTACGGAAAGTTTGCGCATAAATTTGATCGATGGATTACTGAAGGTATTCTTACATCGTTAAAACATAAAAATAGAAGTTTAAGAATTATTTAAAATTACAGACGCCTGAGTCATTTGAATAATACGGAGTTTATAGGAATAAGGTAAATTCAATTATCAGACATTAAGATAGTAATTTACTTAAGATAGTTACTTCAGAGAATATATGGGCGTACGCGGAGAAACATGAAGAAGCGCTAAAAGATGCTAGAAAAAATGTTCAGCGAGCGATAAGGCTGTGTACGGAGGAATCGGAAGGTTTAGCCAGGGATTTATCTAAGTCGGTGAACTTGATGCAGTCAGAAATTGTAAACTTTCGTGACGGTATACAGGATGAATTTCGTAGAAGAGTGGAATACCAGCGCTGTACATTAGGGAGCTCTTCGGTGACACAGATTAGGTCAGATTTTCTTGATACTGTTACGCAAGCTGTCTATGAGGCGATTGATCTGCAATTTAAGGGTAAATTTGAACTGATTGAGGAATCACTTGGTGATTTGCGGGCAAGAATTGTTCAAAATGGCGCAAAAGCTCCAAAAGCTTGGAACTAAGCTGGATGATATAAACCAGTCTTCTCTTCTGACTAAGGTCATTGTATCTGGGTAAGACTCTCCCGCGCGTGATTTGCCTCACCTTGGCGAGAAAGTATTAGTTCGACTTAACAGTGAAATGGGACTCAATCTTGATGAATCCGTTGTCAAGGGTGCAAGGCGTTTGGGAGCTGCGTCGGAAATAAAAACTCCGATTGAACTTACCTTTTTTACTGAGGCATCTGCAGTTGACATACTGCGCAATCGCAATAATTTGAAAGGTTCCCCAATCTATGTAAACTAGCCTCTAACCAGGAAAGGCAAGAAATCTACAAGCTTGCGCGCAATAGGTTTGAATTGAAAAATGTATGGACTTTACGAGGTGTGGTTTATGTCAAGTGCGGTTCGCAAATCATTCCATGTAAAATGATTTCTGACGTAATTCAGATTCGCAATGTGTCATATGAACCTGTCGTTTAAACTAAGAAGCGGTGAATTTTTCTTTTCTTTTTTTGGCTCATGGATCGTTTTCAGTGTTTTCTTAATTCTCGTTTGAAATTAGATGTTATTCTAAATTCAGCTACCGGAAGTGATGAAGACATGCCTTAAGTAAATAATCTTACTGAATGTGATTATTCTTCAGGCGACTTTCTATCTGATAAAACTAAAATTGTGATTCTTCGATCCGATCGTTACATGTAAATGCCCAGGGGTTACAAAGTGCATTCAATGAACTGAAGCTCTTGCCTGGGTTTAGTCCTATAGATATTTTTGGAGTTTGCCAAACTTTTTGTCTGCTAATACACCCCTTACAATGTTAGATCTGCCTGGGATGAAGTATATTTCGCGTACAAGGTGTCAGAATGCGAGAGGAGGTCAGATGCTGCATATTCGTGATGACTGGTCTTTTAGAGTTCTCAGTGATTTGTCTGTATTTGATGAAGGGTTATGTGAGACTAAATTTGTTGAAGTTGTACCTTTGGGCTGTAATCCATTTATTTTCGGGTCTGTTTATCGACCTCCGTCGGGTAACCTAAAAATATTTTCAGAAGTTGATTTTGATCCGCTGTTTAAAAACCTGGAAGCGTTGAAAAAACCGGTTATTATTTCGAGTGATTTTAACTTTGATCTTTTGAATCTCGATGTTGGAAATAATAAGGAGTTTTTAAGTATGATGTTGTGTTCTAGTTTTCTTCCGAATATTTCTCTGTTGACAAAAGTTACAGCTAACGCAGCTACATTATTAGATAAAATATTTTTCTCTCCTGTTTTATTTGGTACTGAAAATCGTCAGTAATTTTGTCTGATATGTCAGATCATTTTCCGGTGAGGGTTCTTCTAAATTTAAATAATAGAAATAAACCACATTTTAATCGGTAATAATAATCGGGTAACTCAAAGATTTTTTGAAGTTTTTGAACCGCTGTTGAAAAACCTGGAAGCGTTGAAAAAACTGGTTATCATTTCGGGTGATTTTAACTTTGATCTTTTGAATCTCGATGTTGGAAATAATAAGGAGTTTTTAAGTATGATGTTGTTTCTAGTTTTCTTCCAAATATTTCTCTGCCGACAAAAGTTAGAGCTAACGCAGCTACATTATTAGATAAAAACATTTTTCTCTCCTGTTTTATTTGATGCTGAAAATCGTCAGTAATTTTGTCTGATATGTCAGATCATTTTCCGGTGACTGTTCTTCTAAATTTAAATAACAGTAATAAACAACATCGAGATTCAACACTGGATAATTAAAAAAAAAACGATATACATGGATTGATTGTAAAGTTCTACGTCAGTCAATTGGTGACCATGATTAGAGTTCGGTTTATGGCTCAGATGACGCGAATGCTGCATTTTCAGATTTTATGGATCAAATGATGTGACTGCGGGATCGGGCTTCTTCAACACAAGTTTCGTACGGAAAGTTTGCGCATAAATTTGATCGATGGATTACTGAAGGTATTCTTACATCGTTAAAACATAAAAATAGAAAGTTTAAGAATTATTTAAAATTACAGACGCCTGAGTCATTTGAATAATACGGAGTTTATAGGAATAAGGTAAATTCAATTATCAGACATGGGAAGAGAAAATATTATAAGAGAAATTTTTGGAGTATAAATCACATATGAGAAAGACGTTTGTGCAGAAATTTGTGCAGAAAAAAGTTTGCGCAGAAATTTGATCGATGGATTACTGAAGGTATTTTTACGTCGTTAAAACATGAAAATAGAAAGTTTAAGAATTATTTAAAATTACAGACACCTGAGTCGTTTGAAGAATACAGAGTTTATAGGAATAAGCTAAATTCAATTATCAGACATGGGAAGAGAAAATATTATACAAAGAAATTTTTGGAGTATAAATCAGATATGAAAAAGACATGGCAATTGATAAATGAAAAGATACGTCCTCATAGTCATAAGAGTACTAGTGTTACTTACATAGTAACTAGTAGCTAGTAACTAGTGTTACTAGTTTTAAATGGAGAAAATATCACAAAGCCGAATGAAATTTTAAATGCTTTTAGAGATTATTCTGCTTTTGGAGATTGAGAAAGTTATTCTGAAGCTTAAATAGAGTTTTTCTAAGGACGAATTTGGATTTTTGGCTCAAACCGTAAAGCAAGTAGTGTTAAGCATTTCACCTTTGTTGGTATATGTTTTTAATCTATCACTTGTGCATGGGATTTTTCATGAGCTTTTAAGAAAAGCAAATGTTATAGCATTACCTAAAGCTGGGAATTCAACGGACCCTTCAGATTATAGAGGCATTTCTCTACTTTCTGTTTTCAGCAAAATTTTGGAAAAACTTGCAAATAGTCAATTACAAAAATATTTATTTGATAGTAAGGTTTTACACATGTCTCAATATGGTTTTATAAAAGGAAAGTCAATTGAACTGGCTATTCATGAGCTTTTACTAAATATTAATGATTCACTAGATGAAGGTCAGCACGCTTTGGCGATTTTTCTTGATGTCGCCAAGGCGTTTGACACTGTAAATCATTCGTTGCTTCTTTCTAAACTTAAGTCTTATGGGTTTTCAACACAAGCAGTTAATTTTTTTGCATCTTACCTTTCTGGGAGACGACTAGAATGTGTTGATAAATCTCTTGATCACCGTTCTGAAACTTTTTCGATTAATTATGGAGTACCTCAGGGCTCTGTCCTTGGGCCTATTCTATTTCTTCTTTTTATAAATGATTTGCCAGAAGTTTTGCCTCTTTGTAAAATTATGATGTTTGCTGATGATGTAGTAATTTTTGCTTTTCACCGGGACCTATCAGTTCTTTTCCAAAACCTCGAAAGTACGTTACTAACTGTATCTGATTGGTCTTCAAGGAATTTACTAGCTCTTAATAAAAAAAAATGCCAATATATGTTATTTTCGCGAACTGGATCAGTAGCGTCAGATAGCTTCTCTCTTTTCTTGAATGGTCTTGAATTACAACGGTAGATCAGTTTAAATATCTTGGGATTATTTTAGATGAAAATTTGTCGTTTCATAAATATGTAAAAGACTATCGTTAAAAACTTCCCAAAATATTGGCATGCTAACCTGTCTTCGTCATTTCTTTCCTAAAACTATTCTAAAACCTATTTATTATTCTTTCGTCCACCTATATTTTCTCTATTGCATTTCGACTTGGGCATCTACCTTTTCGTCTGTTTTCAAATCTCTCCAAGTACTTCAGTATAAAGCTATGGGATTATTTTTAATGTTTATTGCAGATCTTCAGTTAGACACCTATATGGGACTTCAGGAATTTATTCTTTGGATCAACTTCATTTAATTTCTATCTCTAGTAACTGTCACGATTATCAATAGTAATTTACCTGTAAATTTCTCGGGTGTTTTTCCAACTAATTCCATATTTCATAATTATCTTACTACGCATCGTTCAGACTTTTCGTGCGAAATTCGCCCGACATCGAGAGCGGGATTCAGCATCCGTCACACTGGGCCAAAAATTTGGTAGATGCCCAAGTCGAAATGCAATAGAGAAAATATAGGTGGACGAAAGAATAATAAATAGGTTTTAGAATAGTTTTAGGAAAGAAATGACGAAGACAGGTTAGCATGCCAATATTTTGGGAAGTTTTTAACGATAGTCTTTTACATATTTATGAAACGACAAATTTTCATCTAAAATAATCCCAAGATATTTAAACTGATCTACCGTTGTAATTCAAGACCATTCAAGAAAAGAGAGAAGCTATCTGACGCTACTGATCCAGTTCGCGAAAAATAACATATATTGGCATTTTTTTTTTATTAACAGCTAGTAAATTCCTTGAAGACCAATCAGATACAGTTAGTAACGTACTTTCGAGGTTTTGGGAAAAGAACTGATAGGTCCCGGTGAGAAGCAAAAAATTACTACATCATCAGCAAACATCATAATTTTACAAAGAGGCAAAACTTCTGGCAAATCATTTATAAAAAGAAGAAATAGAATAGGCCCAAGGACAGAGCCCTGAGGTACTCCATAATTAATCGAAAAAGTTTCAGAACGGTGATCAAGAGATTTATCAACACATTCTAGTCGTCTCCCAGAAAGGTAAGATGCAAAAAAATTAACAGCTTGTGTTGAAAACCCATAAGACTTAAGTTTAGAAAGAAGCAACGAATGATTTACAGTGTCAAACGCCCTGGCGACATCCAGAAAAATCGCCAAAGCGTGCTGACCTTCATCTAGTGAATCATTAATATTTAGTAAAAGCTCAGGAATAGCCAGTTCAGTTGACTTTCCTTTTATAAAACATATTGAGACATGTGTAAAACCTTACTATCAAATAAATATTTTTGTAATTGACTATTTGCAAGTTTTTTCCAAAATTTTGCTGAAAACAGAAAGTAGAGAAATGCCTCTATAATCTGAAGGGTCAGTTGAATTCCCAGATTTAGGTAATGCTATAATATTTGCTTTTCTTAAAAGCTCATGAAAAATCCCATGCACAAGTGATAGATTAAAAACATATACCAACAAAGGTGAAATGCTTGACACTACTTGCTTTACGGTTTGAGCCAAAAATCCAAATTCGTCCTTAGAAAAACTCTATTTAAGCTTCAGAATAACTTTCTCAATCTCCAAAAGCAGAATAATCTCTAAAAGCATTTAAAGTTTCATTCGGCTTTGTGACATTTTCTCCATTTAAAACTAGTAACACTAGTTACTAGCTACTAGTTACTAGGTAAGTAACACTAGTACTCTTATGACTATGAGGACGTATCTTTTCATTTATCAATTGCCATTTCTTTTTCATATCTGATTTATACTCCAAAAATTTCTTTGTATAATATTTTCTCTTCCCATGTCTGATAATTGAATTTAGCTTATTCGTATAAACTCTGTATTCTTCAAACGACTCAGGTGTCTGTAATTTTAAATAATTCTTAAACTTTCTATTTTCATGTTTTAACGACGTAAAAATACCTTCAGTAATCCATCGATCAAATTTCTGCGCAAACTTTTTTCTGCACAAACGTCTTTCTCATATGTGATTTATACTCCAAAAATTTCTCTTATAATATTTTCTCTTCCCATGTCTGATAATTGAATTTACCTTATTCCTATAAACTCCGTATTATTCAAATGACTCCGGCGTCTGTAATTTTAAATAATTCTTAAACTTTCTATTTTTGTTTTTAACGATGTAAGAATACCTTCAGTAATCCATCGATCAAATTTCTGCGCAAACTTTCCGTACGAAACTTGTGTTGAAGAAGCCCGATCCCGCAGTCACATCAGTTGATCCATAAAATCTGAAAACGCAGCATTCGCGTCATCTGAGCCATAAACCGAACTCTAATCATGGTCACCAATTGACTGACGTAGAACTTTACAATCAATCCATGTATATCGTTTTTTTTTTTAATTATCCAGTGTTGAATCTCGATGTTGTTTATTACTATTATTTAAATTTAGAAGAACAGTCACCGGAAAATGATCTGACATATCAGACAAAATTACTGACGATTTTCAGCATCAAATAAAACAGGAGAGAAAAATGTTTTATCTAATAATGTAGCTGCGTTAGCTGTAACTTTTGTCGGCAGAGAAATATTTGGAAGAAAACTAGAACAAAAAACATCATACTTAAAAACTCCTTATTATTTCCGACATCGAGATTCAAAAGATCAAAGTTAAAATCACCCGAAATAATAACCAGTTTTTTCAACGCTTCCAGGTTTTTCAACAGCGGTTCAAAAACTTCAAAAATCTTTGAGTTACCCGATTATTATTACCGATTAAAATGTGGTTTATTTCTATTATTTAAATTTAGAAGAACCCTCACCGGAAAATGATCTGACATATCAGACAAAATTACTGACGATTTTCAGTACCAAATAAAACAGGAGAGAAAAATATTTTATCTAATAATGTAGCTGCGTTAGCTGTAACTTTTGTCAACAGAGAAATATTCGGAAGAAAACTAGAACACAACATCATACTTAAAAACTCCTTATTATTTCCAACATCGAGATTTAAAAGATCAAAGTTAAAATCACTCGAAATAATAACCGGTTTTTTCAACGCTTCCAGGTTTTTAAACAGCGGATCAAAAACAACTTCTGAAAATATTTTTGGGTTACCTGACGGAGGTCGATAAACAGACCCGAAAATAAATGGATTACAGCCCAAAGGTACAACTTCAACAAATTTAGTCTCACATAACCCTTCATCACATACAGACAAATCACTGAGAACTCTAAAAGACCAGTTATCACGAATATGCAGCATCTGACCTCCTCTCGCATTCTGACACCTTGTACGCGAAATATACTTCATCCCAGGCAGATCTAACATTGTAAGGGGTGTATTAGCAGACAAAAAGTTTCGCAGACTCCAAAAATATCTATAGGACTAAACCCAGGCAAGAGCTTCAGTTCATTGAATGCACTTTGTAACCCCTGGGCATTTACATGTAACGATCGGATCGAAGAATCACAATTTTAGTTTTATCAGATAGAAAGTCGCCTGAAGAATAATCACATTCAGTAAGATTATTTACTTAAGGCATGTCTTCATCACTTCCGGTAGCTGAATTTAGAATAACATCTAATTTCAAACGAGAATTAAGAAAACACTGAAAACGATCCATGAGCCAAAAAAAGAAAAGAAAAATTCACCGCTTCTTAGTTTAAACGACAGGTTCATATGACACATTGCGAATCTGAATTACGTCAGAAATCATTTTACATGGAATGATTTGCGAACCGCACTTGACATAAACCACACCTCGTAAAGTCCATACATTTTCAATTCAAACCTATTGCGCGCAAGCTTGTAGATTTCTTGCCTTTCCCTGGTTAGAGGCTAGTTTACATAGATTGGGGAACCTTTCAAAATCTTGCGATTGCGCAGGATGTCAACTGCAGATGCCTCAGTAAAAAAGGTAAGTTCAATCGGAGTTTTTATTTCCGAGGCAGCTCCCAAACGCTTTGCACCCTTGACAACGGATTCATCAAGATTGAGTCCCATTTCACTGTTAAGTCGAACTAATACTTTCTCACCAAGGTGAGGCAAATCACGCGCGGGGGAGAGTCTTACCCAGATACAATGACCTTAGTCAGAAGAGAAGACTGGTTTATATCATCCAGCTTAGTTTGAAGCTTTTGGAGCTTTGCGCCATTTTGAACAATTCTTGCCCGCAAATCACCAAGTGATTCCTCAATCAGTTCAAATTTACCCTTAAATTGCAGATCAATCGCCTCATAGACAGCTTGCGTAACAGTATCAAGAAAATCTGACCTAATCTGTGTCACCGAAGAGCTCCCTAATCTACAGCGCTGGTATTCCACTCTTCTACGAAATTCATCCTGTATACCGTCACGAAAGTTTACAATTTCTGACTGCATCAAGTTCACCGACTTAGATAAATCCCTGGCTAAACCTTCCGATTCCTCCGTACACAGCCTTATCGCTCGCTGAACATTTTTTCTAGCATCTTTTAGCGCTTCTTCATGTTTCTCCGCGTACGCCCATATATCCTCTGAAGTCACTATCTTAATTTCGTCAGTTCCGTAACAGCAAGATTCATAATTACTTCCATCATCTTTGACAGGTACCACCCGCGTAATCTTGCATGGACACAGCTTTAATATTTAGTGTGGACTATAAGGGTAAGATTCCTTCCAATTTTCTACTAAACTCCACCAACCCTGCTTCCACTCAGCATCTGCTTGTTTCCTGCATTTTTCTTCCTTTCTATATTCTGCTGTGCTTTGCTCATATTGCTCGTTTGTAATTTCTACCAGGAGCCAATCTGCTGCTGCTGCTACTTCTAGGCCTGCTAACTCAAGCAATCATGCTGTGGCTACGCCTGAGATTCAGACAGATATTTGTAATTTGAAGAAGATGGCCAAGTCCATTGAAGAAAACGCCTTTAAATCCCTGCTTACTACTGTTACAAAGAGTATTTATTCACAAGTTCAATCCCTTGGTCTGCCTATGAAAGGTGACAAAGTTGATCTTGATTTGGCAGTAAAATACCTGATGTCAAGCTCCATCCAAGATGACATTAAACAGATAGTCAGTGCACAGCTTCAAGAAACGAACTTTTCTTGCAAAATTGCAGATATTGAAAAGAAGCTTGCTGATCATGTTGTTGCTCAAACCGATCAACTTAAGCAGCAGGAATTAAAAAGTCCACTCATTGTTTTTGGATTACCGGAGGATGAGATATTTGAAAACCCTGAACCTAAGTTTTTGTCACTTTGTCAAGATAAGTTTCCTGGTATTAATCTTTTGAACAGTGACTTTGTGTTTGTGCAATGTATTGGAAAATGAGTAGGTAAAAAAATCGACCTGTTATTATTGAGTACTACAACCTGAGAGTACGATTCCTGCTTCTCAAAAATAAAAAGGATCTGGTTTGTTCATTAATGAGCCTTTGTCTAAACCTAGGCTTACCTTACTTTTGCAAGCAAAACCCATTGTGGCAGGAATAATGCTTGGGCTGTGAATGGTGATATTCTTGTCAAAAGTGGAAGTAGTGTACTCAAAATCCCATCCCTTGGTGACATTAATGCCCTTCCTGCTTTGCAAGAATATTTTGCCAGTATTGTTTCAGATTGACTAGTGCTGCTTAACATAATTCTTCTCTTTACAATAAAATTTCATCTGCTTGGTTATTTTTTGCCCATTCTTATTTTTTTTTCTTTTGCCCGTGCTTTTCCCATGTCATCAAAATTATTACATGCAATTCACTGGTTTTTTAACTTATTTTCCATACTGTATTCTTCTTGTCCGCACTACTTTAGCTCTATCTGTTTCACTACTTTTCCTACTATTGGATAATGAAAATGGATGATTCTCTAGATTCTTTTCTTTCCTTAATAAACTTTCTCTTCTTGATTCAGTGTGTTTTTATTCACCTTTTGTTTCTAGTGATCATAGTGAAAGAAAGTTGTTAAAATTTCTTCATCAGTCTGATTATTGTTACCATTCTTATCAACATTATCAAACAGTTCGTGGTAACGAACTGTAAGTAAGGAGCGACCCGGCTCAATGGTAACCGAAACTCTAAGAAACGGGATTTTGATACCAATAGATACATCAAAAGAATCAGATTTTAATTCTGATTTCAAATATATAAGTTTCATTAAGTTTAATCTTACCCATCAAAAGTTACGTGCCTGAGAAAATTTGGCTGATTTTCGAAAAAAGGGGGAAAGACCCCCTAAAAGTTATAGAACCTTAATGAAAATCACACCATCATATTCAGCGTATCAGAGAACCCTACTGTAGAGGTTTCAAGCTCCTATCTACAAAAATGTGGAATTTTCTATTTTTTGCCAGAAGAAAGATCACGGATGCGTGTTTATTTGTTTGTTTTTTTTGTTTTTTTTCCCCAGGGGTGATCGTATCGACCCAGTGGTCCTAGAATATCGTGGGAGGGCTCATTGGAACGGAAATTAAAAGTTCTAGTGCCCTTTTTAAGTGACTAAAAAAATGGAGGGCAACTAGGCCCCCTCCCACGCTCATTTTTTTCCCAAAGTCACCCGATGAAAATTTTGAGATAGCCATTTTGTTCATCATGGTCGAAAATATGATAAAAATGTCTTTTAGGATGACTTGATCCCCCAAAATCCCCAGGGGGAGGGCTGAAAGTTATGAACTTTACTCAATGTTAACATATAGTATTGGTTATTGGGAAGTATACAGACTTTTTCAGAGGAGATTTTTTCTGGTAGGTGGGGGAAGGAGAGGGTCGGGGGCTATATGGAAGGATCTTTCCATGAAGGAAGTTTTCATGGGGGAAGGGACATTGCTATGAAGGGGGTGCCGGATTTCCCAGCATTATTAAAGAAAAAGATCAGGAATTAAATAAAAAAAAAACAAGTTTTTCAACTGATCAACTGATTGTGATTAAGAGGTCATTTTTAAAGAACTGGAAAAAAAGTTAGAACTATAGTTTAAAGAGCAGGGTATTGACTAGGGGGCGAACCCCCTAATATACGTGTTAAAAATTTATGAATATAGAAGTTCGTTACGTAAGTTAATTCTAAGTTACGTATATTTATTACTAATAAAAACGTTCGTAAATAAAATTAAACAAGTTTCGAGAAAGCCATTTAACCAAATATAATATGCAAATTTTGTTTTAATTATTCATGTACGGTGAGCCAAAATCAAAACCTGCATTAATTCAAAAACGTTCAAAAATTAAATAAAAAAAAACAAGTTTTTTTAACTGAAAGTAAGGAACGACGTTAAAACTTAAAACGAACAGAAATTATTCCGTATATGAAAGGGGCTGTCTCCTCCTCAACGCCTCGCTCTTTACGCTAAAGTTTTTTTATTGTTTAAAAAAATAGAGTTGTGAGAAAGTCAAACCTTAGCGTAAAGAGCGAGGCGTCTTTTATCTATTTTATAAGTATCTATATTTGTTTTACCTACATACTATTTCTACAGTACAGAGTTTCTACTAAGACTTCAGAAAAAGACAGAAAATATGTTGCATTTTATACATATAGATTTTTATCTGTACTTCAAATATCTATATTTTTAATCTATACACATATGTACATAGATATCTATAGTGTAATATATACCTAAGTATCTATAGTGTAGATATAGCATAGATTTGTCAACAACAACCCCAGATCGAAAAAGAAATTTTCAAGTATAGATATCTATAATTTTATTTTTTACTACATCTATAGCATAAATATAGCCCTTCTATATATAGAATATAGAGTCTTCTACTAAATCAGAGAACGTGTAGCATTCTTATACATACAAATTTGTATCTGTACTTCAGACATATGTGACTTTTATCGTTATTAAATAAAAAAAAACAAGTTTTTTTAACTGAAAGTAAGGAACGACGTTAAAACTTAAAACGAACAGAAATTATTATGTATATGAAGGGGGCTGTCCCCTCCTCAACGCCTCGCTCTTTACGCTAAAGTTTTTTTATTGTTTAAAAAAATAGAGTTGTGAGAAAGTCAAACTTTAGCGTAAAGAGCGAGGCGTTGAGGAGGGGACAGCCCCCTTCATATACATAATAATTTCTGTTCGTTTTAAGTTTTAACGTCGTTCCTTACTTTCAGTTAAAAAAAACTTGTTTTTTTTATTTAATTTTTGAACGTTTTTGAATTAATGCAGGTTTTGATTTTGGCTCACCGCACATGAATAATTAAAACAAAATTTGCATATTATATTTGGTTAAATGGCTTTCTCGAAACTTGTTTAATTTTATTTACGAACGTTTTTATTAGTAATAAATATACGTAACTTAGAATTAACTTACGTAACGAACTTCTATATTCATAAACTTTTAACACGTATATTAGGGGTTCGCCCCCTAGTCAATACCCTGCTCTTTAAACTATAGTTCGAATTTTTTTTCCAGTTCTTTAAAAATGACCTCTTAATCACAATCAGTTGATCAGTTGAAAAACTTGTTTTTTTTTTATTTAATTCCTGATCTTTTTCTTTAATTAAATAAAAAAAACAAGTTTTTTAAACTGAAAGTAAGGAGCGACATTAAAACTTAAAACGAACAGAAATTATTCTGTATATGAAAGAGACTGTCCCCTCCTCAACGCCTCGCTCTTTACGCTAAAGTTTTTTATTGTTTTAAAAAATAAAGTTGTGAGACAGAGTCAAACTTTAGCGTAAAGAGCGAGGCGTTGAGGAGGGGACAGTCTCTTTCATATACAGAATAATTTCTGTTCGTTTTAAGTTTTAATGTCGCTCCTTACTTTCAGTTTAAAAAACTTGTTTTTTTTATTTAATTTTTGAACGTTTTTGAATAAATGCAGGTTTTGATCTTGGCTCACCGTACATGAATAATTAAAACAAAATTTTCATATTAATTTACTTTTATTTAGTTAAATGGCTTTCTCGAACCTTGTTTAATTTTATTTACGAACGTTTTTATTAGTAATAAATATACGTAACTTCCGAATTAACTTACGTAACGAACTTCTATATTCATATATTTTTAATACATTTATTAGGGGGTTCGCCCCCTAGTCAATACCTTGCTCTTTAAGCGAAAGTTCAAATTTTGTTCCAATTCTTTAGAAATGACCGCTTAATCACAAAGGCCGTTAATTAGAATAAATAGTTCTTATGAAAGTACTAAAAAATCTTTGGCTTAAAGAGCGAGGCATTGACTACGGGGTGAACCCAATTATATATATATGTAATATTTTCTGTTCATTTAAAGTTTCGATGTTGCTGCTGTTGCAGTTGAAATACTTGTTTTTTTATATTAAATTTATGATCTTTTTTTAAATAATGCTGGGAAGTCCGGCGTCCCCTTCATAGCAATGTCCCTTCCCCCATGAAAACTTCCTTCATAGAAAGATCCTCCCAAATAACCCCTGACCCACCCCCCCCCCCCCACTACCAGGAAAAATCTCCCCTGAAAACGTCTGTATACTTCCAAATAACCAATACTATATGTTAACATTGGGTAAAGTTCATAACTTTCAGCCCTCCCCCCGGGAAGTTCGGGGGATTAAGTCATCCTAAAAGACATACTTATAATATTTTCGAACATGCTGAACAAAATGGCTATCTCAAAATTTTGATCAGGTGACTTTGGGAAAAAAATGAGCGTGGGAGGGGGCCTAGTTGCCCTCCATTTTTTTGGTCACTTAAAAAGGGCACTAGAACTTTCAATTTCCATTCCAATGAGCCCTTCCACGATATTCTAGGACAACTGGTTCGACACGATCACCCCTGGGAAAAAAAAAAAAAAAAAAAAAAAACAAATAAACACGCACCCGTGATCTTTCTTCTGGCAAAAAATGCAAAATTCCACATTTTTGTAGATGGGAGCTTGAAACCTCTACAGTAGGGTTCTCTGATACGCGGAATATGATGGTATGATTTTCATTAAGGTTCTATAACTTTTAGGGGGTCTTTCCCCCCTTTTTCGAAAATCAGCCAAATTTTCTCAGGCGCCTAACTTTTGATGGGTAGGATTAAACTTGATGAAACTTATATATTTGAAATCAGCATTAAAATGTGATTCTTTTGATGTATCTATTTGTATCAAAATACCGTTTTCTAGAGTTTCGGTTACCATTGAGCCGGGTCGCTCCTTACTTACAGTTCGTTACCACGAACTGTTTGATAATGCTGGGAAATCCGGCGCCCCCTTCATAGCAATGTCCCTTCCCCCATGAAAACTTCCTTCATGGAAAGATCCTTCCATATAGCCCCCGACCCTCTCCTTCCCCCACCTACCAGAAAAAATCTCCTCTGAAAAAGTCTGTATACTTCCCAATAACCAATACTATATGTTAACATTGAGTAAAGTTCATAACTTTCAGCCCTCCCACTGGGGACTTTGGGGGATCAAGTCATCCTAAAAGACATTTTTATCATATTTTCGACCATGCTGAACAAAATGGCTATCTCAAAATTTTGATCGGGTGACTTTGGGAAAAAAATGAGCGTGGAAGGGGGCCTAGTTGCCCTCCATTTTTTTTGGTCACTTAAAAAGGGCACTAGAACTTTTAATTCCCGTTCCAATGAGCCCTCCCACGATATTCTAGGACCACTGGGTCGATACGATCACCCCTGGGGAAAAAAAAAAAACAAACAAACAAATAAATAAACACGCATCCGTGATCTTTCTTCTGGCAAAAAATGGAAAATTCCACATTTTTGTAGATAGGAGCTTGAAACCTCTACAGTAGGGTTCTCTGATACGCTGAATATGATGGTGTGATTTTCATTAAGGTTCTATAACTTTTAGGGGGTATTTCCCCCTTTTTTCCAAAATCAGCCAAATTTTCTCAGGCACGTAACTTTTGATGGGTAAGATTAAACTTAATGAAACTTATATATTTGAAATCAGAATTAAAATATGATTCTTTTGATGTATCTATTGGTATCAAAATCCCGTTTTTTAGAGTTTCGGTTACCATTGAGCCGGGTCGCTCCTTACTTACAGTTCGTTACCACGAACTGTTTGATCTATATACCACATTTATAGAAAGCACGTTGAATAATCGCCTCCCTACTTTTTTTTTACAATTAAAAAAATAAATCTTTTTAATGTAATTTCTGATCATTTTTCAGATCGTGCCCATGCCTGTCCAAGATATAATGGGGACTACCATCAACCCCGTGGGTTCTTACATTTTTCTTCAAAAACACTAGAACAAAAATAAAAATCATATTGCATAATCGCTTGTTCAATGTTTGCAAATTAGCAGAAAGTTATTATAAAAAGTTCAGAAAGTTCTACAGAAAGTCTCTTGAGCTTAGCTCGAGATTAATTGAAAGAAATTTTTGTTGGTAATATTTCAATAAGTTCTTCCAGTGTTGCATAAAACGCTAATATTTTCCAAGTAGGCGTAATTGGGGTAATTTCAAATTATTTTTGTATTTCACGTATGTTTCTGTCGCACAATATTTTCCACAAAACTATGCTTCAGTATTGAAAACGACTGAAATAAATATAGCTATACAATTAAGCTAAAAATATCTCAGAAAATTCTTAAAAAAAATATACCAACTAAAATAAAATCCAAATATACAACTGAATTGCGCATATCCAACACCCATGATGGGTGTCATATTCGAAGCTCCTCTGTTCGAAAATGGATCAGGAGGGGGCAGGATAGGAAGCTCCCCCGTCCGACACGGGATAGGGGGGAAAGAGGAAGCCCCCCCCGTGTCCGAATCCTATACTTATCAAAAAAGTAAGTTGAGCTTAAAAACTAGGGGCCCAAAAAATTGCAAAATAATTCTGATCCATGCTATAGCTCTTAAAATGTTTTTAAAATTCTTCTATAATATATTGTGTTTTGTTACAATTTGTCCTTTTTTTTAGCGTTTGTTATAGTTTTTTTTTGTCTATAATAGGCCATCTATTATACAGGCTAATATATATGCTAGTTTATAGTTGCAGTATATATTTTTTTTTGTATTTGGGCAAAAATAAAGAATAATTAAGAGAAATGAAATAAATTATATTATATAAAAAACATTTTTTTTTCAGTTTTTACCATTATTCTTATGATTTCATCATATTGCATCATATGGTGTTGGATGTTCTATTCTGAAAATCGAACTTGAATTTTACATCTTGTCAGTTTCCAATGCTCTTTGGTTAAAACCCACCAGAGGAGAAGAACTATTAACCCTTCTTCTAATGCTCCCGAAAAATTCGCTTTGGCACCATCTTTAGTTTTATCTAAACAACTGTATTTTCGTAATCGATGTTCTTGAATGGAAGATGATCTTGTCCTTAAACTACTAATTGTCAATCAGATTATCGAACACATTTAACAAACAGCATAGTTAATTGAAAGTTAATATTTTCTTAAACCCCCTCCTCCTCAATTCTCAGCTATGACCCCATCTATGATATAAACCATAGGTTTCTATTACTAGATATACCAATAGATATTGGTATAAAAAAAAAAGAAAAAAAAAGAGCTACAGGTGAAGTAAGAGTCAAAAACTCGGACTCACTTCTAATTGCTCCCAAAAAGTACACTTTGCAACTAATTCGGCGGCACCTTGCTTAGCTTTCTAATTGTATGTATTTTTGGAACACTAGTTCTGGATTAAGACCCAAAGATTCTGAACCATCTCTAATTACATCCAAAAATATATTTTGTTGTCCATTTAGGGACACTCTTTTTTTATTTTTATTTTATATGTTTTTGCGACTTCTTAAATCAAAAATAGTTAAGCACATAAGAAAATTTTTGAGCCTATTATCCCTCCTCCATCTGGCGGATTTCTGCTGTTTCAAATTTGATCAACCGAAATGACCCCTTTGCCTTTTTGCGGACTGTAGAGTTAAACAACGTGAGAAACTGCTTTGGGCTTAATTGCTTCAAAATATCAAATTGCCGTCGTTCTTATAATCGTGACAATATTTTAGTCAATTAAGTACGTTAATAGGCGTGTAAAACCGTAAAATAAAAGGCATGTAATGTTTACTTATGTAGTACAGAAAAACTGGAGGGGGCACCTGCACCCTCCCCCTTTCCCAGACCTAGAACCGCCAGTGGTAGAATCCTTAGACTACTATACGTAAATTCAAACATCATATACAATTAAGGAACAATACAATTAGTTGTAAGTTCGTATTTCTCAAAATACCCCGTCATCCTCAATTCTCACCTATTACTTGATTTACAATCTAAGCCTCAAAAGTCGGTACTATGTTGAGCTTTGGATGTTGATTAGAAAAATGAATTGCACTTGTAGCTGGATTCAGTTATAATTACTCCCAAAAATTATACTTTGTTACCAATTCAGGGGCGCCTTTAGTGTTTTTTTCTTCATACATTTTTGTATAAAAAGATAAAAACGGCAAAGAAGAGAGAAACGAGGATATTTTTTTAATCTTTACATTTTGTAATTATTTACATTTTTGTAATTTTTAAATTTAATTAAGTAAAATGTTATTTAAGGAAATTTAAATTTAATGAAAAACAAAATTAATTTATGAAAATTGGATCTATTGGGAAAAAGTTAATGAACAATATAATAAAAACTAAAAATAATACATCATCAATTCTTATGCTTATGACTAGCAATTGACATCAATATGTCATGATGTCATATGACATCATATGACTATCAATATGACATCAATGCTTATTTTTATAAGCAATTATTATAAGCAATATTTATAAGAAAGTCTTATGCTTATGCTTATGACTATCAATTGACATCAATATGTCATGATGTCATATGACATCATATGACTATCAATATGAAATCAATTCTCATGCTTAGACTACTACACGTATTGCAACCAAATAAGAAAGGTCATAGTTTTTTTAAAGCTAACTTTTTCTGAAACTATTCGACCCCCTCCCCTCCTCCTCAAAAATCAACTATAACTTGATTTATGATCTGAGTCTCAAAAACCTTTACTAGATAGACCTGTAGATGTTGGTAAGAAAAGGAACAGGTCGTTGGAAAGAAAAAGAAGATAGAGAAAGGATATTGGTAAGATGAAGAAGAAGAAATATTACCTGTAGCAGGATTAAGAGCCAAAGACGTTGGGTTCTCCAGCGCCCCTGTAACAACTGATCTTTTATATCTGCCATCTAGGGTTGTAGCCACAATTCTTGTTTTTCCCTTGGCTCCTTGTTTATCAGCCTCAATAAAATATAGAACCTCCGAAACCCAATCTATAGATATAGATGTTGGTCTGGCGCTATCCCCAATTGGTATATTCAAATTTTGCGCATGTTCAATTTGCACATCAGACCCATCTGGGATGAAAGAGCGTTTAATAACGCGGTCAGCGCCATCTGCCCAATAAACAATTCTGCTATTTATGTCGTAATCAAGACTGTCAATACGACGCTCTCTGCGAACGACCTGGAAAAGTGAAAGGCTCTCTTTAGTTTTTTAAAATATGAAATTCCCCAAATTAATGAGTTAACCTAGCTAGTTAATAAAAATATATAAATAAGCATTTTTAATATCTCGATATTTGAAAACTAATTCAAGGATTTTAAAATTTACTTTAATAGAAACTTTGTTTTTTTTTTATAGATTTTTCAAACGACACGGCATATTTTATTATTTCTACCAGAACGAGACTAAGATAGTTTTGAATTTCTGATTATTCCAGGTTGTTATTTTAATTGTCTATTAATTATTTTGATTGTTTTAATTTTCTTTTAATTATTATTTATTTATTTCAATTATTATCGTACAAACTGAAAATGACTCTGGTACACATATGAAAATCACTCTTGACACCTTGAAAATCAGCTATCCGCTGTGTCATAATCTTTTTTTATAAATCTTTTTAAACAGCATATAAATTGACAATACAATTACCTTGACCTTATTTTATGTAGTAGCTAGTCAATGATATTACTGATTATTTTAACTCTGATTAACTTTAATAAATTAGCTAAGTAATATCTAAGACTAAAAACTAAATTAATTAACCCCTATTAATTTGTTTTAATTAACCATGATAAATGTCCGATTACTTTTATTTTAAACATTTCAATTCGTAGAGCTTAACAATTTCTCAGGTGACAATTACTCCTGATATTTTGACTATGATCCATCTGGTGTCTTACGATCTTTTCGTTTCTTTTTCAAAAATAAACAAAATAAACAGAAAATAGAAAAAATAAGATAAAGAAATTAAAAACACAAAATAGTTCGAACTTATAACTTGATTCTTGGAGCAAATGCTTGTATACGATCCCATTATACAAATAAAACCCACTTAGGTTCCTGCAACATATTATAAGAAAAAAGAATAAAAAAAAAATAAAGCAAAATAAAGGTAAGCAAAAATTCCATCTTCAACTGTCTTGCTTTACTAAGCTAGCCAAAAATATACATAGTTTTTTTTAAGGTTTAGTTAGAAATTACTCTAAATTTTTAAAAATTATAAGAAAAAAACTCTGTCTTCGTCAAGATGAATGAAATAAAGAAAAACGGTAAAGAATAAAAGCCTCAAAAATAGAACAAGAGCGGAAAATTGTTGTGGTATTACGGTAGAGTAAAAAGAAAAAAAAATACAAAAGAGAACATGAAGAGGTTGGAAACAAGAAGAAGATGGAAACACGAGAGGTGGGAGACTTGCTAAAGATTGAACGTATTTGGATATTGGAAATCCCCTCCTTCAACCCTACCCTCCCAAAAAAGAATTCATGCGGAAATATGGATGACAATATTAGAAAATAATTACCAAGATATAAAAAAGATACAAAGAGATAAAGCGACAAAAAAAAAGCCCTGAACAAGCCTATATGAGCTTACTTGCTATCTCTGCTTTCTATCTCACTATCTATTCTATCTATATCGTTTTTTCTATATCGTTTTATCTATTCTATCTATATTCACTATCTATATCATTTTTTGTTTAACAAAAAACGCAATATATTTCATACCTTATTCCAATAGGAAATCTAGGAACATGTAAATCGACAAGATAGATTTAAAACACACAGATTATTACCCATAAATTGAAAAATGTGTTATTTTTCAAGGAGGAAGGGGGGTATTTTTCAGGGAGGAAAGGGGGGTCAAAATCAATAAGGTTAAAATGTTCCGTTAACTATATACTTTCATCCTACATGAAAGTATTTGCAAAATAAATGAACTTTTAGAGGTTTTGCAAGTTCAGGGTGCAACAATAGGTTTGAAAATTAACGTTAAGAAGACTAAGTCGCTAAGGCTGGGAATAGGTGAAGATGGAGAGGTGACGCTGGGTTACGAAAAGATCGACCAACAGAGACCGAACAAAGATCGATCAACTCAACAGCTTCACTTGCCTTGGCAGTATTATAGGTAAAGACTACTAGTAAGTAATATTGCCTACGGATTGTTTTGGGTACCCTACTGACTGCCCGTATCTCAAACAGTAGTTGTACGAAAAGTGTGGTTCAACCTCTTTTTCTAGTGATACAATGAGAGAAATGTTGAGATTGCTAGGGAACGTTCTGCGGATGAAGGTCTTTTATTGATTTAGAGTAGTTGAATTATTTACACTTTTTTAGTGTCCCTTTTAATTTATATGTATTTATGTCTCGTTCTTTTTTTGTGTTTATTCGCTTAATTTCTCCCCCTCCCCCTTTTTATACTCCTTTAATTCTGTTTCTGATTTGTATTTGTATAAGTTTAGTTTGACCAGTTTTTATCTTTTTAACTTTTCAATTGACTTTTTAGAGTTTTAATTATTGACTTTTAAATGATTGTTCATTATGATCTTTCTATTTCGTTGTTGTTTTTTTGCATTTTTGCCAGTTTTAGTGCAACCATTTATAGTGTCGATTCCGAAGTCCGAATTCGGCCCTTTGTGGGCTTGTCATAGTGATCTTTTTGAAACAAATATCTTATCTCTATCTCACGGCAGGTTGCCAAAGTTTTTTCTTTTCGACCAACCGTCTAGGACAAAACGAAAAGCAGGTCTTCCCGGTTTGGGGTGGGAGGATGTTGTAAGGGAAATGGCAACTTCCTGGAGGGTGTACAGAGGGAGGTTTTGAATAGATTGTGATAGAGGGGGAGCGTGCGTAGCTGTGTTGGCCTCAAGTGGCTTGGTGCTTCAGTGAGTTGTTAGTAGTAGTAGTAATAAAAGAATATAAATTACCTCCACTTGATGATTTCTTCCAGTTACATTGACGGCTGTTATATCATCACCAGACGCTATGAGCACAACCAAAGGTGAATCAGCCTTGCATATGCTTCTTTGAGGATCAACTAGTGTGAATTCCTCAAGGCAACTGCACATATACGAGCCTTTAAGGTTAGTACACACTTGAGAACAATTATGACCAAAGGTTGCGCATTCATCAATATCATCACAAGTTTTGGGATTGCTTCTCGATATGATGTACCCTTTATTGCAAACACATATGTAACCACCTCCAGTGACATTATGACAGCTATGTTCACAACCACCGTTATCTTCCACAGAGCAAGATTTCGCCTTATGACAGCCCCTTTCGTCACTTTCATCACCGCAGTCATCCTTTAAGTAGCATAACATTGACCTAATAATTCAAGAATTTGAAAAGTCTCCTTTTACCAAACATATCTTAATATAACAATAATACACTTTTCAAGCAAGTGAATTAAAATTTTTAATATGTCTTTGTTTAATTATTTCAAAACTAGCAGAAAATATGTTAGTAGGGCAAGAATTAGCTTATCTTCCTTTATATTACATAAAAAAAACTCATAATTTAGACATCTACCGTGACTTTTCT
Organism: Artemia sinica; assembly: GCA_027921565.1. Classification (NCBI taxonomy): domain Eukaryota; kingdom Metazoa; phylum Arthropoda; class Branchiopoda; order Anostraca; family Artemiidae; genus Artemia; species Artemia sinica. The sequence goes on along the minus strand of CM051266.1, from coordinate 51,662,670 downwards.
ATGACAAGAAAATATAGATAGCAGTAGGTATCTAGGAAATGCCTAAATCTTAGAAATGTTTACCATATTATCTATATGGAAGGTCGAAGCAGCTATCTCACCTGGCAAGTCGTTGCTACAAAATATCTATTCGTTTTTATTGGGGGATAAGGACAAAAAAAAATTTAGAAGGGCATGCTAAATAAACCCTTTCTCGTACTTCATATTATCACCTTCTTCGTATGGTCGATATAAAGACCTGAAACTTCAGATGGCCATTCCACCAAGTCCTCTAAAAACTATATCCCAATCATCCGTCATTATTATTCTTACGGTTTTAGCATTTACATTTTTACGAGCAAAAGTAGAAAAACTGACTTGTCAATGCAGTTTTGATTTTAGCGTTGGAATTATGTGGTTGAGTAAAGTTCCCTGTACTTGAGGCCCAGAAAACTTCGAGATAAGTCATTCCCCCCGGACCTCTACGAATTGCACAATTTTACTGAGTTTTTCGACTTTGCGAATTAGAAATTAAAAAAATACGATTGATGAATAAAAATTATTTTTGATTTTACGAGTAATATGGTTATATGATTTAGGGAAAAAAGTGGTGAAACTTACTTGTGAACACAGTTGTGATTTGAGCATCGGAATTCAGTGGTAAATTCACATTCTCTGTGTTTGAGGTAAAGTGAGCTATACGATTCTCATCAAATCATTCGATTTCACGAATTAAAAAGATACGATTTATGAAATACGAATTATTTCTTCTTTGAGGAATTATATAATTAAATTCTTTATGGATTTAAAGCTAGCTTGTCAATACAGTTGTGGTTCCCGCATTAGAATTCTATGGGAAAGTCACATTCTCGATGTTTCTAGAATAGGGAACCCTAGGATAGGTTTTCAAGAATAGGGAACCCTATGATAGGCCATTCCATCTGACCTTTTATGAATTAAATAATTTTACCGAATTTACCAATTTTACGATTTACGAATTATAAAACACGATTTACAAATTACGAATTATTCACAATTTAAAAGGATTATGCGATTACAAAATTACACAGTGTATGAACTAAAGTGCTAGGACTTACTTGTCAATACAGTTGTGATTTGCGCATTTGAATTCTGTGGTGAAGTCACATTCTCTGTGCTTGAGGCACATTGTTATATTATTCTCATCAGATCCATCACTACAATTATCAACGCCATCACAGGTCTGCCATTGTGGAATGCATCTGAAATGTATATATTCTCAGTTATCCCTGATTACGATTACGATTACGATTACGATTTACGATTTTTACTAACTTTTATTAGAATAATTAAAAAAAACTTTTTCCACAAAATAAGTTTTTCAAAGAAAAGTAAAGAACTCCATTAAACAAAAAATGAGCAAAACTAAAATCAAATAATCTACCAAGCGTGAAACTACCACAAATCAGCATTGATAAATAAATGAAACCCAAAACGAACAGAAATTACAATAATTAACCGAGTCAAACTGAAAACGAGCAGAAATGAACATAAGTTGGGCGCAAAACCCCTATACCTTCCCAAGGCCCGAACATAATTTGCACTTTACTGAAAAAAATACAAATGAATGTGCATTGTCAGTTTAATATACATATACTGATATTTAGTAATCAAAATGTTAATATTATTTGATTTGTTAAAGTTATAAAAGTAAAAACATTTATATTTTTTCAGTTAAGTGCAAGTTATGTTCTGGCCTTGGGAGGGCATATGGGTTTTGAGCCCTACTCATGTTAATTTCTGCTCGTTTAGAGTTTGTAAAAGTTTGCCAAGTTTATAAATGGTCGTAAATGGCCGAAAACAACGACTTTCGTTGGCTTGTAGTAAAATGTTTCTGTTGTAATATATATTACTCCGAACAATTTCTTCAAGTACTGTCAGGAGTAATTTACTGTATTAGAAGAGAAAGTGCAAATTTTGTTCTAGCCTTGGGAAGGCATAAGGTTTTGCGCCCAAATTATATTTATTTTAAGTTTGCATTGCTCGATGGGATTTATTAGTGTGCTTATTATTATATAATACATACTTTATAATATAGAACACAGATAACCGTAAGAGTTCATTTCAAATTTTTAAAGTTAAATCAGGATAGTCTTACATTATTTTGCGTCCTATTATTTTCCGTGAGATTTTGCGTGAACTGCTTTATGTACGTAAGCTACTATGCAGGTTCCTAAACTACTACTACATTTTGCTTAAATATTTAAGATATAGAGAGGGCCCCGCAAAAAATCTAATTGGGCCCCACAAATATTCAATCCGATTGCGCTTATCATGGCCTCTTCTGCACATAACTTTATAAATTCTTGATTTATACTTTAATAAAATTAATTTTAATAAAATTATTACTTTACACCATGCAGAGAAATTGAATTAAACAGGTTTTCTTAACTAACAATTAACTAAAATTAATTAAACACTTCTTTACTGCCAAGGTCCTTGCGTCAGACCTGCAAGGTATTTGCCACAGCAGGTATGAACTCCTGGCCCTGTATTACCAAACTGAGATCAAACTCACTCCGCCATCACAAGACCATTTTAATTCTATTTTCCAGATAAAATAAAACTTGGTTGGAAAATATTGGTGCACTCCGCCACCGCGCTGCCTGTTCACAGAAAAGTGATGTTAAAACAACACAGGAATTCCGTGGCCCCTTATAAACTGTCAGGTGTTTCCCAGGAATGGCAACTGAAAATTCGATATCACCTGTCTCTAAAATTAATTTTGAAAGTCATTACTTGAAATTTTAATTAATTTATTAATTATTAATTAATTTTGAAAGTCATTAACATTAATTTGAAAATTTTCGGGGATTTCCCTGAAAATCTTGCAAAAACGGAGCAGCAAAACGCTTAGGCCTATAACAGCAAAGCTTTAAATTCAGCCCTAACCATGACATCCTATTGGACTTATTGTTTTTGCACAGTTGTAAAGCAAGATAAAAGACCGAATGTAATGCCAAGTTATCAAAATAGCGTATCTGCAATAGCTCAGGAACGGTTTGGGATATCAAGTTGAAGTTTTCAGTGGGGTTTTGGAGGAGGAAGAGACACGTGGATGTTTAACTCGGCAAAATAAAACTTAGTTTTAGCTTTGTTTTAGTTTTAGTTACCCTATTTTAGATGTTTAGAACTATTTCTTCGTCAACAAACATTCGCAAATACTTTTTTCAAAGATTATAAAATTTTAAAACAGGCTTTTCTGCTATACATTCAGTGAAGCCTAGAGGGGACTGTTTTTTTATGGAATATTTTAATTTGCCAATATTCCAAATACAAGTATATACAAAAAAAAAAATGATTAAAAAATATAATGGATAAAACGTAAATTGAAGTGGAGCGACCAAGAAAATAAAAAAACAAGAAGCAATAAAATTTGTAGAATAACTACAGAATAAAAAGTAAAGAGAAAAAAAGTACCTGCTAAAAAAAAAGTACCAGATAGATTTCTATAAAATATAGATTTCTTATAAAATAAGAATTTTATTATTACAATATTTCCTTCATAAGAGGCCATTGAGAAGGACGATACCTAGAATCAAAAAACAAGAAGCAATAAAATTTGTAGAATAAATACAGAATAGAAAGTAATGAGAAAAAAAAGTACCTGCTAAAACTAAAAACGGTGAATTAAATAATAATTTCTCTTAATTTCTGTTCCTACAAAATGAATGACAACGAAGGCAGGATGAGTTTTAATAGCCAAAGGGAAAAAAACAAGAAAAGAAAGATTGGTTGTTCTAATAAAAAAGTGAAATAGATTCAAGAAAAAATGTTAAGAAAAGATAGTTTAATGCAAATAAATGATAGTAGAAGCGGAAATAATAAAATGTATCCTTAATACATAGTTGGAAAGAATCCCCCCTTACTACAAAAAAATTGCTTTCCTTACCCCATTGCTATCCCATCTCCCAGTATTTAAGCAGGGTTATGGAAATGATTATCCCTCATTTCTGTGTTAGTTACGCGTGTCCATGGCAGGGCGGGAATTCCCAATTTTTCTTCCAAGTCTGCCCCTCTTCGACCAGATCTATAAGGATCCATACGATTTATACGAGTTATAAGGATCCTACGATCAAGGTTAAAATACTTCTTTATTACTGCCCCATATTACACAGACTTATTTAAATACTTTTAAAATTTATCGGAAACTCATATCCCAGGGTTAAGAATCATGAAATTAGGTGCTATAGAAGTTTTTTACTTGGGCAGGAAGTATGGGGTACATAGACAGGGAGTAGGGCTCATGACGAATAAGGAAGCTGCTTAGTCTTGTTTAGGCGGGGAAGGTATTAATAAAAGAATATTAAATGCTCATTTTATGACTGAAAAGTTCAGGGTATCAGTTAAAGTAGTATATGCCCCTGTAGAACCGACTGACGGAGATACTAGTGACTCAGATGAGTTTTAACTACAGCTATAGGAGCAAATGGACAGGGTCCCAGGTAGAAATATGGTGTTTTTACTGCGATATTTTAATGCCCAGGTTGGTAGACATAGGGATTGAAGGTATCCTAGCCTAGGTAAATTTGGTGTAGGAAAAGAAAGCAGTAATGGCTACAGACTTTTGCAATTCTGTAGGTATAACAACCTAGTTATAACCAACACGGTGTTTGGCCATAAAGTGACCCATAAGTTAACATAGTATCCACGTGATGGTAAGACAGAAAACCTTATTGATTATGTTATAGTAAACCGAAGACTGGCAGGATCAATACAAGATACTAGGGTATATAGGAGTGCTGCTATTGATGTTAAAAGTAAAGATCACCACCTAGTAGTGTCAAGGGTCAATTTAAAGCTGAATATTGGAAGGGTAACTACCTCCCGGGTAGTTATGATGTTGGTAGACTCCAGGATGAGAACCTGAGAGAAACTTCCCAGGAACAGTTGAACACTAAACTTGAGAGTTTAAAATTTGACAATGTAGAATATGGTTCAAATAATTTTGGAAAAACAATTTGTGAAGTTTCTGATAATGTCTTAGGGAAGAAAGTTAGGACTGCAGCTAGGAATATTAGTGATAAAGCTTTATGCTTAATAGAGAGGAGAAGGGGCTTGTACAAGAATTATCTGAGTGATAGATCATATGAAAACAAAAGGAATGTAAAGAAAGTGGAGAAAGCATTAGATATGAACTAAGGAGGTGTGAAGTGCAGGCCATAGATAAAATTGCCAAGGATCCGGAAGATGCAGCTAGACGGCATAATATAAAAAGTAATAGTAAAAAATTGTACTGACATGTTAATGAATTGAGAGGGAGCAGTCAGTCCAGACTTGTCCCAGTTAAAGACAGAAACGGGGCTACCATTAGTGATAAGGAAAGAGTTGAAAAGAGATGGGCAGAACATTTTGAGGATATGCTAAACTGAGAAAGAGTTGCAGGAAAAGATTGAAAAAAAAGGAAAGAGTTTGTGATACCTCGGATGTGAAGTTATTTTTGTGAGGAAGAATTAGCGGCAGTATTAAAAGGATTAACAAATAATAAGGCATCAAGTGCTGATAGTATGGTAAATGAGGTTCTTAAATACGGTGGCTCTGAGGTTAGAAATAAGTTACTGAAGATTATGAATATGACTTGAAAAAGGGGAAGTACCTAGCGATTTCTAGGTAAACCTTAATTAAACCACTGTATAAGAAAGTTGACAGGAGTGAGGGTGGTAATTATTGAGGCATTAGTCTGGTCTCTGTAGGTAGAAAATTACTTAGTAATATGATACTTTTTAGATTGGGACATGCTGTAGAAAAAGTTTTAAGAGAGGAACAGTGCAGTTTTAGAAAAGTTAGAGAACGTGTCGACCAAATTTTCACTCTTAGGCTAATAATTGAGAAGCGCCTGAGTTTTCAAACACCTTTGGTCCTCAGTTTTATAGATTATGAGCAAGAGTTCGATTCTGTTAATAGAAGAGCTTTAGCAAAGGTCTTATCCTTGTATGGTATACCAGATAAATATATTAAAGTGATTAGTGCTATATACGAGAATAACACTGCTGCGGTTAAGGTAGGAAATGAGGTTAGCAACTGGTTTTGTATTAAATCAGGAGTTAAGCAGGGTTCTCTTCTATCCCCCTTTATATGGGTCATTTTGAAGAACTTTGTCTTAAGGAGCACAGGAAAGGCAATGGGAGATCACGGAACCAAACGGGGAGGAAAAATTCTCCTGGACTTAGATTATTAAGCATCCTAGATGAAAGTGTGGACAAAATAAATGAACTTTTAAAGGATTTGCGAGTTCAGGGTGCTAGAATAGGTTTGAAAATTAATGTTAAGAAGACTAAGTCACTAAGGATAGGAACAAGTGAAGACAAAAGGTGACATTGGGTAACGAAAAGATTGATCAGCTTCACTTACCTTGGTAGTATTATTAGTAAAGACGGTGGGAGCAGTGAATATGTTAAAAGTAGAATAGCCAAAGCTTGGGGTGTTTATTCACAGTTAAAAAAGTTTGGAAGAATAGGAAGACAAGTCTTTAAACCAACATTACAATAATGGAAGCTAGACAGTGGTCAAATATGGCTGATTTACCATAGAACTTTAATGTGTAACGAAGACCTATCTAATGTGTTTGGCTGAAAGTCCAAATTGTCGATACCGAAGGTAGAGTCTTTAAACCAAGATTACAATAATGGAAGCTAGACAGTGGTCAAATATGGCTGATTTACCGTAAAACTTTAATGTGTAACGAAGACCTATCTAATGTGTTTGGCTGAAAGTCAAAATTGTCGATACCGAAGGTAGAGAGCAGTCCTTTCTGCATATTCGAAGGAATGAAAATCTGGCCTTCAGAAATTTCCTTCAGCTCCACCACCTTGGTATTCAGAATGTGTCTAACAGTACTGTAGCAAGTCGGTTTAGTATCTGAAGAAAGTCACTGCTTCTTGTAGCATGGTACAGAAACAGTTCTAGTGATGTTATTGCAGGAGTTTCTGCGCCAACAGCAAACATGATTGCTTGACAGATCATCAGAATTTTGAACTGAAGTTTTTCAGGAGCTTGTATGTTTTCTGACTCCGGCAGGCATTCAAACTCAACTTGATCAAGGACTATCATACAAACGGAGATGTATAGGAAGTCGGGGACAATCTTCATAGCTTTAGAAAAGTTGACATCATAAGCATCTTGTCCTTCTTCACTTTTCCAGCAGTCTGCAGCAGTGACTATTTCTTTTCGCATGTACCTGCCGTAGTAAAAGTTTGAATAACCTTCGTTTAAGGAGTGAGAACAAGAATCTCCTAAAAATGTCTCGGGCCTAGTGCACATCCTTGTTACTGGTCAATGGCTCGCTTTGACTCGACAAGATCGAGGAATGTCTTCTTCGTTGGACCTGCTCGAAAAAGTCATAGAGCTTACCTCTGGTAAGAGTTCAGCGCCATATTGGTCCATGGCCGTCTCAACATTGACCTGCCTAGCATCTTCATCACCTGACCTTGAATCTTTGGTATCCGTGGTCTCTATCCGTATATAGTACTCGTCAATATTTCACCGAAGTAACAGGATCTGTTCCAGAAAGGGAGAAGCCGTCAGTGAGCGCCCAAAAAACACCAATAACATCTGTCCTTCTCCTTGCTGCCAGAACTCAACTTCGCCTTCAAATCGATTTAAAACTTTCTGCTTGAGCCTATAACTCCTGATGGGATTTGCCCCTTGAAATAACCGAAGCAATATCTTATTGTACTCTTCGCAAAGTCCATTAATGTAATAGATTTTGCAGTTGCGAAATTTCGGTTCGAATGTCAGGCAAAACGAGTCAAACGTTGCAACACCCCTTTGAGAGCCAATGACTTCTTTGTGCTAACAGACTAGAAACTTCTTCATGCACCTGTCATGGTATCTGACGTCCGTTGCTGGCATATCGATTGACACTTTTCCATCTCTTTTAATTCATAGTAGAACATGAGGATATTAGTCACGAACTGCCTTTGCTAGCTTCCATATCTTTTCTTGCCGGTTTAAAGTTTCTACACGACGCAACTGTTCTCTTATCGTACCGAGCTTACTGAAGTTCTCGCCTGCGCTGCCTCTCGTGGTTGGACGTGCAACCTCTGTGCTTGGAGCTACACTGGCAAGCCTGGAAACCCTTTTATTGCACTCAATGTGGTTTGTGAATTTTTTCTGCATGAATCATGCCACTTAGGGTATAGCTCATCACTAGCGGAATCTATCACTTTCATTACACTTTCAGAAAGTTCGTCTTTTCTTTTGGAAGCAGCTCGTTTGAATGATTGTATATTCGTTCTTGTCACCTTTCCAGTTGGGTCCTGACATATTAAGCATCTCGAGAAGTCAAAAGATTCTGTAATAGCCATGGTCTTGCTAGTCTTCACCGGACTCTGGAAGAGCGGCATATTTGACCACAGTCAACCCAGCCTAGAAGAAAAGCACAAACTAACTCGAAAGCAATTAATGGCCATTAAATTTTTTCTTGCGCCGGTAGAGCAAGAGCTACTACTACTAACAACAACTCGCCGCAGCACCAAGCCACCTGAGACCAACAAAGCTACGCACGCTCCTCCTCCATCCCAATCTATTCAAATCCTCTCTTTTTACACCCGCCCACGAAGTTCCCATTTCCTTTAAATCTTTCTTTATGACGTCCTCCCACTCCAGACGAGAACGACCTGCTTTCCGTTTAGCCCTAGACGGTTGGCCGAAAAGAACAATCTTCGGCAATCTGTCATTCTTCATCCGCACAACAGGCCCTAGCCATCTCAACCTTTCTTTCATTATAGCCCTAGAGAGCGGCATTGAACCACATTTTTCGTATAGCCTATTGTTTGAAATACAGTCATTCCGCCGGGTACCCAGAACAATCCTTGAGTAATTTCTCTGGAAAATATCTAGCAAATCTTCATCGACGTTTCTGAGCGCCGATGCTTCAGAGCCATATTAGAACCATTGTCATCACTGTAGCTTCTAATATTCTAATCTTGCAGACTTATCTTCCTATTCTTCCAAACTTTTTTTTAACTGTGAAAAAACACCCTGAGCCTTGGCTAGTCTACTTTTAACATCTTCACTGCTCCCACCATCTTTACTAATAATACTACCAAGGTAAGTGAAGCTGCCCACCTGATCAATCTTTTCATTATCCAAAGTCATCTTTTCATCTTCACTTATTCCTAGCCCCAGTGACTTAGTATTTTTAACATTAATTTTCAAACTTATTCTAGCACCCTGAACTCGCAAAAGCTCTAAAACTTCATTCATTTTGCTCACACTTTCATCTAAGATGCTTAAAATTATCGGCATAATCTAAGTCCAGGAGACTTTTTCCTCCCCATTTGACTCCGTGGTCTCCTATTGCCTTTCCTGTGCTCCTTGAGACAAGGTCCATCAAAAAAATCAATATAAAGCGGGATAGACCACAACCCTGCTTAACTCCTGATTGAATACAAAACCTTAACCGCAGCAGTGTTATTCTCGTATATAGCAGTAATCACTTTAAGGTATTTGTCTGGTATACCATACAAGGATAAAACCTTTACTAAAGCTCTTCTATCAACAGAATCGAACGCTTGCTCATAATCTATAAAACTGAGGACCAAAAGTGTTTGACAACTCAGGCACTTCTCAATTACTAGCCTAAGAGTGAAAATTCGGTCGACCCATCCTCTACCTTTTCTAAAACCGCACTGTTCTTCTTTTAAAACTTTGTCTACGGCATCTCTCAATCAAAAAAGTATCATATTACTAAGTAATTTACTACCTACAGAAACCAGACTAATGCCTTGATAATTACAACACTCACTTTTATCACCTTTCTTATAAAGTTGCTTAATTAAGGTTTTCTTAAAATCGTTAGGTACTTCCCTTTTTTCAAAAATCATATTCATAATCTTCAGTAACTTATTTCTAACCTCAGAGCCACCATATTTAAGAAACTCATTTACCACCCTATCAGCAGATGGAGCCTTATTATTTTTAAATCCTTTTAGTACTGTCGCTAATTCTTCCTTACAAAACAAATCTTCCTTCACATCCTAGGTATCACAAGCTTCCTGCAACTCTATCTCGGTTAAGCAAATTCTCAAAATGTTTGGCCCATATCTCTTTAGTTCTTTTTATATCGCTAATTGTGGCCCCATTCCAATGTTTCACTGGACCAAGTCCGGATTGACTACTCCCTCTCAATTTATTAACATGCCAGAACACTATTTTACTGTTATGCCGTCTAGCTGCATCTTCCAGATCCTCGGCAATTTTATCCATGGCCTCCACTTCACACCTCCTTAGTTCATATTTTAATGCTCTCTCCACTTTCTTTACATTCCTTTTGTTTTCATGTGATCTATGACTCAGAAAAGTATGACGCAGTTCTAGCTTTCTTCCCTAAGACACCTTAAGCAACTTCACAGATTAATTTTCTAAAATTATTCCAACCATTTTCCATATTATCAAATTTTCTAAAATCCTCGCAAAATTTTCTAAGCACGCAAATTTCCTAAACTCTCAAGTTTTTAGTGCGTGCTGATGTACTGTCGCCCAATAAAAAGTTGCCAGTCCCTTATATTGGAAGGCTTGAAGGGGGTTTGAGGATTCAGGCTTTGGAAATTTGACTCATAGGCCTATGTGAATTTTTCAAACTAGAAAACCCCAGGCTCCACTAAACTCGAGCTGAAACCGTGGTATTTACTAAAGTGACTAAGTGACTTTCAAGTTATTTCATTGTTGTTGTTTTTTTCGGGCGATAATATATCTTATTAAACGTCTGGCCGTTCAAGTCTCGAGTGAGTCTGAGTGAGTCTAACGCAAAACGAGCAGAAATTAATCTGGGAAGGGTTCTAAATCCTATGCTTTCTAAAATCCAGAATATAATTTGTACTTTAATGAAAAAGATTCAAATGAATTTACTGAAAAAAATTGCATTGTTAGTTTTATATACATATGCTGATATTTATTCCTTAAAAAATCTTAATTAATTTTTTATTTCTTAAAGTTATAAAAGTGAAACTCATTTCCTTGATAAATCTCATCCTTCTTGCGTTGATTTCACAGCAGCCCCATAACGACTGAGGTCGACACAGCTGCGCAAGCTCCTCCCATTCTACACTGTAAAAAAAATTGTTTGAGATTGAACCTTTATTGTTTGTAAGGTTTGTAATTTCAAGATTTTATTATTCGGCTTTTTCTCCTAGTTTTGAACCATCAACCATATTTTGTTGGATACCCAGTTCTTCATTGGATGTCCATCGCTAGCGCTATCCAATCTACTAAGCCAACAGTTTAATACTCTGTAAAGAAAATTGTTTGAGATTTAACAAAATTGTTTGAAATGTTTATCAACAACAAAATTTGAATTACAACGGCTGAAATTGAATATTAGAGACCATTTTGGAATTCTATTATCATTATTGATCATCGATTTTACTCTTCATCGAGTAAAATCTCGATCATCGATACTCAATACTCGATCATCGAGCAATATCTTATTTTACTCTTCGCAAAGTCCATTAAGGTAATAGATTTTGCCGTTGTGAAACTTTGGTTCGAATATCTGGCAAAACGAGGCAAACGTTGTAACAGTCCTTTGAGACCCATCGACTTCTTTGGGCCTACAGACCAGAAACTTCTTCATGCACCGGTCGTGGTATCTGACGTCTTTTGCTGACATATTGATTGACACTTTTCCATCTCCTTTAACTCGGAGTAGAACATCAGGATATTGATCACGAACTACCTTTGCTTGCTTGCATATCTTTTCTTGCCGGTTGTAAGTTTCTACACGGCGCAACTGTTCTCTTATCGTACCGGGCTTACTGAAGTTCTTGCCTATGCTTCCTCTCGGGGTCGGACGTGCAACCTCTGTGCTTGGAGCTGCAGTGGCAAGCCAAGAAACCCTTTTATCGCACTCAATATGGTTTGTGCTTGTGAACTTTTTTCTGCATGAATCATGCCACTTAAGGTATAGCTCATCACTAGCGGAATCTATCACTTTCATTACACTTTCAGAAAGTTCGTCTTTTCTTTTGGAAACAGCTCGTTTGAATGATTGTATATTCATTCTTGTCACCTTTCCAGTTGGGTCCTGACATATCAAGCATCTCGAAGAGTCAAAAGATTCTGTAATAGCCATGGTCTTGCTAGTCTTCACCGGACTCTGGAAAAGAGCCATATTTGACCACAGTCAACCCAGCCTAGAAGAAAAGCACAAACTAACTCGAAAGCAATTAATGGCCATTAAATTTTTTCTTGCACCGGTAGAGCAAGAGCTACTACTACTACTACTAACAACTCACCGCAACAGCAAGCCACCTGAGGCCAAAACAGTTACGCGCGCTCCTCCTCCATCCCAATCTATTCAAAGCCTCCCTTTTTACACCCGCCCACGAAGTTCCCATTTCCTTTAAATCTTTCTTTATGACGTCCTCCCACCCCAAACGAGGACGACCTGCTTTCCGTTTAGCTTTAGACGGTTGGCCGAGAGTAACAGTCCTCAGCAATCTGTCATCCTTCATCCGCACAACGTGCCCTAGCCACCTCAACCTTTCTTTCTAGAGAGCGGTATTGAACCACATTTTTCGTATAGCCTATTGTTTGAAATGCGGTCAGTCAGCCGGGTACCCAGAACAATCCTTAAGTAATTTCTCTGGAAAACATCTAGCAAATCTTCGTCCGCTTTTTTGAGCGCCCATGCTTCAGAGCCGTATTTGACCACTGTCATCACTGTAGCTTCTAATATTCAAATCTTGGTTTTCAGACTTATCTTCCTATTCTTCCAAGCTTTTTTTAACTGTGAAAAAACACCCTGAGCCTTGGTTATTCTACTTTTAACATCTTCACTGCTCCCACCATCTTTACTAACAATACTACCAAGGTAAGTGAAGCTGCCCACTTGATCAATCTTTTCATTACCCAACTTCACCTTTTCATCTTCACTTATTCCTAGCCTTAGTGACTTAGTCTTCTTAACATTAATTTTAAAACCTATTCTAGCACCCATAACTCGCATAACCCCTAAAACTTCATTCATTTTACTCACACTTTCATCTAGGATGCTTAAATCATCAGCATAATCTAAGTCCAGGAGACTTTTTCCTCCCCATTTGATTCCATGGTCTCCCATTGCCTTTCCTGTGCTCCTTACGACAAGGTCCATCAAAATGATCCATATAGAGAGGGATAGAACGCAACACTGCTTAACTCCTGATTTAATACAAAACCTGCTGCTAGCCACATTTCCTACCTTAACTGCAGCAGTGTTATTCTCGTACATAGCACTAATCACTGTAATGTATTTGTCTGGTATATCATACAAGGATAAAACCTTTACTAAAGCTCTTCTATCAACAGAAACAAACGCTTGCTCATAATCTATAAAACTGAGGACCAAAGATGTTTGACAACTCAGGCACTTCTCAATTATTAGCCTTAGAGTGAAAATTTGGTCGACACATCCTCTACCTTTTCTAAAACCGCACTGTTCTTCTCTTAAAACTTTGTCTACGGCATCTCTCAGTCTAAAAAGTATCATATTACTAAGTAATTTACTACCTACAGAAACCAGGCAAATGCCTCGATAATTACAACACTCACTTTTATCACCTTTCTTATAGAGTGGCTTAATTAAGGTTTTCCTAAAATCGTTAGGTACTTCCCCTTTTTAAAAATCATATTCATAATCTTCAGTAGCTTATTTCTAACCTCAGAGCCACCATATTTAAGAAACTCATTTACCACCCTATCACCACCTGAAGCCTTATTGTTTTTTAATCCTTTTAGTACTGTTGCTAATTTTTCCTCACAAAACAAATCTTCCTTCATTTCCAAGGTATCACAAACTTTTTCATTTTCCTCTATATCTTTTCCTGCAACTCTATCTCGGTTAAGCAAATTCTCAAAATGTTCGGCCCATCTCTCTTTAGTTCTTTCCTTATCGCTAATTGTGGCCCCATTCCTATCTTTCACTGGGCCAAGTCCAGATTGACTACTCCCTCTCAATTTGTTAACATGTCAGTACAATATTTTACTATTATACCGTCTAGCTGCATCTTCCAGATCCTCAACAATTTTATCCATGTCCTCCACTTCACACCTCCTTAGTTCATATTTTAATGCTTTCTCCACTTTCTTTACATTCTTTTTGTTTTCATATGATCTTTCACTCAGATAATTCTTGTGCAAGTCCTTTCTCCTTTCTATTAAACATAAAGCTTTTTCACTAATATTTTTAGCTGGATTTCTAGGTTTTTCCCCTAAGCAATTTCCTTCAGCAACTTCACAAATTATTTTTCTAAAATAATTCCAACCATCTTCCACATTATCAAATTTTCTAAAACTCTCGCAAAATTTTCTAAGCATGCAAATTTTCTAAACTCTCAAGTTTTAGTGCGTGCTGATGTACTGTCGCCCAATAAAAAGTCGCCAGTCCCTCATTTCAGACGCCATGAGAGGCGGAAATCGCCTGGTTTGGCTCCAAAAACCAAGAAGACATACGAAGTCTTGAATTATCTTTGTCCTAAATTTGAAACTTTTCAAGTTATTGTTCCGAGTCAAATTTATCTGTGTAATCTATTGGTGGAGTTCATTTGTTTATTTTCAAACAATTTAACACGTTCAAAAGGGAACAATCTTGCCTTTGGAAAGGTTGTTATCCTACCTAATTTAATCTTCCAGCCATAAGTCTATGGCTCCAGCAATTTTCAAATTTCCATGCCCCCTATCCTTCCTTAGCACTTTTTTCTCAAAAATGTCAAAGATGTTTGACCTATCAGAAGGAGACTTATAGGAATGTATTTGCAACTCAAAATAGGATTTGAGAAGGTATTTTCAAGCTCTTTCTTGCTCGTACGGCTTGATGCCTCATCTAGGCATTTCTAAAATCTGGATGCCTCTCACGTCATATTTAAATTTTGTTATTCAAAATTTTACGTGTATTAACCTGAAAGAAATTTAAAAAGCAATTAACTTTTGAATTCTTTGAATTCCCCCGTCGCCAGTCATTGGAGGGCTTTAAGGGGGGTTTGAGGATTCAGGCTTTGGAAATTTGACTCATAGGGCTATGTGAATTTTTCAAACTAGAAAACCTCAGGCTCCAGTAAGCTCGAGCTGAAACCGTAGCATTTACTAAATTGACTAAGTGACTTTCAAGTTATTTTATTGTTTTTTGTTGTTTTTTTTCGGGCGACAATACATCGTATTAAGCGTCTGGTCGTTCAAGTCAGCCTCGAGTGAGTCTGTGTGTAGTCCTGCATGAATCACGGTTGTACATTTATTATCAAGGTCTACACTTCAATTTACGTCATAGATGTTATTATTTTAATTTATGTATACAGCGCATTAAATCTGTGGCAGGGCAGTGGATTGAATCTCTGCTTGTCACCACGGTGTATGGGGATTAGTTCCAGCTACTGCAAGGTCTGGCGACAGATTTACTACCTGTCCCTGTAAAAAGACCCAGCAACCGAACACAGATTTGACACCATATATGGCATCAATGGCTCTTGATGATTTTTATCCTCTGTCTTATGTTGCGGGTAAGTAAAAAAAATGTGGTGTCCCCGACGAAAGTCTTAGAAAACCACTGGATATGTTTAGTCATTTTTCTCATATCGAAATTGGTTTTGTCAAACAGTTCGTGGTAACGAACTGTAAGTAAGGAGCGACCCGGCTCAATGGTAACCGAAACTCTAAAAAACGGTATTTTGATACAAATAGATACAGCAAAAGAATCATATTTTAATGCTGATTTCAAATATATAAGTTTCATCAAGTTTAGTTCTACCCATCAAAAGTTAGGCGCCTGAGAACATTTGGCTGATTTTCGAAAAAAGGAGGAAAGACCCCCTAAAAGTTATAGAACCGTAATGAAAATCACACCATCATATTCAGCGTATCAGAGAACCCTACTGTAGAGGTTTCAAGCTCCCATCTACAAAAATGTGGAATTTTGCATTTTTTGCCAGAAGAAAGATCACGGGTGCGTGTTTATTTGTTTTTTTTTTTTTTCCCAGGGGTGATCGTATCGACCCAGTTGTCCTAGAATATCGTGGGAGGGCTCATTGGAATGGAAATTAAAAGTTCTAGTGCCCTTTTTAAGTGACCAAAAAAAATGGAGGGCAACTAGGCCCCCTCCCACGCTCATTTTTTTCCCAAAGTCACCTGATCAAAATTTTGAGATAGCCATTTTGTTCAGCATGTTCGAAAATATAATAAGTATGTCTTTTAGGATGACTTAATCCCCCAAAATTCCCGGGGGGAGGGCTGAAAGTTATGAACTTTACCCTATGTTAACATATAGTATTGGTTATTTGGAAGTATACAGACGTTTTCAGGGGAGATTTTTCCCGGTAGTGGGGGAGGGGGTGGGTTGGTCGGGGGTTATGTGGGAGGATCTTTCCATGAAGGAAGTTTTCATGGGGGAAGGGACATTGCTATGAAGGGGACGCCGGACTTCCCAGCATTATTTAAAAAAAAATCAGAAATTTAATATAAAAAAACAAGTATTTCAACTGCAATAGCAGCAACATCGAAACTTCAAACGAACAGAAAATATTACATATATGATTGGGTTCACCCCGTAGTCAATACCTCGCTCTTTAAGCCAAAGATTTTTTAGTACTTTCATAAGAGCTATTTATTCTAATTAACGGCCTTTGTGATTAAGCGGTCATTTTTAAAGAATTGGAACAAAATTCGAACTTTCGCTTAAAGAGCAAGGTATTGACTAGGGGGCGAACCCCCTAATAAACAAATTAAAAATATATGAATATAGAACTTCGTTACGTAAGTTAATTCGTAAGTTACGTATATTTATTACTAATAAAAACGTTCGTAAATAAAATTAAACAAGTTTCGAGAAAGCCATTTAACTAAATAAAAGTATATTAATATGAAAATTTTGTTTTAATTATTCATGTACGGTGAGCCAAGATCAAAACCTGCATTTATTCAAAAACGTCCAAAAATTAAATAAAAAAACAAGTTTTTTAAACTGAAAGTAAGGAGCGACATTAAAACTTAAAACGAACAGAAATTATTCCGTATATGAAAGGGACTGTCCCCTCCTCAACGCCTCGCTCTTTGCGCTAAAGTTTGACTCTGTCTCACAACTTTATTTTTTAAAACAATAAAAAACTTTAGCATAAAGAGCGAGGCGTTGAGGAGGCGACAGTCCCTTTCATATACGTATATTTATTACTAATAAAAACGTTCGTAAATAAAATTAAACAAGTTTCGAGAAAGCCATTTAACTAAATAAAATTAAATTAATATGAAAATTTTGTTTTCATTATTCATGTACGGTGAGCCAAGATCAAAACCTGCATTTATTAAAAAACGTTCAAAAATTAAATAAAAAAAACAAGTTTTTTAAACTGAAAGTAAGGAGCGACATTAAAACTTAAAACGAACAGAAATTATTCCGTATATGAAAGGGGCTGTCCCCTCCTCAACGCCTCGCTCTTTACGCTAAAGTTTGACTCTGTCTCACAACTTTATTTTTTAAAACAATAAAAAACTTTAGCATAAAGAGCGAGGCGTTGAGGAGGGGACAGCCCCTTTCATATACGGAATAATTTCTGTTCGTTTTAAGTTTTAATGTCGCTCCTTACTTTCAGTTTAAAAAACTTGTTTTTTATTTAATTTGTTAATAAGGACACTGTAAAATACGTAACAAAACTGTTAATGATAGCGTACTGTAATGAGCGACTCTTGCTAATAGTAAGAAAAACTCTAAAAAACAACTTTTTATAGCATTGTTGAAATTTGAACACATAAAAAGAATCAGCGTTTTTAAATTTAGTCTAAATATATATTATCCATTAAGTTTTATAGTTTACATAAATTTCATTACGTTCTGATTCAGCGAATCAGATAACTCAAGTATAAAGGTTTCACAACAAAATAAAGATGACCTGGACTAGAGCTTGTCTGTGAATAGAAAAAGCGTAAAAACGCTATTTTTACTATTACACAATCAGTCCAGTATAAGCAATATAAAAATTGAGACACAGTTTTTTTCAACACGGTTCCTTGTGCCGTGCGGGATTGAACCATTTAACTTTCGCATCGGAAGTCTCAGCTTCTTCCACTGCGCCGGCACAAGGTAGCTGTTTACTTCATTTTGGGCTAATATGATGTAAACTGTTTGTAAATATAGTGTAATCAGGTATGTTCTTGCTCTTGTAATTAATGCAGTTATCAGGCCTCGTGTTTTCTACTTATCACCTTTGCACCGCATTAAGCCAGTAAAAAGAAGTAGGCGTATCCAGAAATTAAGGTAAATTATTGAGGGGTTTCTAGCTCTAAAAAAATTGTAAATTTATATTTACAATATGTAAATATAAAGGTATTCAGAGGTAAGGGTATTCAGAAATTAAGGTGAAGTATTGAGGGGTTTCTAGCTCTAAAAAAATTGCAAACTTGTAGTCAAAACGTTATTTTATTATTAAGACTAAGAAAACTAATAACTACCATTCCTGAATCAGCTATAAATGACCATTTTTTTGGGGACCACGGTGATTATGATTTAAACTTTTGGGGACCACGGGCTGTTTTGAACCCTCTTAGCCCTTTTGGGGCTAGAAACAGAATATGCCCCAGAAGCCATTATCGTATTATAAAGAAGTGTAAAAAAAAAGAATCAAGTGATGTGTTCAATTTAATCCTAGCTAAATTATGTTGTACACTGCAAATTTACTGAAATTAATTATAGTGGCAAGGGGTTAGGAAGTTAAGACAAAAAAAGGTTGTGTTGAGGGGGCGGGAGTCTTTTCTACTTTTGTTGTATAGTTTTTCGTGAAAATTTGTCCCTTTTTTCGAACAAAAAAAGACACTAGTTAAAAAAGTACGAATAGTAAACATAGATAATGTAAATTGTAATTTTATCATATTTATATGGGCATCATATTATTATCATATCATATTATATATCATATTATTATCATATTTATTTATATGGGCATGGTACAAAATAATCCTTGTTCCAGGAAATATTTCAAAAATAGTATTTCCTTACACTAACCTAACCTAGGTACCTTCCCCCCCCCCTCCTAAAAAAAACAAAATACAACAGTCTAATTATTGTAAACGCAATAAGAAATTACGGTTTACGATCTATTTATCCATTGCAAATACCCGTTTGACTTGTTACCTGTAGTATTTCCTTGTACAGTCTATAGCGCTGTGTAGAATATAATGCCCAAGTACTAGATTTTGTAAACGCATGATTTATAGGGTATTTATCAATTTATAAATCTTTATTAAGGATATTTTCAATCTTAAAATTTAATTCTGATTCCTGTCAAATTTCATATTGAAATCTGAATAAAAGTCTAATTTCTTGTTTTTAGAATAAAATCTTTGTTATTGATGATTCAAACGTTAATTTGACGTTTTGTTCAAAAGTTCATGTGACGTTCTCATCACTTTAGGAAATCCAGCTTTAGATGTTGAATTGCAGATATGTGTGCAATGGTTTCGTGGTGTTACCATCACTTTTTCTGAGAATTAGATAAAAAAAATGAAAGTTTTTCCTACTGAAAGTATGAAGCAACATTAAAACTTAAAACAATGAACAAAAATTATTCCGTATTTCAATAGCTCTTGTGTTTCAGGAGTCGTTCTCAAAGAATTGGGAAAAAAGTACATTTTACTGATCACTCGAATACTGATCACTGATCTACTGATCAGTAGAGTAATTCTACTGATGACGGTCGCTGTATGTGTGATCGGAATATCTGGAATTTTGTACATGTTTTTTTTCTGTCTAAATAAATAGATTTTATTTCCATTTGAAAAATTATTTGTTCCTTTAGGAAGTCAATGAAAGCTACTATGATCTTGGTCTCCCATTCATTCGATTAATGAATTAGTACTATCATAGGCAGCGCAATAGCGCTACCTTAGTAAAGAACGATGTTGGCACAATGCATTATTTTTTTTCCTTTAGAACAGGGCACTTCGTATCGAATGAGTTGTCGTAGAAACTTCGAAAAGGGCTCATTCAATTGGAAATTGGAGTGGGTAGAGCCCTTTTTAATAGCCGAAAGTGATTGGACAACTAACACCCCTTCCACGCCCACCATTTCCCAAAACACATCCAATCAAAATTTTGAGATAGCCATTTTGTTTAACGCAGTTAAAAGATCTGTAAATTATGTTTTTTTGGAGGCGCTCAACCAAAGCCCTCAGGGCAAGGGTTGTAAGTTATGCCCTGGGGGCATATAAGGTTTTTATAGAAAGCATTGTCGTAGAAGCTTCAAAAAAGGCTCATTCGATTGGAAATTCAAATGGCTAGTGGCCTTTTTAGAAGTCAAAAGTGGCTGGAGGGAAACTAACCCCCGTCTCACGCCCGCAATTTCCCCAAACACATCCAATCAAAATTTTGAGATACACATTTTGTTCAACGTATTTGAAAGATCTGGAAGTTAGGTTTTTGAGGAGGACACTCTCCCCACAGCCCTCAGGGCAAGGGTTGTAAGTATGTCCTTGGGGCATATAAGTTTTTTATAGAAAGCATTGTCGTAAAAAACTTCAAAAAGAGCTCATTCGATTTTAAATTCAAAGGGCTAGTGGCCTTTTTAACTGTCGAGAGTCATTGGAGGGCAACTAACCCCCCTCTCACGCCCACCATTTCCCCAAACAAACCCAATCAAAATTTGAGATATAAATTTTGTTCAACGTAGTTGAAACGTCCGGAAATTCTGTCTTTGAGGATTACACTCCCCCCACAGCCCTCAGGGTCAGGGTTTTAAGTTATGCCCTGGGGGCATATAAGGTTTTTTTTATAGAAAGTGTTCTCGTAAAAACTTCAAAAAGAGCTCATTCGATTGGAAATTGAAAGGGCTAGTGCCCTTTTTAATAGTCGAAAGTGATTGGAGAAATACTAACCCCCCTTTCACGCCCACCATTTCCCCAAACACATCCAATCAAAATTTTGAGATAGGCATTTTGTTCAACATAGTTGAAAATTCTGGAAACTATGCCTTTGGGGATGACAAACCCCCACAACCCTCAGGGCAAGGGTTTTAAGTTATGCCCTGGGGGCATATAAGGTTTTTTTTATAGGAGGCATTGTCGTAGAAACTTCAAAAAGAGCTCATTCGATTGGAAATTGAAAGGGTTAGTGGTCTTTTTCATATTTGAAAGTGATTGGAGGGCATCTAATCCCCCTCTCACGCCCAGCATTTCCACAAACACATCCAATCAAAATTTTGAGAGACATTTCGTTCTAATAAACAAAATGCTTAGCTTGTCGTAAGATATTTCTTCAGTAGTCTTAGAAAATGTCGCTTGTTGCTGCATTCTCGGACTGATACTGGAATTGACTTCCAAATTTTTGGCCCAGTGTGACGGATGCTGAATCCCGCTCTCGATGTCGGGCGAATTTCGCACGAAAAGTCTGAACGATGCGTAGTAAGATAATTATGAAATTGGGAATTAGTTGGAAAAATACCGGAGAAATTTACAGGTAAATTACTATCGATAATCGTGACAGTTACTAGAGATAGAAATTAAATGAACTTGATCCAAAGAATAAATTCCTGAAGTCCCATATAGGTGTCTAACTGAAGATCTGCAATCAACATTAAAAATAATCCTCATAGCTTTATACTGAAGTATTTGGAGAGATTTGGAAACAGAAGAAAAGGTAGAAGCCGAAAAGAACCGAAATGCAATAGAGAAAATATGGGTGGACGAAAGAATAATAAATAGGTTTTAGAATAGTTTTAGGAAAGAAATGACGAAGACGAGTTAGCATGCCAATATTTCGGGAAGTTTTTAAAGATAGTTTTTTACGTATTTATGAAACGACAAATTTTCATCTAAAATAATCCCAAGATATTTAAACTGATCTACCCGTTGTAATTCACGACCATTCAAGAAAATAGAGAAGCTATCTGACACTACTGATCCAGTTCGCGAAAATAACACATATTTGCATTTTTTTTATTAAGAGCTAGTAAATTCTTTGAAGACCAATCAGATACAGTTAGTAACATACTTTCGAGGTTTTGGAAAAGAACTGATAGGTCCCGGTGAGAAGCAAAAATTACTACATCATCAGCAAACATCATAATTTTACAAAGAGGCAAAACTTCTGGCAAATCATTTATAAAAGAAGAAATAGAATAGGCCCAAGGACAGAGCCCTAGGGAACTCTATAATTAATCGAAAAAGTTTCAGAACGGTGATCAAGAAATTTATCAACACATTCTAGTCGTCTCCCAGAAAGGTAAGATGCAAAAAAATTAACAGCTTGTGTTGAAAACCCATAACACTTAAGTTTAGAAAGAAGCAACACAGTGTCAAACGCCTTGGCGACATCAAGAAAAATCGCCAAAGCGTGCTGACCTTTATCTAGTGAATCATTAATATTTACTAAAAGCTCATGAATTGCCAGTTCAGTTGACTTTCCTTTTATAGAACCATATTGAGACGTGTGTAAAACCTTACTATCAAATAAATATTTTTGTAATTGACTATTTGCAAGTTTTTCCAAAATTTTGCTGAAAACAGAAAGTAGAGAAATGCCTCTATAATCTGAAGGGTCAGTTGAATTCCCAGATTAAGGTAATGCTATAACATTTGCTTTTCTTAAAAGCTCATGAAAAACCCCATGCACAAGTGATAGATTAAAAACATGTACCAACAAAGACTTTTTTGACTTGACTTGACTTTATTTCAACTAATAATAATAACTGGCACTTACAACACATTTTTTGAATAACATTATCAACAAACGTAGAAATGGTAAGAACGTATGACTTTTTATTAAGCCACTATTGTGACTTGAGCAGCGTTACACAATCTTTTATCATAAACCAAAACTCATTCACTCTTTCTACTCTTTTCATACCATTCAATACAATTTAACTCAATTTAAATTTTTTTTTACCTTTTTATTTTACAACTTAATTACAATTTAACATTAAAAAAAAAAAAAAAAAAAAAAAAAAAAAAAAAAAAAAAAAAAAAATTATTTTTTTTTTATTTTTTAATTCCCACCCAACAAAAACTTTTTTAATCTAATTTTAAACTGAAACTGGTTTTCTGACTCCCTAATGCTCTCCGGGAAACCATTCCACAAATTAACTGCATAATTTCTAATTACAAAACTAGATCGACTCGTACTCCTTACTTCTGAGACTAAGCTTCCACGACCTCTAGTCCTATGATGATGATAATCAGAATTAAACTTAAAAAAATCTCTAAAATATTCTGGAGATAATCTATTAAGCACCTGGTAAGTAAACACTCCCGCCTGATGGTCCCTGATCTGATGAATATTTAAAATTCTAAAACTAATAAAAGATTCACGCGTATGCTCATACTGAACAAACTCACCCAGTACTCGAAGTGCCTTATTCTGAAGAATCTGCAGTCTTTTAATATTTCAAGTAAAATTAGATGCATAAACACAGCAACCATAAACAATACAAGGATGAAAAACAGTATGATATATATTTCTTAAAACACTTAAGGGTAACAAGTGTTTCAAACGCCGCCATCACTCCAAGACCTCGTGCAAGTTTAGAAGAAATCATATTTATGTGTTTCTTCCAACTCAAATTATTATCAACATAAAATCCTAAATATTTATTTTCAAAAACCTGTGAAAGTGACAAATTTTCAAATACTACGGAAGCACTATTAACAATTTTTCCTTCCCTACTAAAAATCATATAATTTGTCTTAGAAGTATTAACAGCAAGGTAACTCAAGGAGGTAAACACCAAAAGGTTTTCCAGCGTTCGGTTTGCTTTGTCCACTAGTTCTTCCAGTGACTGTACAGAAATCGTCAAAGCAGTATCATCTGCAAATGCTGTAACAGTTGCTTCAGGCATGTAGAACCTCAGAGTATCTATGTATACGAGAAAGAGTAATGGACCAAGGACTGAGCCCTGAGGAACTCCACATTTTACAGGATAGACTCCGCTAACGATGTCATCTATCATTACTTTAGTTGACCTTCCATACAAGTATGATTTAAACCAATCCAAGAAAACATCTTTTATCCCCAGACTAGATAGGCGACACAGCAGCAACTCAAAATCCACAGTGTCGAAGACTTTTTTGAAGTCAACGAAGATCGTTAAAGGAATAATACCTTTTTTTAGAGCTCCATTGATTACATCCAGAAGATGATGAACAGCATGGCTAGTAGAATGTTTACTGCGGAATCCAAATTGGCTGTCACACAATATTCCTAGTTTATCCAAATATTCATAAAGTCTCCTGTGAATTATCTTTTCATAGATTTTAGAAAAAATAGGTAATAACGAAATCGGTCGCCAATTCGATAGTTCTTGTTTCTTCCCCCCTTTATACAATGGTATTACCTTTGCCAATTTAAGACCACTAGGGAATTCGCCGGTCTGGAGTGATAGATTTATTAAGTCAGTTAGACAAGGTAATATATAAACTAGGATAGCATTTACAGCTCTAAGATTACATCTATTCTGGCCGAGTTGGACTTCAGTCGTTTCACTGTGCTCTCGATCTCCTTTGTTGTGCACTTCTCGAACGAAAAAATGTGCCCTTCGCCTCGATTACCAATAAAGGACTTCACCAGATGTCTTCTAGACTTTTTAGCTAGGTCTTCCTTAATACTCGCGCCTATGTTCGTGAAATATTTTCCGAATTTATCAGCCATTTCCTGTTTATCAGTGATTTCACTTCCATTCACCATCAGACTCTTTACTCCATCATTATCATTAGTCTTGCCTTTTAAAACCTCATTTATTAGTCGCCAGGTTCCTTTTGCATCACCACTTTTACCATCAAAAGCAGAAGCATAATATGCTTTTTTCTCACTGCGACGCTTATGGTTAACTTTGTTTCTGACTCGCTTAAATTCTTCAAATAAACTCGCATTTTCCGGGCTCTGTAAATGTTTTTCAAAAAGCTGGTTTCGCATTTCCATCATTTCAAGCAATTCTGTGGTCACCCATGGCTTTCTTGGCTCATTTTTCTTTTTCCTCATTTTCCTCAGAGGACAAGACGCCTCATATACCGGTAAGAGAATATTCATAAACCTGTCAAATGCTGTAGTTGCATTCTGCTCTTCGCTAACTTCATCCCATGCTATACTACTAACTTGCTCTTTCAGCTTTCTCAAGTTATTATTTCTCATATCTCTATAAACTCTCTTACTTAGGTTTTTAGTCGAAGTTTTGATACTATTTATCATACAAACAATCGGGAGGTGGTCAGAAGCAGGTTGAAGGAGAACATCACAGAATGCTTGCCTCAATAGATTTGCCTCAATCAATTAATGTTGCCGACTGAGCAGTGATACGGGAAGGAATCAGATTCACTGGGTACAAATCATGAGATAATGCAAGATTTAAAAATTCTAAATTAACACTATTTAAATTCAATAAATCAAAATTAAAATCACCCAGAATAACACACTCTGATCGATTAGACTGGGCCCTGCTTAAAGACATATCAAGCTCCTGAAAAAATTCCTCTGGATGAGCACCAGGGGGTCTATAAAAGTTGAAATGCTTGTTGCTACTTGCTTTACAGTTTGAGCCAAAAATCCAAATTCGTCCGTAGAAAAACTCCATTTAAGCTTCAGAATAACTTTCTCAATCTCCAAAAGCAGAATAATCTCTAAAAGCATTTAAAATTTCATTCGGCTTTGTGATATTTTCTCCATTTAAAACTAGTAACACTAGTTACTAGCTACTAGTTACTAGGTAAGTAACACTAGTACTCTTATGACTATGAGGACGTATCTTTTCATGTACCAATTGCCATGTCTTTTTCATATCTGATTTATACTCCAAAAATTTCTTTGTATAATATTTTCTCTTCCCATGTCTGATAATTGAATTTAGCTTATTCCTATAAACTCTGTATTCTTCAAACGACTCAGGTGTCTGTAATTTTAAATAATTCTTAAACTTTTTATTTTCATGTTTTAACGATGTAAAAATACCTTCAGTAATCCATGGATCAAATTTCTGCGCAAACTTTCCATACGAAACTCGTGTTGAAGAAGCCCGATCCCGCAGTCACATCATTTGATCCATAAAATCTGAAAACGCAGCATTCGCGTCATCTGAGCCATAAACCGAACTCCAATCATGGTCACCAATTGACTGACGTAGAACTTTACAATCAATCCATGTATATCGTTTTTTTGAATTATCCAGTGTTGAATCTCGATGTTGTTTATTACTATTATTTAAATTTAGAAGAACAGTCACCGGAAAATGATCTGACATATCAGACAAAATTACTGACGATTTTCAGCACCAAATAAAACAGGAGAGAAAAATATTTTATCTAATAATGTAGCTGCGTTAGCTGTAACTTTTGTCAACAGAGAAATATTCGGAAGAAAACTAGAACACAACATCATACTTAAAAACTCCTTATCATTTCCAACATCGAGATTCAAAAGATCAAAGTTAAAATCACTCGAAATAATAACCGGTTTTTTCAACGCTTCCAGGTTTTTCAACAGTGGTTCAAAAACTTCTAAAAATATTTTTGGGCTACCCGACGGAGGTCGATAAACAGACCCGAAAATAAATGGATTACAGCCCAAAGGTACAACTTCAACAAATTTAGTCTCACATAACCCTTCATCAAATACAGACAAATCACTGAGAACTCTAAAAGACCAGTCATCACGAACATGCAGCATCTGACCTCCTCTCGCATTGTGACACCTTGTACGCGAAATATACTTCATCCCAGGCAGATCTAACATTGTAAGGGGTGTATTAGCAGACAAAAAGTTTTGCAAACTCCAAAAATATCTATAGGACTAAACGCAGGCAAGAGCTTCAGTTCATTGAATGCACTTTGTAACCCCTGGGCATTTACATGTAACGATCGGATCGAAGAATCACAATTTTTAGTTTTATCAGATAGAAAGTCGCCTGAAGAATAACCACATTCAGTAAGATTATTTACATAAGGCATGTCTTCATCACTTCTGGTAGCTGAATTTAGAATAGCATCTAATTTCAAACGAGAATCAAGAAAACACTGAAAACGATCCATAAGCCAAAAAAAGAAAAGAAAAATTCACCGCTTCTTAGTTTAAACGACAGGTTCATATGACACATTGCGAATCTGAATTACGTCAGAAATCATTTTAAATGGAATGATTTGCGAACTGCACTTGACATAAACCACACCTCGTAAAGTCCATACATTTTTCAATTCAAACTTATTGCGCGCAAGCTTGTAGATTTCTTGCCTTTCCCTGATTAGAGGCTCATTTACATAGATTGGGGAACCTTTCCAATTATTGCGATTGCGCAGGATGTCAACTGCAGATGCCTCAGTAAAAAAGGTAAGTTCAATCGGAGTTTTTATTTCCGAGGCAGCTCCCAAACGCCTTGCACCCTTGACAACGGATTCATCAAGATTGAGTCCCATTTCACTGTTAAGTCGAACTAATACTTTCTCACCAAGGTGATGCAAATCACGCGCGGGAGAGTCTTACCCAGATACAATGACCTTAGTCAGAAGAGAAGCCTGGTTTATATCATCCAGCTTAGTTTCAAGCTTTTGGAGCTTTGCCCCATTTTGAACAATTCTTGCCCGCAAATCACCAGGAGATTCCTCAATCAGTTCAAATTGACCCTTAAATTGCAGATCAATCACCTCATAGACAGCTTGCGTAACAGTATCAAGAAAATCTGACCTAATCTGTGTCACCGAAGAGCTCCCTAATCTACTGCGCTGGTATTCCACTCTTCTACAAAATTCATCCTGTATACCGTCACGAAAGTTTACAATTTTTGACTGCATCAAGTTCACCGACTCAGATAAATCCCCGGCTAAACCTTCCGAGTCCTCCGTACACAGCCTTATCGCTCGCTGAACATTTTTTCTAGCATCTTTTAGCGCTTCTTCATGTTTCTCCGCGTACGCCCATATATTCTCTGACGTCACTACCTTAATTTCGTCAGTTCCGTAACAGCAAGATTCATAATTACTTCCATCATCTTTGACAGGTATCACCCGCGTAATCTTGCATGGACACAGCTGTAATATTTAGTGTGGACTATAAGGGTAAGATTCCTTCCAATTTTCTACTAAACTCCACCAGCCCTGCTTCCACTCAGCATCTGCTTGTTTCCTGCATTTTTCTTCCTTTCTATATTCTGCTGCGCTTTGCTCATATTGCTCGTTTGAAATGTCTACCAGGAGCCAATCTGCTGCTGCTGCTACTTCTAGGCCTGCTAACTCAAGCAATCATGCTGTTGCTACGCCTGAGATTCAGACTAATATTAGTAATTTGAAGAAGATGGCCAAGTCCATTGAAGAAAATATCTTTAAATCCCTGATTACTACTGTTACAAAGAGTATTTATTCACAAGTTCAATCCCTTGGTCTGCCTATGAAAGGTGACAAAGTTGATCTTGATTTGGCAGTAAAATACCTGATGTCAAGCTCCATCCAAGATGACATTAAACAGATGGTCAGTGCACAGCTTCAAGAAACGAACGTTTCTTGCAAAATTGTAGACATTGAAAAGAAGCTTGCTGATCATGTTGTTGCTCAAACTGATCAACTTAAGCAGCAAGAATTAAAAAGTCCACTCATTGTTTTTGGATTACCTGAGGATGCTATACCTGAAAACCCTGAACCTAAGTTTTTGTCACTTTGTCAAGATAAGTTTCCTGGTATTAATCTTTTGAACAGTGACTTTGTGTTTGTGCAATGTATTGGAAAATGAGTTGGTAACAAAAATCGACCTGTTATTATTGAGTTCTACAACCTGAGAGTACAATTCCTGCTTCTCAAAAATAAAAAGGATCTGGTGTGGTCATTAATGAGCCTTTGTCTAAACCTAGGCTTACCTTACTTTTGCAAGCAAAACCCATTGTGGCAGGAATACTGCTTGGGCTGTGAATGGTGATATTCTTGTCAAAAGTGGAAGTAGGGTACTCAAAATCCCATCCATTGGTGACATTAATGCCCTTCCTGCTTTGCAAGAATCTTTTGCCAGTATTACAACAAAATTTCATGTGCTTGGTTATTTTTTGCCCAGTCTTTTTTTTTCTTTGGCTTGTGCTTTTCCCATGTCATCAAAATTATTATATGCAATTCACTGGTTTTTCAACTTATTTTCCATACTGTATTCTTCCTGTCCGCACTACTTTAGCTCTATCTGTTTCACTACTTTTCCTACTTTTGGATAATGAAAATGGATGACTCTCTAGATTCTTTTTCATTTCTAAATAAACTTTCTCTTCTTGATTCAGAGTGTTTTTATTCACCTTTTGTTTCTAGTGATCATAGTGAAAGAAAGTTGTTAAAATTTCTTCATCAGTCTGATTGTTGTTACCATTCTTATCAACATTATTTTGAAAAAGTGCTGCCTTCAATGCCTTCTGCTACAAACTTTAATGTGTTTACTTTGAATATACGAGGTTTAAGGCGCAAATGGGATTATGTTGTGCAATATATTGGTGGTGATAACTGCCCTTGTGATGCAGTAGGTCTCACAGAGACCTGGCTGTCTTCAAGTGATGATATGTCTGTGTATGACAAACCAGGTTCTACTGCATACCACACAACTAGATCTCTAACTAAGTGTTCTGGGGGAATATATTTTTTTGTCAGAAGTAATCTTAAAGTTGTGAGACATCCAGATGTTGAGAAGCTTTTTGATCCGGTTGTAAATAATAGAAGTGTGTATGCTTTGGATGTTGACCAGTCATGTGATGCAGTAAGTTGTGATACTATCTGTTTAGTTTATAAGCCTCCACCTTTCCCAATAGTGAAATTTTCTGAATTAATTGATGAACTGTGCTCAGTTGATAAGCTTGCTTTGAGAAATGTTTATATGCTTGGAGACTTTAACTGCAATTGATTGAAAATTAGGTGTGATGATGAGTCTGACAGCTTTTTTAAATCTGTTTCTACTTCTGGCCTTCTTCCTTGCATTTTCTTTACTACTTGTGTTAATCCAGTCAGATCTTCTGCAACTCTGATTGACAACATTTTTTGTCTTCTAAAAATGATATTAAATTTTCCTCTGGTATTATTTTTTCAGATATTTCTGACCATTTTCCAATTTATTGTTCTGTTCCCAAAATAAAATTCCTGAGCCAAAAGGATGCCAAAGGAGAGTCATGTAGAAGAATTTACAGTCAGAGCAATGTTCATGACCATGTGGCTGATCTTAGTGCTAGTGATTGGTGTTCTGTAATGAATTCTTAAGGTGTCAATTGGGCATCAGCCACTTTAATGAGTCGGTTGCAAACACTAATTGAAAAAAAAAATTCAATAGTAAAATCTTCAAGTAAATATAAACCCAAGATGCTTTTGATGTCTCCTAGCCTTGTGAAATCGACACTGCAGAAGTCAGAGCTTTCCAAGCTGGCTTGCAAAAGCCTTAAACCTGAGGATTTATCAAAGTATAAGTATTATAAGAATGTATTAACATTAGACTAGCTAAGAAGAATTATTTTTTGTTGAAAATTTGGGAATGCAAAGGTAATTTAGAGAAAGTTTGGAGTGTAGTTAATGAAGCTTTATCTTGTAGGGAACAAACAAAGAAACAGCCTATCGCCTTCAAGAATGCATATGGTTCAACTATTGAAAAAGCAGCTGTACCTAATGCCTTCAACTCTTACTTTACCTCCCTACCAACTGCTAAGATCCCTTTCTTTCTTAAACCATGCAAATCGTCACCAGCTGAGAGAAGTATTTTTCTAACTCCTTGTTCAAGTATAGAGATCTGTGATTTCATTTCTTCTTTAAGTAGTAGTAACACAGCTGATGTGCTTGGACTAACAAACCATGTGCTTCAATCTGTTTTTTCTTATGTTGTTGAACCTCTTACCCATATTTTTAATCTATCTCATTTAAAACGTGTTTACGCGAATTACGCGGATTCATTTAAAATAGCAAAAGTAATCCCTCTTTTTAAGAAGGGTGACCCCAGCTTAATCTCAAATTATAGACTTATATCACTTCTCCCAATTTCCTCTAAATTCCTTGAAAAAGTTGTGCATAAGAGGCTTTTTTTCATTCCTGTCTACTGGTGCTTCAACTGGAAGCGGTTTTCTTCAGTCTGATCACCAGTATTGCTTCCAACCTAAACTCTCTACTACATGTGCTCTAGTTGACGTTACAGAATTCGTGCGTGTTAACATAGACAAGGGTCGTTATGTTCTAGGACTGTTTCTTGATTTTTCTAATGCTTTTGACATGGTAGATCATATTGTCTTGGTGGGAAAACTTTCTCTACTTAGAGTTCGGGGAGTTGCTTCTGAATGGTATAAATCTTACCTGTCTAATAGATTACAGTTTGTGTGTTATAATAGGAAATCTTCTGATGTAGCCTCGGTTTCTAAAGAAGTTATATTAATGACCTTCCTCCATCTCCCGACCTTGATTCCCACACTGTTTTGTTCATAGACGATAGTAATTTTTTGTGGTTGCTAATGATTCGCCCTCTGATGTTGCCATGGGCACCCATAAGGGGGGGGGGGCAGGCTGAATGATGTTGCCTTATTTTTATATTTTTGTTCTGAGATTTGTATTATCAGAGGCAACGCTGTAGCGTTGCCTATAGTAAAGGCCATACGGCTCCAATGTTTTATTATTATTATTTTTTTTTTCCCAGAGGCACTTCATATGGAAGGGGTTGTCGTAGAAACTTCAAAGGGGGATCATTCGATTGGAAATCAAGAGTTCTAGTGCCCTTTTTAATAGTCGAAAATGATTGGAGGGCAACTAGCCCCCCCCCCCACGCCCACCATTCCCCGAAACACATCCAATCAAAATTTTGAGATAGCCATTTTGTTCAGCGTAGTTGATTTCCAGATAGAAAATATATTTTTGAGGAGGACACTCCCCCACAACCCTCAGGGCAAGGGTTTTAAGTTATGCCCTGGGGGCATATAAGGTTTTTTATAGAAGGCGTTGTCGTAGAAACTTCAAAACAGGCTCAATCGATTGTAAATTAAAGGGCTAGTGCCCTTTTTAATAATCGAAAGTGATTGGAGTGTAACTAGCCCCCTCCCCCCCCCAAGCCCATCATTTCCCCAAACACATCCAATCAAAATTTTTAGATAGCCATTTTGTTCAGCGTAGTTGATTTCCAGATAGAAAATATATTTTTTGAGGAGGACACTCCCCCACAACCCTCAGGGCAAGGGTTTTAAGTTATGCCCTGGGGGCATATAAGGTTTTTATAGAAGGCGTTGTCGTAGAAACTTCAAAAAAGGCTCATTCGATTGGAAATTCAAATAGCTAGTGCCCTTTTTAATAGTCGAAAGTGATTGGATGGCAACTAGCCCCCCCCCCCCAAGCCCATTATTCCCCCAAACACATCCAATCAAAATTTTGAGATAGCCATTTTGTTCAGCGTAGTTGATTTCCACATAGAAAATATATTTTTGAGGAGGACACTCCCCCTCAACCCTCAGGGCAAGGGTTTTAAGTTATGCCCTGGGGGCATATAAGGTTTTTGTAGAAGGCGTTGTCGTAGAAACTTCAAAACAGGCTCATTCGATTGGAAATCGAGAGTTCTAGTGCCCTTTTTAATAGACGAAAATGATTGGAGGGCAACTAGCCCCCCCCCACGCCAATCATTCCCCCAAACACATCCAATCAAAATTTTGAGATAGCCATTTTGTTCAGTGTAGTTGATTTCCAGATAGAAAATTATTTTTGAGGAGGATACTCCCCACACAACCCTCAGGGCAACGGTTTTAAATTATGCCCTGGGGGCATATAAGGTTTTTATAGAAGGCGTTGTCGTAGAAACTTCAAAACAGGCTTATTCGATTGGAAATTAAAGAGCTAGTGCCCTTTTTAATAGTCGGAAGCAATTGGTGTGTAACTAGCTCCCCTCCCCCCCCCCACGCCCATCATTTCCCCAAAGACATCCAATCAAAATTTTCAGATAGCCATTTTGTTCAGCGTAGTTGATTTCCAGATAGAAAATATATTTTTGAGGAGGACACTCCCCCACAACCCTCAGAGCAAGGGTCTTAAGTTATGCCCTGGGGGCATATAAGGTTTTTATAGAAGGCGTTGTTGTAGAAACTTCAAAACAGAATCATTCGATTGGAAATTAAAGAGCTAGTGCCCTTTTTATTAGTCGAAAGTAATTGAAGTGTAACTAGCTTCCCCCCCCCACGCCCATCATTTCCCCAAACACATCCAATCAAAATTTTCAGATAGCCATTTGGTTCAGCGTAGTTGATTTCCAGATAGAAAATATATTTTTGAGGAGGGCACTCCCCCACAACCCTCAGGGCAAGGGTTTTAAGTTATGCCCTGGGGGCATATAAGGTTTTTATAGAAGGCGTTGTTGTAGAAACTTCAAAACAGGCTCATTCGATTGGAAATTAAAGGGCTAGTGCCCTTTTTAATAGTCGAAAATGATTGGAGGGCACCCCCCCCCACTCCCATCATTCCCCCAAACACATCCAAAAGTTTTCTTATTTATGCCAACTACGCTGCCCCCACTCCAAAGACTTTAATAAGGTTCTTTCTGCATCAACAAATGGAATAACCTAGCAAGATCCATTCATTGTTGCGTGAAAAAATCAGGTTTGATTTTTCAGAGGCATGTAAATTAAGCTGTGTATAGCAAAGGCCATAAGGCTTCAATGTTTTATTATTATTAATTTAAAAAAACCTTACATAAAAATAAGTTTTCTAAGAAGAGTAAAGAGCCATATTGAACTCAGGACCAGCAGAAATTAATTCCTATTACAGTTAAAACTCAAAAAGACCAGAAATTACTGTTAAAGAATAAACAAAACCTCGAACGAACAGAAATTAAAATTAACTATCTTACAAACGTAAAGATAACCGGTGCAAACATAAATAAATGAATAAATCTTATATAGCTTCAATAATTGTATTACTTTTCCCCCAGAGCTGCTTTATAGGCAAGGGTTAAAAATACCATTTTGTTAAAAATAATTGAAAGGTCAAATCGTAGTCAAATACGCCGTAAATTAGTCCAAAGAAATCAATAAGAATCAAAAATCAGAATTTAAGAAAATGAAGCGAAAATAGTGAACATTTTTAGTTTATTTAGAAGTAACAGAGGTCTTTAAACTCCCCCTCTCCCAGAAGTTTCCCCCAACCGTCGGAAAATTTCCCCAGGAAAATCGCCCATGGTAAAATCTCCCAATTTTCCTTTCATAAAAATAGCCTAGACCTGAAATACTCGCGAGAATCAAGAGGTATTAAATATCAACCCCCCCCCTCCACCCCTTCCTTTGAACTAAAATTCTGTTTATACCTGAAGGCCCAATGAGACTTGGAATGTTTTGGTATTAACACACACCTATTAGGCATCTGCTCTCCTCCCTAACAAGGAAAGAAACAGAGTGTAAGGCAGTGGCGGATCCAGGGGGGGGGAGAGGGGGCGCCCCCCTTAACGTAGTCTAAAGTAATATAACTTACTTAATTAACGCAAGATTGCGTTAATTGAACTTGCTCCTAACGCAAGTTTATCGGATCAACCTATTTTGCCCCCCCCCCCCTAAATTACAGCCATACTTAAAATAAGGTTAAAATACATACTTTGCGATAAATGCTAAATTATTGTGGCACAAAAAATCCGAAAAATGGTCTAATCAAAATGATGCTGTTCTTTCTGCATCAACAAATGGAATAACCTAGCAAGATCCATTCATTGTTGCGTGAAAAAATCAGGTTTGATTTTTCAGAGGCATGTAAATTAAGCTGTGTATAGCAAAGGCCATAAGGCTTCAATGTTTTATTATTATTAATTTAAAAAAACCTTACATAAAAATAAGTTTTCTAAGAAGAGTAAAGAGCCATATTGAACTCAGGACCAGCAGAAATTAATTCCTATTACTGTTAAAACTCAAAAAGACCAGAAATTACTGTTAAAGAATAAACAAAACCTCGAACGAACAGAAATTAAAATTAACTATCTTACAAACGTAAAGATAACCGGTGCAAACATAAATAAATGAATAAATCTTATATAGCTTCAATAATTGTATTACTTTTCCCCAGAGCTGCTTTATAGGCAAGGGTTAAAAATACCATTTTGTTAAAAATAATTGAAAGGTCAAATCGTAGTCAAATACGCCGTAAATTAGTCCAAAGAAATCAATAAGAATCAAAAATCAGAATTTAAGAAAATGAAGCGAAAATAGTGAACATTTTTAGTTTATTTAGAAGTAACAGAGGTCTTTAAACCCCCCCTCCCACAGAATTTTCCCCCAACTGTCGGAAAATTTCCCCAGGAAAATCGCTTAAAAATACCATTTTGTTAAAATAGTTGAAAGGTTAAGTAACAAAACTCGCATCAACAAAACCCCCTAGGGCCCGGGGGCAGGAAGGGATTCTCGTATAAACTTCAGAGAGGGCTCATTGGATTGGAAATTGGAAGTTCTAGTCCAGCTCTTAAGAGTCAAAATGGATCGAAGGGAAAATAACCCCCCCACACGCCCTTTTTCCCCACCCCTTTCTTTGAACTAATTCTGTTTATACCTGAAGGTCGAATGAGAGTTAAAATGTTTTGGTGTTAACACACACATATTAGGCATCTGTTCTCCTCCCTAACAAGGAAAGAAACAGAGAGTATAAGGCAGTGGCGGATCCAGGGGAGGGGACACTCCCCCACAATCCTCAAGGCAAGAGTTTTAAGTTATACCCTGGGGACATATAAGGCTTTTATAGAAGGCGGTGTCGTAGAAACTTCAAAAAAGGCTCATTCGATTGGAAATTCAAAGGGCTAGTGCTCTTTTTAACAGTCGAAAGTGATTTGAGGGCAACTAACCCCCCTCTCACACCCACCTTTTTCCCAAACAAATCCAATCATAATTTTGAGACAGCCATTTAATTAAACGTAGTTTTAAGTTCTGGAAATTAGGTCTTTGAGGATGACAACTCCCCCACAGCCCTCAGGGCAAGGGTTGTAATTTAAGGATTCTCCGAATCCTTCCCATTATTTCTTAAGGAAGGGATGCTCGTTTAAACTTTAGAGAGGGCTCATTTGACTGAAAATTGAAAGTTCTTGTTCACTTTTTAAGAGTCAAAAGAGATTGGAGGGTAACTAGCCCCCCCCCCTCCTCCAAGCCATAAATGCATCAGATAAAAATTTTGAGATAGACATTTTGTTAAAATAGTTCAAAGTTCTGATAACAAAAAACTCCAGTGTCGACACAGCCCACCAGGGCCCGGGGGTAGGCGTTTTAAGTTATGCCCTGGGGCATAACTTATTAAGGGGGGTTTATAACCTATGGGAATGGGTTTTGTGTTGGAAGAACACATAGGAAATCTATTATAATTATCCAACTATAAGGTTAAAATACATACTCTGTGATAGATGCAAAATTGCTTTGGCACACAAAATCCTATTAAGGTCAATTCCAAACAGTCGTGATCCCTTTGTGTCAGCAAGTGAAATGGTCTAAACCCCCTTATTGGAGCTATTTTTTCAATCACTTCATTGTTGTCAATCGCTGTCCACAAGTTATGCAAGCTGTCTATTGTTCATATATAAGGTTTTTATCAAAGAGGTAATCGTATAGACTTTGAAAAAAGCCTCATTTGATTTAAATTGGAAGTCCTAGATCTGTTTTTTAAAGTCAAGAATAATCGGACAGTAAGTACATCCCCCTCCCCTCCATGCCATAAAAACTTGAAACTTTTTGCAATCAAAAACGAACAAGAATTAATTTAAAAAAAAAACTTTCCGAAAAATAAGTTTTTCAAAGGAAAGTAAAGGCCATTTTAAACTTAAGCTCAGTTGATACGAATACCTGTTAAAATTCAAACTCAAAACGACCAGAAATTACTATTAAAGAATAAATGAAACCCAAAACGAACAGAAATTAAATAAACAGTCATAGCAAAAAACATACAACAAGTAATAATATAAATGAATAAATAGATCTTAAAGCGAGTAATGCTTAGATTGAATATGAAAATCAAGCTTAAAACGAAAACAAATGTTTTGCTATTAAAGTATAAATGAAACTTAAAACGAACAGAAATTAAATAAACAATCAATGCGAACAAATATGCAATATATATTAATGTAAATGAATAAATAAATCTTAAAACGAGTGAAACTTAAAAAGAATATGCAAATCAAGTTTGAATCAAATAAAAATAAGTACAAACGAGAGTTTGGGCATTGCCTCACTGCAGAAGCCTAAAACCTACTGCGTCATTGGCACTTTACTGAAAACGAATTATATTACAAATTTTTTCTTTTGTACTTAATATTGAAAATAAATATTAAAATTACAGTAAAATTTTGAACTGATGAGCTTTTAGCAATTAATATCATTATGCATCAAATATTCAGTTTAATTTGTTAGTTCTTTCAAATCAAGTTTGTCTAGTCAAGGCAAATATAGTTTCACTACAACAAAATTTGGATACTGCCCCCTTCTTTAACTGTAAAAACCTAAAGCCTTCTGCGTCATTGGTGCTTCACTGAAAACGAATTACTCGTATATTACAAATTTATTATTTTCCAGCTCTTACAGCATTGAAAATGAAAATAAAAATTACAGTGAAAAAAAAAAATCTTGAACTGATGGATCTTTCAACAATTAATATCATCATATATCTAATATTCAATTTGATTTTGTTTATACTTTCCAAGACTGTTCAAGACTCATATAGTTTTGCCATTTTTTTTAACTCTGCCATTTTTTCTAACTAATCGTGTTAGTTTGTTATGAAAACATTCTATGGCTTCTAGGCATTTTTATTTCAGCGGAAAACTGCACCTCAAACTTTGTGGAACATGCATTTTCTTGCATGAAACACCAAAATATAATAAAATGTCAAGTTTCGGAGTGTTCCACCACTCGCAAGCAAGTGCCATTGCATTTTGAATCCGCATGGTCAATTTAGGGGGTGGAAGGTAGGCTAATTCTCATAGCAGCCCCATTCCGTCGTGGTATGATTCACATTTTCAACACCTGGCGTCCGGACTATCATATAATCTACCAAACATAAAACTACCCCAAATCAGTATCAATAAATATATGAAACCCAAAACGAACAAAAATTAAAATAAATATTAGAGTCAAACTCAAAACGAGCATAAATTAATATGAGTAGAGTTCAAAACCCCTATGCTTTCTAAAAGCCAGAATATAATTTGTACTTTACTGAAAAAAAATTCAAATGAGTTTACTGAAAAAAAATGTGCATTGTCAATTTAATATACATATGCTGATATTTATTCCCTAAAATCTTAATTAAATTTTGATCTCCTAAAGTAACAAAAGTGAAAACATTTCAAAGAATTGTTTTCAGTAAAGCGCCAATGACGCAGTAGGTTTTAGGCTTCTGCAGTGAGGCGATACCCAAACTCTTGTTTGTAGTTATTTTTATTCGATTCAAACTTGATTTGCATATTCTTTTTATGTTTCACTCGTTTTAAGATTTATTTATTCATTTACATTAATATATATTGTATCTTTGTTCGCATTGATTGTTTATTTAACTTCTGTTCGTTTTAAGTTTCATTTATACTTTAATAGCAAAACATTTGTTTTCGTTTTAAGCTTGATTTTCATATTCAATCTAAGCATTACTCGCTTTAAGATCTATTTATCCATTTATATTATTACTTGTTGTATGTTTTTTGCTATGATTGTTTATTTAATTTCTGTTCGTTTTGGGTTTCATTTATTCTTTAATAGTAATTTCTGGTCGTTTTGAGTTTGAATTTTAACAGGTATTCGTATCAACTGAGCTTAAGTTTAAAATGGCCTTTACTTTTCTTTGAAAAACTTATTTTTCGGAAAGTTTTTTTTTTAATTAAGATAGCATTAAAAGTGCCAATTAAACAAGGTTTTCCCCCCTGGAATTCAGCTTATGGGCGCCCATGGCTGTTGCCAAGGCTCAGCTCCTACTCAACCATGTACGTGATTGATGTGAGCAGAACGGGCTGCTGTTGAACAGCTCTAAGAGTAGCATTATTCATTTTTGAACCCCATACCACATGTCTGAACCTTCCCCAACAATCTTTGTTTTTTATGGTACTGATATAAATCCGCACTGCTCTTGTGTTAAGCTTCCTGGTCTGTACGTTGGTTGTTTTTTTTCTTTAAAACTCATATTTCATTTGCACGTTCTATAATTTCTGATCAAGTGTCTATGCTTTATTGTGCCAATCAATTTCTTCCTCCCAATGTAATGCTTTCTCTTTACTATGCATTTGTCCTTCCTTATCTTTCTTATTGCTGCACAGTATTGGGCAATGCTAACCATTCTTCCCTTCGGCAACTCCGAATATCACAGAATAGAGTTGTGAAGGCAGCTTTTCGCCTTCCCCGACTCTATCCTACAACTGATCTTTACAGTGATACAGGTCTAGATGCCTTAGATGTGGTCATCAAGAAGCAAAACCTAAAACTAGCTCATCGAGCCTTATAGGAGTTTTGGTACAGTAAAAGCAAAGCAATTAAGGACACCTTTCATAGAATCAAAATATTATCAATCCCGTTTAGGATCAATCCCTTTTAAGATAAAGCAACAATCCATTTTAGGGTTTTCTTTATTTTTTTTACGTTTAATTTGGTATCACTTCTGCACAATGGCTCAGTTCAATGACTTGCTCTCGTTTTGGTTCTTAAAAGGACATGTCATGATTAGTTTGTACACAAGTTCAAATTAAGGCCATCTTGATAGTATTAGGACTATAGACTAGCTTTAGAATTTGTATCATAGCTTGAAATTCACTGCTGTAGAGAGACAAATAATCGGATTTCCAGAGTTCACATTATGTCTTATTTGACCTTCATTTCAAGTGATACTAAAACATATTTCTTACAATTTAAGACTGTATATTACCCACTATTGGTATTATAGCTGGTGAGAGCAAAGTGTTGCTTGATAAATCAATCTAATATTCCTGTATGCTGTTCATTTACTTTGCGGCTATTAAAAAATATTTAGTTTTACGCTTATGTTTTTAAGATAATTTTAATTGTGCACTGAAAATTACTAATGTCGCAACTGGTGTAAGACTATGAAAAGTTTTATAGATTCTTTTAGTGTTGTCAGGCTACATACTCACTTTTGACTCTTAAATCAATAATCCTGCTGTTTATACTTAACTTTTGTGTTTTCAGTAAAGCGCTAGTTTTGTGTAATCGTAAAAGCATAGGGAAACATAATTAGTTGGTTTATTTGTACTAGGTATATTAATATATATTAAATAGGCTGTGAAGCAATAATTTTTGTCTGTTTTAAGTTTCAGCTTCGCTCTTTGCTTCCCTCGGAAAAACTTTGCTTTTTTATATTAATCTCGAGAAGGCATGGTGGTTATAAGCCCTTCTCATGTTAATTTTTGCTCGTTTCGAGTTTTACTTGGCTATTTATTGTAATATGTGTTCGTTTTGTGTTTCTTTTATTTATTGATAGTGATTTGCGGTAGTTTTAAGGTTGGAAGATTATTTGATTGTATTTCTCCTTATTTTTGGATTAATAGAACTCTTTACTTTTTTTTTAAAACTTGTTTTGCGGAAAAAGTTTTTTAAATTAATTTATTTTCGTTTTTTATTGACCTAGTCTTTTTCATGATAAAAATAATATTTTATATCTTTTCGGTTTCATTCTATAACAATCCAAAGTTTGGGCTGCTATTTTTATGTTGGAGAAACTTTGTCAACAATTTTTAATTTTAACACAAACATTATTTCTTGAATCAATTTTATAGCTCCTGAGGTTGACCTGAAAAAAAACTTAAGATTATTCCCAAAAGATTCTATCTATGCTCTTTGACAACCTGGATACACGTAAGCTTTTTTTATTTATTTAAATTAATTAAAAAAACAAAGTTTTTCCGAGGGAAGTAAAGAACAAAGTAGAAACTTAAAACAAACAAAAATTATTACTTCACAGCCTATCTAACATATTTCAATAAAACTAGTACAAATAAACCAACTAATTATGTTTCCTGTGTTTCTAGGACTATAGAAAACTAGCTCTTTACTGAAAACACAAAATAATATACGACTTTTGGTACAGTAAAAGCAAACCAATTAAGGAAACTTTTTTACGGAATAAAAATAAAGTATTTTAGGATGGTTGATTTATTTTGTTTTCGTTTAATTTGATATCACTTCTGCACAACGGCAGTAGGAACCCATAATAACATCCGGTACGAAGTATATATCATTGCCAGATAAGAAAGGTACTATAGTAGGTTAGGTTAGTTTAGGTTATCATGTAGGGTTTTAGTTAGGGTTGTAGTTTAATTTGGTTTTCGTTAAGAATTTTAATTTAGACTTGTAGTTTAGTTTTAGTTAAGAGTTTTAGTTTAGAGTTGTAGTTTAGTTTTAGTTAAGATTTTCAGTTTAGAGTTTTAGCTTAGAGTTTTAGTTAGAGTTATAGTTTTAGTTTAGTTTTAGTTAGGAATTTTAGTTTAGAGTTATAGTTTAGTTAAGAGTTTTAGTTTAGCGTAAAGAGCTAGGTGTTGAACACATTTTATCTTTGAAATGCTAGATTTGGAATATTTTTATTGCGGTTTACATACAAAAAAGTTAGGTTTCTCCACGTTTAAGTTAGGTTAGGTTAGGTTATCATGAGCGCTCATGATAACCTAACCTAACTTAAACGTGGAGAAACCTAACTTTTTTGTATGTAAACCGCAATAAAAATATTCTAGCTAAAACTCTAAACTAAAACTCTTTATTAAACTACAACTCTAAACTAAAACTAAACTAAACTATAACTTTGTATGTAAACCGCAATAAAAACATTCTAGCTAAAACTCTAAACTAAAACTCTTAACTAAACTACAACTCTAAACTAAAATTAAACGAAACTATAACTCTATTTAAAACTCTAAGCTAAAACCCTAAACTAAAACTCTAAACTAAAACTCTTAACTAAAACTAAACTAAAAGTCTAAACTAAAACTCTTAACTAAAACTAAACTAAACTATAACTCTAAATAAACTCTAAGCTAAGATTCTAAGCTAATATTCTAAACTCTAAACTGAAACTCTTAACTAAAACTAAACTACAACTCTAAAGTAAAACTCTTAACTAAAACTAAACTAAAAGTCTAAACTAAAACTCTTAACTAAAACTAAACTAAACTATAACTCTAAATAAACTCTAAGCTAACACTCTAAATTAAATCTCTAGACTCTAAATTAAATTAAACTAAACTATAACT
This sequence comes from Artemia sinica, assembly GCA_027921565.1. Classification (NCBI taxonomy): domain Eukaryota; kingdom Metazoa; phylum Arthropoda; class Branchiopoda; order Anostraca; family Artemiidae; genus Artemia; species Artemia sinica. Next base: position 51,620,567 of record CM051266.1, on the reverse strand, counting down.
CTAACTAAAACTCTAAACTCTAAACTAAAACTCTTATCTAAAACTAAACAACACCTCTAAACTAAAATTCTTAACTAAAACTAAACTAAACTATAACTCTAACTAAACTCTAAGCTAAGACTCTAAACTAAAACTCTGAATTAAAACTAAACTAAACTATAACTCTAACTAAAACTCTAAGGTAAGACTGAAAACTATAACTTCAATATCTAAACTAAAACTCTTAACTAAAACTATAACTCTAGCTAAAACTCTAAAGTAAAACTGTAAACTAAAACTATAACTCTAGCTAAAACTCTAAAGTAAAACTGTAAACTAAAACTATGCACTCTAAACTAAAACTCTAAATTCTCAACTAAAACTAAACTAAACTATAAATATAACTAAAACTCTAAGCTAAGACTCTAAACTAAAACTCTAAACTCTAACTAAAACTCTAAGCTAAGACTCTAACTTAAAACTCTAGACTCCAAACTAAAACTAAACTAAACTATAACTCTAACAAAAACTGTAGGCTAAGACTCTAAACTAAAACTCTAAACTAAAACTCTTATATAAAACTAAATATAACTCAAAACTAAAACAAAAACTCTTAACTAAAACTAAACTAAACTATAACTCTAAATAAACTCTAAGCTAACACTCTAAATTAAATCTCTAGACTCTAAATTAAATTAAGCTAAACTACAACTCTAACTAAAACTCTAAACTCTAAACAAAAACTCTTAACTAAAACTAAACAACACCTCTAAACTAAAATTCTTAACTAAAACTAAACTAAACTATAACTCTAACTAAAACTCTAAGCCAATACTCTAAACTAAAACTCTGAATTAAAACTAAACTAAACTATAACTCTAACTAAAACTCTAAGCTAAGACTCAAAACTATAACTTCAATATCTAAACTAAAACTCTTAACTAAAACTAAACTAAAACTATAACTCTAGCTAAAACTCTAAAGAAAAACTGTAAACTAAAACTATAACTCTAGCTAAAACTCTAAAGTAAAACTGTAAACTAAAACTATGAACTCTAAACTAAAACTCTAAATTCTCAACTAAAACTAAACTAAACTATAAATATAACTAAAACTCTAAGCTAAGACTCTAAACTAAAACTCTAAACTCTAAACTAAAACTCTAATCTAAGACTCTAACTTAAAACTCTAGACTCCAAACTAAAACTAAACTAAACTATAACTCTAACAAAAACTGTAGGCTAAGACTCTAAACTAAAACTCTAAACTAAAACTCTTATATAAAACTAAATATAACTCAAAACTAAAACAAAAACTCTTAACTAAAACTAAACTAAACTATAACTCTAAATAAAACTCTAAGCTAACACTCTAAATTAAATCTCTAGACTCTAAATTAAATTAAACTAAACTATAATTCTAACTAAAACTCTAAACTCTAAACAAAAACTCTTAACTAAAACTAAACAACACCTCTAAACTAAAATTCTTAACTAAAACTAAACTAAACTATAACTCTAACTAAAACTCTAAGCTAAGACTCTAAACTAAAACTCTGAATTAAAACTAAACTAAACTATAACTCTAACTAAAACTCTAAGCTAAGACTCAAAACTATAACTTCAATATCTAAACTAAAACTCTTAACTAAAACTAAACTAAAACTATAACTCTAGCTAAAACTCTAAAGTAAAACTGTAAACTAAAACTATGAACTCTAAACTAAAACTCTAAATTCTCAACTAAAACTAAACTAAACTATAAATATAACTAAAACTCTAAGCTAAGACTCTAAACTAAAACTCTAAACTCTAACTAAAACTCTAATCTAAGACTCTAACTTAAAACTCTAGACTCCAAACTAAAACTAAACTAAACTAAACTAAACTATAACTCTAACAAAAACTGTAGGCTAAGACTCTAAAATAAAACTCTAAACTAAAATTCTTATCTATAACTAAACATAACTCAAAGCTAAAACTCTTAACTAAACTAAACTATAACTCTAACTAAACTCTTAACTAAAACTAAACTAATCTATAACTAACAAAAACTAAACTAAACTATAACTCTAACTAAAACTCTACGATAGGACTCTAAGCTAAAACTCTAACCTCTAAACTAAAACTCTTACCTAAAACTAAACTACAACTGTAAACTAAACTCTTAACTAAAACTAAACTAATATATAACTAACAAAAACTAAACTAAACTATAACTCTAAACTAAAACTCTTAACTGAAACTAAACTACATCTCTAAGCTAAGACTCTTAACTAAAACTCTTAACTAAAACTAAACTAAACTATAGCTCTAACTAAAACTCTAGACTAAAACTCTTAAATAAACTACAACTCTAAACTAAAACTAAACTAAACTATAACTCTAACTAAAACTTTAAGCTAAAACCCTAAACTAAAACTCTAAACTCTAAACTAAACTCTTAACTAAAACTAAACTACAAGTCTAAACTAAAGCTCTTAAATGAAACTAAACAACACCTCTAAACTAAAATTCTTAACTGAAACTAAACTAAATAATAACTCTAACTAAAACTCTAAGCTAAGATTCTAAGCTAATACTCTAAACTAAAACTCTGAATTCAAACTAAACTAAACTATAACTCTAACTAAAACTCTAAGATAAGACTCAAAACTAAAACTACAATATCTAAACTAAAACTCTTAACTAAAACTAAACTAAAACTATAACTCTAACTAAAACTCTAAAGTAAAACTGTAAACTAAAACTATAAACTCTAAACTAAAACTCTTAAGTAAAACTAAACTTGAGATCTAAACTAAAGCTCCTAACTAAAACTAAACTAAACTATAACTCTAACAAAAACTCTAAGCTAAGACTCTAAACTAAAACTCTAAATTCTCAACTTAAACTAAACTAAACTATAAATAGAACTAAAACTCTAAGCTAAGACCCTAAACTAAAACTCGAAACTCTAACTAAAACTCTAAAGTCTAAACTAAATCTCTAAACTCTAAACAAAAACTCTTAACTAAAATTAAACTAAACTATAACTCTAACTAAAACTCTAAGCTAAGACTCTAAACTAAAACTCTAAACTACTATAGCTCTAACTAAAACTGTAAGCTAATACCAAACTGAAACTCTAAACTAAAACCCTTAACTAAAACTAAACTAAACTGAAAGTGCAACTAAAAACTCTAAGCTATGACTCTAGGCTAAAACTCTAAACTAAAACTTTTAGCTAAAACTAAACTACAAGTCCAAAAACACTTAACTAAAACTAAAATAAAATATAACTCTAACTAAAACTCTAAGCACTGAGAGTCTAACTTGAAACTCTAGACTCTGAACTACAACTAAACTAAACTATAACTCTAATTAAAACTGTAAGCTAATATCAAACTAAAACTCTAAACTAAAACTCATATCTAAAACTAAACAACAACTCTTAACTAAAACTCTTAACTAAAACTAAACTACAACTCTAAACTAAAACTCTTAACAAAAAATAAGCTAAACTATAACTCTAACTAAAACTCTAAACTCTAAACTAAAACTCTAAAGTCTAAACTAAAACTCTTAACTAAAATTAAACTAAACTATAACTCTAACTAAAACTCTTAACTAAAACTAAACTACAACTCTAAACTAAAACTCTTTACTAAAACTAAACTACAACTCTAAACTAAAACAATTAACTAATACTAAACTAAACTGAAAGTGCAACTAAAAACTCTAAGCTAAGACTCTAGGCTAAAACTCTAAACTAAAACTCTTAGCTAAAACTAAACTACAAGTCCAAAAACACTTAACTAAAACTAAAATGTATTGCTTGGTGTTGGGGTATTCAAAAAGCCATAAAGTAAAGTTGTAGGTGAAAAGGATGGGTACTGCAACTTGTAAAATTGGTTTAGGAGGGATATTAAGAAAAGAACTTGTTCTGAAATAATATAATAATGCCTTTTGAAAAGTATTGCTTGGTGTTGGGACATACAGAAAGCCGTAAGGTAAATTTATGTGTGAAAATGATGAGTACTTCAACTTATAAAATGGGTTTAAGAGGGATATTAAGAAAAGAACTTGTTCTGAAAAATATAATAAAGCCTTTGAAAAGTATTGCTTGATGTTGGGGTATTCAAATAAGCCATAAAGCAGAGTTGTGGGTGAAAAGGATGAGTACTTCAACTTGTAAAATTGGTTTAGGAGGGACATGAAGAAAAGAACTTGTTCTGAAATAATATAATAAAGCCTTTTGAAAAGTATTGCTTGGTGTTGGGGTATGCAAAAAACCGTAAGGTAAAGTTGTGGGTGAAAAGGATGAGTACTTCAACTTGTAAAATAGGTTTAGAGGGATATTAAGAAAGGAACTTGTTCTGAAAAGATATAATAAAGCCTTTTGAAAAGTATTGCTTGGTTTTGGGATATTCAAAAAGCCATAAAGTAAAGTTGTGGGTGAAAAGGATGAGTACTTCAACTTGTAAAATTGGTTTAGGAGGGACATTAAGAAAAGAACTTGTTCTGAAATAATATAATAATGCCTTTTGAAAAGTATTGCTTGGTGTTGGGGTATGCAAAAAGCCGTAAGGTAAAGTTGTTTGCGAAAAGGATGAGTACTTCAACTTGTAAAATTGGTTTAGGAGAGACACGAAGAAAAGAACTTGTTCTGAAATAATATAATAAAGCCTTTTGAAAAGTATTGCTTGGTGTTGGGGTATGCAAAAAACCGTAAGGTAAAGTTGTGGGTGAAAAGGATGAGTACTTCAACTTGTAAAATAGGTTTAAGAGGGATATTAAGAAAGGAACTTGTTCTGAAAATATATAATAAAGCCTTTTGAAAAGCATTGCTTTGTGTTGTGGTATTCAAAAAGCCATAAAGTAAAGTTGTGGGTGAAAAGGATGGGTACTTCAACTTGTAAAATTGGTTTAGGAGGGACATTAAGAAAAGAACTTGTTCTGAAATAATATAATAATGCCTTTTGAAAAGTATTGCTTGGTGTTGGGGTATGCAAAAAGCCGTAAGGTAAAGTTGTGTGTGAAAAGGATGAGTACTTCAACTTGTAAAATGGGTTTAAGACGGATATTAAGAAAAGAACTTGTTCTGAAAAATATAATAAAGCCTTTGAAAAGTATTGCTTGGTGTTGGGGTATTCAAAAAGCCATAAAGTAAAGCTGTGGGTGAAAAAGATGAGAACTTCAACTTGTAAAATTGGTTTAGGAGGGACATTAAGAAAAGAAATTGTTCTGAAATAATATAATAAAGCCTTTTGCAAAAGTATTGCTTGGTGTTGGGGTATGCAAAAAGCCGTAAGGTAAAGTTGTGGGTGAAAAGGATGAGTACTTCAACTTGTAAAATAGGTTTAAAAGGGATATTAAGAAAGGAACTTGTTCTGAAATTATATAATAAAGCCTTTTGAAAGCCATCTTGGTATTATTAGGACTATAGACTAGCTTTAGAATTTGTATCATACCTTGAAATTCACTGTTGTATAGAGAGAAATAACCGGATTTCCAGGTTTCATATTATATCCTATTTGATCTTCATTTCAAGTAATAGTAGTGTGTATGTACGCAATATCACGAGCACAAGAATATACAGTGCAGTTTGACGAGCACATTGTAAAAAGCGACCAAAACCTCCCACATTATGGACCTATAAAGCGATCATACACGTTCTGGAACTATGGTTGAGATTGTGTAATTCAATCAGACTGGTTTAGAGGATATGTGCTTTAGCAATTTCATCATAACATGTTTTTTTTCTTTCCTGGTTCAATATTCAAAATTAAAATTCCTTATATTACATGTTCAAAGGATGGTCTCATTCTAGAAATACTGGTTTACAGCTGGAGGGCTTATATTCGTGTTTTTCCTGCTATAAATATAGAAAAATCGGTCTTTCTGGATCAGTTGATTAATAGAACTTGTATTAAGCCTAATACAATCAAATTTATTCATTTTTCTAATGGAGGACAAAAGAATTATGATGGTAAGTAAATGTACACTATTCTTGAATTATCATAAGAACATAATCCTTTTTTTTCCTATAGATATCTGCCAATATGTCTTTCGGATTTGGTATGATTTGGTGATTAGCATTTAACGACATTTAAATCTGGCTTTTACTTTAAACAGCGAGCAAAGGTTTTTCGTTATAGTTTTCTTTTAATTACCTCTAATAGTTTTCGAATTGACAAGGGTTCGCATATTTTTTCGCTAGCTTCAAAGAAGGTGTCCAGGTATATCTAACAAAATAGCGCACGCAACAATTTCTATTTTAACTCGACAGATAGCAATTATCTTCCGTGTCATATATAATTGAAAGATATGTAATTGTCATCTTTTGGGGTTGCGTATTGTGGAATTGAAGGGGGAGCGCCCAATGGAGAGTTCTGCCACTTTCGTTACTAATGAATTATTTACCGAAGGCTTAGATTTGTATGAAAAAAATGTGTGGTATACCAACAGGTGAATATTTATCGGACTTTTTTTCTGTTCAATTATTTTCACTGTAATTAATAGCATAAAAATGGAGAAATTTAGAATTGACTAAGCTCTATTTTGGCTACTTTATATTGGGTGACGGGGGTGGGGCAAGTATTTAACCAATATAATGCTAGGAGGGGGAATTAAGCTTTGAGGGGGGGGGGGGTTGAAAAATTGGTAGTCTTTTAACTTTAGAAAGGGATGTTGTAGAAAAGGGGTGGGGGAAAAAACTATAACTTTGCTACATAACTTTTGGTACTTATTTAGTACCCGGTAAACACGCAAGTGGTACTATATTGAAATGCTTCATGGAAAATAGGTTACCGCTTCTTACTATGCTAATGACAGCTCCTTGACAAACATTTTTTATTTCACTTTATTGCTATCATCCCAAACGTTGTGTTGTGTGTGTGTAATACCAACTAGTGAATATGTATAGGGTTTTTTTCTGCTCAAATATTTTCATTTAAAATAATATCATAAAAATGGTGAAATATAAAATTGATCAAGTTCTATCTGACTACTTTATATTGGGTGAGGGGTGGGGCAAGTATTTAGCCAATATAATGCAAGGGGGGGATTAAATTTTGAAGGGGAGGTGAAAAATTGACATTGTCTTTCAACTCTGTAAAATAATTGTTATTTCACATGGAAGAAAAACCCTTTTTTCTATAGATATTAGCTCAACCATCACCATCAAGTTATGAAAAATCTATTTTTAGTGGACCTGAACCAATCATTGCACCGCCACCAATGGAGTTTAGGGATGAGGATACTCTAGCTGTTGATAATATGGAGTGGCATAGGGGTTTTCTAAATGATTGTATTGAGGACATGGTCAGCCTAGATGATCTAAATTGTGACATAGACATGGTGGAGGACCCGTAATGGGCAGATAGATTTATGAGAGAGCATTTAGGTGATGTTAGTAGTGGTGGTACTAGTGCATCTAAACCGGTTCCTCATAAAGAAATTCCGTCACAAGACAATACAGGCTGGCTTGATCAGCTATCCAAAACACCCTGGAAGACATATTAAGTAACCTGGGCGATTTCATGCCATGTCCAACCAATAAAATTGAACAGACTGGGGGTGGTGCTATTGACGATTTTATGCAACCCCCCTCCATTCTGGGTAATGATACCAGTAGTAGTACTAGTAATGATACAACATCACCAAAAGTACCCCCACTTCCAGATTTTATTCTTTCTAACTCTGCCTTGCACCATACAAAAGTCTACAGCGCCAAATTCGGTGACCCCTTTAACTCTTTAGTGTCAGGGGATATGATAACACATCCCCTGGACATTACCCATTTATATGTTAACAAGATTAGAGCCCTTCTTGAACAACAGATGGGGATGTGGGGGTGGGGGTCAGCTTAAAAGCATCAATAGCACTAAAAATATATTTTTTAATGAAAATGCGAGCAAGCTGTATTCAAAATACTTGCACACAGAGATGTTGGCAATTCACCCGCATTTATCAAATTATGAGGAGGTTTTTTTAGATTGGGTTAATAACATTCAAACTAAAGTGGATAATTATAACGAGGGGGTAGCGGGTCGGTGGTTTTATTTATTGAGAGTTTAAACGTTAATATTTGTAGATTTAAAAAGGATTGTATTTTAATAGGTGGTGGGGAGAGGGCTATAGTTTTAAAATATCATTCAGATTTAGAGGGTTGTAGGGGGATACAACGAATCTGTTTCGATGCGAGGCTACAGTGTTTCAAGTATGCATTTTTGATTGCCGCCTATAGACCACTGCGCGATAATGCCTCTAAGGAAAATTTGGATGAATTAGCAGTTAATGGGATGGAGGGGTCAAAGTTTCCAATAGTAGATTTTAATTGTTTAAATGGTCAATTTCCCGTGACATTAAAAGGAATAGATATTTTTGAGCGGGCTAACGCACACTAAAATATTGGTGTCACGCTGTTGCAGTATGAAACAGAATTTGAGGAGGGTCAGCGTTCCGATAAGAAGGATGTATTATTTCCAGTGAGGGCTCCGTCGATTGAATCAGTGGAGCATTGGGTGTGGCTTCTATACACGCAACCCACAGAGCCTGATTCAATTGGACATTTTAATCCAATTACAGATATTAGTAGGGTCTTATGTGAGGGTAAAAAGGGGAATGGGGTGTATGCTATTACTGTCCGACATGCCTCTCAAAATTTTGCTCTGATTTAAAGTTAAAGCATCACTTGAAACACTGTAAACGTCATGGAAACCAGGCTGTGGAAACGGTAAGCGGTGATAGAGCGATCTTACGTTTTAAGAATTTCCAAAGCACGCTCCTACAGAGCAATAAGATCGTTTTAGACTGCGAAGCGAAACTGACGGACGTGTACGATTCGTCAAATTCAAATCGTGTTAAAATACATGAAGCCATAGGGGTATCTTACGCTCATGCGCAACGAGATTCCAATAATACCATGCAAGTGCTGGATGTAGTTGAGTCTTTGGGCGGCGAAGACTTCATGCGCTCGGCATTCGTCAGTCTAATCAAAACAGCGAACGGTGCAATTTCGCGCCTTCGTTACACAAACTATCCTATGCTCCTATCACCAGATGACAGATTGGCTATTAAAAATCGTAAAATATGTTGGGTTTGCGAGGGAGAATTTGATGATGGTGTTGGGAATGGGGGGAGGAGGAAGGTGATCGACCATGATCATTTGTGGCAGGAAATTACATCGGGAGGGAGTAACTTTAGAGGGGTTGCACATCAGTCGTGCAATTTAAACGTTAGACAGCAATATTTCGCACCGGTTTTTATACATAATTCTAATTACGACTTAAAGTGTGTTTTACCGGCGTTGGCCGGCATTGCCAAGGGGGGAGTTGTAGATAACGCATGGATAGATGGTTCTTTTTCATATAATATCATACCCAAATCATCGGAGAAGCTACTGCTGCTAGAATTCATGTGGAAAACAGTTGACAAGGGTAACACGTGCCTGAATAAAATCCGTTTTTTAGACTCTTTCAGCTTCTTCCCCAAATCCCTTAAGTCAATTGATTCAGGTACAGAAAAGTGACATTTTTGATAGCTTTCCCCTCCTTAAACAGCGCTTCCCCGATGATGAAATGTATGATTTATCAACGTGTAAGGGCATATATGCATATGATTATTACAACTCTGCCTCGAGGCTAGATGAGGTGTCATTACCGCCCATTGAAAATTTTTACAATTCTCTTACTGAGAGTGAGTGCACCACTAGCGACTATGAATTTGCTAAGAGGGTTTTGGCAAAGGGCGGGTGTAAAAATGGATGGGATTATTTTAAACTATACTTGGCCAGTGACGTACTTACTCTTCTGGACATTGTTTGCAAAAATACGGATAAAATCTTTGAGGAGTTTGGGTTGGATTTAGAGTATTATTTTTCCACTCCTCATCAGGTGATGGACTTGATACTTAAAATCAGCAAAGAAGAAATAGGTTTGATCACCGATGTGAATCAGCATCTGTTTGTAGAGAGATCAATGAGGGGTGGGTATGTTTTTCGCGGGGACCGTATCATGAAAACTGATCCGACCTGACAGAACACCGATGAAAAGTCAGACGCAGTTTTTTGGGATATGAATTCCCTTTACCCATCAGCAATGTCTCACTACTGTTTACCGTGTGTCAATTATAAATGGATTAACAATCCATGTGCTTCGAATTTCCCCGACATTGCTAGTGTTGAGGAGAATGGGGCACAGGGATGGTTTTTCGAAATTGACGGTGAAATACCCATGGAAATCCATGACTCGGTAAAAGACTTTTTTTCCGTGCATAAATAGACCGGTGGGTAGGGACTCTCTGAGCCCCTACAATTTATCTTTAGTAGAGGATGGGAGTATGCACTGGGTACCTTCAAACAAAAACTAATGGCCGACCTCAACCCGAAAAAGAATATCGTTGTTCATCACGTGCTATTGAAATGGATGGTGTCCAATGGTTTCAAAGTCACAAAGGTTCATAGAGCCCTCCAATTTGATCAAAAGCCTTACATGAAAACGTTTATTGACACCTTTGTCAGTAAGCGTTCACAAGCGAAAACGAAGGTTGAAAAAGAAGTCTATAAACTCATTTTGAACTCAGCCTTCGGTAAAATGTGCGAAAGCGTACGAAACAGAAGTCGATGTGACATTGTAATAATTCCCAAATATTGTGCTCGAATCATTTAGGATCCAAACTTCACATCATTCACAAACATAGACTCTGATATGGTGCTCCTGCATCGTAAGACAAGAATCGTTGTTTTAAATGAAAATATTGCAGGTGGGAGTGCAATAACTGAAATATCTAAAAAACTCATGTTGTCATTTTATTATAATGTATGCAAGGTACAATGGCCGATTGAGGGACAAGTTCAAGTGTATTACGGGGACACTGATTCACTCCTTTTAAAATTGAAAACTGAAAATTTATTGAATAATTTGGAAAATGGCGAGTACATTAGCTCATGGACTACACCAACTGGAATGGACTACACCAACTGGAATGAATACCTCTACCCAGAGCTAGTGAAACGCCAGGCCCCAAATCAATTGTTAATGTTAAAATCTGAAACGGGTAGCGATCTGATATCCAATGGTGTGTTTCCTGGGCCGAAGGTATACTGTATGGAAACGCACAACAAGGATATCAAGCAAGTTTGTAAGGGGGTACCTACACACTTTGTAAAAAATAATTTCGACATGAGTGTGTATAGAAACTGCGTGGAACGTAGTTTAGTCCCAAGAGCGAAAGTCATGGCGATTCGCTCTTTACAATTTAAAAACTACACAGTCAGAGTTGAGAAAAACGCCATTTTGGCCATATCGTACATGGTCTAGGTACTTGAGGATGGTGTGAAGGTACTGCCACACAGTCACTATCTAATCTCAGACCGAGTTGAATGTATAGAATATAGAAAAGAATTCGGTCTACAAAAATTAACTTCAATTCTATAATAGTAAAAGGTGGGTGGGTGGGTGGTGGTGGGTTTTTTAAATTCATTTTTCTCTTTTTATCACAAACAATTTTCAATGTGTGTGCAAGGCAGATCAATTTCTTCTTCAAAAATTCCACGATTTAAAATGATTTAATGCCCCCCTCCGGCCCCGGCCCGCCGCAGCGGGCCCCGCGGCGCTTCCCGGCCGCCGCAGTGGTGACCCCATTTCAAAATAAAAACGCTGTAAATAAATTTAAGGGTGTGTGATATTATTTTAAGTGTGTGTATATTTAAATAAATGTTGTATTTTTTTTATAAATAAATAAATTGAAAAAAAGTGTGTTTGTTAAAGTGTTTTTCTAGTGCTTATTTAAAATAAATGTTATACTTTTGTTATAAATAAATACAAAAAAGTGTACTTTTCATGTTTAATTTACTTTTTTCATGTTCAGTGTATTATTTATAAAGTGCTATTACTTTTATGTATAATAATAAAAGAAAATATGATTCTTTATTGATTTTGTTCTTCTCATTATTATTAAACAGACTAGTAATAATAGGGAAATTATTTAGTCGTTAGACATCTATAGTCTGCAGTTATTTGTAGGTGAACTGTTGAAGGGAACTTGTATCAATTTAAAACACCATTCAGATCGTTTCTGTGTGGGCCATCAATGTCAGGCAAAACAACACTCTTACCTAAAATAATTAAAAAATAAGATAAAATGTTTGTGGAAAAGCCGAAAAAATTCTACTATTGTTACAGTATTTGGCAGGAGTCATACGATAAAATAAAAGCAATTGCTATATCGGGGTTGGCGCAGATACAATTCATACAGGGACTTGATGTTTTCAGCATTATTGAACCAAACTCTTGGCTGATTATTGACGATTTAGCTGAATCTATTGAACAATGGTCCCAGGAAATGCTACAACTGTTCACTGTTCGCTCTCATCATGAAAAGATTTCCGTTACTCTGGTTCTACACAACCTCTTTCATCAGAGCAAATGTATGCGAACACTTGCATTGAACTGTGCCTACTATATTATCTACAGAGTTGTTCGTGATTCTAGCTCGATAATAACTCTCAATAAACAAATATACCCCGGCGCACCTAAATTTCTGCTCTCAGCGCAAAATCAGGCAACTAATAAACCCTACGGCTATATCCTATTGGATCTTAATCAAAATACACCCGAGGATCTGCGTGTAGTCACAGATATTTTTGACAATGAAATTACAGTATATCTCCCCGTGACCAGTAAAAAGGCTATTAGTTTCCATCATGATACTGAAGAAACTACATGAAAATAGACATTTATTTTCCGTTCTAAGCACTTCAAAACCCCCACTTAGGAAAGCCATACTCAAACATGGTATTGACAATGATTTCATTAATCTAATATCTACACAAGGATTATTAAATCTAGACAATGATTTAATAATCTAATGTTCATTTGCCAGAAGTAGTTTAGCAACAGGCAGAGCAACATCGTTCCATTGTACGTACATTGGCCTGTAAAAAGAACAAAAAAAAAAGAACAAAAAAAACTGTAAAAACATTTTTTTTCCGTTCTAAGCACTTCAAAACCCCCACTTAGGAAAGCCATACTCAAACATGGTATTGACAATGTTTCATTAATCCAATATCTACAAAATGATTATTAAATCTAGACAATGATTTAATAATCTAATGTTCAACTGCAAGAAGTAGTTAAGCAACAGGCAAAGCAACATCGTTCCATTGTATGTACATTGGCCTGTAAAAAGAAAGTAAACAATTTTAAAAGGAAACATCTTCTTCAGGCGAGCGGTAGCTTTTTCACACTTTTACTGCCGATAATTGCAGGACTTGTAAACAGTTTTCTCTAGATAGCTAAGCCCTATAAATTGACTCCAATAAAACTCGCTCTCTCACCCGTGGAACACTTTGAGAACAATCTGAGTAAATTCATTGACAACGAGAATATTGAGGATGATAAAAAACTGCTTTCACTTCAAGATGCACTTCGCCGACTGGACAAACATAAGCCCTATCGTGCGAAGGCCAGTGATATTGATCATAAAAAAGAATCATCTCCTCAGGATCCTCCTGCTATCGCTGCTGCTGGAACACATTTAAAGAAGGAGGAATTGGATTCAATAGTGTCGAGCATTGGAAACTAATGCCGCACTCATATCGTGAACAAAGTAAACGACTCATAACATATCCCATGGAAAGTGGTCAAGATCATATTCAAGTTGATAGCAATGGGAAAGGGATTATAATTCAGGGCAAATGCTATAATCTACTTGATTTAATATACGATATGGTTACAAATCGTAAAGGACTATTATCATTTGACGCTCATCTATACAACTTTCTAAATACATTAGACTTCCCAAAAAGCCTTTTTAGCAATAGGCAAATTCTAAAAAAATTAAATGAACATGAATCATCGTCAACACCATTAAAATATGAACATGAAGAAGAAGAAGAAGAAGATTTTAAATCAATCTTGGAAAATACTAGCACACCTAGTGGGAACATTGATTTAACAATGAGGAGGAGCACACCACTGATAGCTAGACAAAAGTGAAGACGTATCAAGTCAACGTCACAACCACCATCATCAACCACTAGTATACAAAAGGGTAGCTGATGTTACATTACGTGTTTACGTTCAAAATGCTTGAAGTTCTGAAACGTGTTTATGAAAATATTGGTGAAGCGGGAAGTTTAAGTTCCCCCACCACTCTTTTCAAAGTCACAGGTGTTCACACTAAAAATGTACAAGACTATCTACAAAATGAAACAAGTTACACTCTGCATAGAAATCATAAGCTTCGTGCTAATCATTATCGAAAAACTAAAGCCTTTTTCCCATTGCATATAATGCAAGCAGATCTCTTAACTCTAGATGAGATTCAAAGACAACACAATACACCGTACAAGTACATTCTACTTGCAATCAGTGTTTATAGTCGCTATTCATATGCCATTCCATTGCGGTCAAAGAGAGGTATTGAAGTTGCTCAGGCTATTGAAAGTATTCTCGAACAGGATTCTTATAAAAAAATTCAAACGGATCGCGGTAGTGAATTTGTTAATCCTCATGTTGCAGAAGTATTAATGAAATATAATACACTGCTCTATCATAGTCATAGTCCTATAAAGGCTACATTAGCTGAGCGATTGATAAGAACTATTCGACTTTTAATTTCAAGATATTGTACATTGAAAAATACATCTGCTTTTATTCACGATTTAGACAAAATCATGTTGATTTATAATCAACGACCTCGTCGATCATTGTCCAACTCAACCCCAACGGAAGTTCATCATTCTGATCATGATACAATGTATACTTTTCTTAAGCAATATTCCAATGAAATGATTGTCAAGAAAAAATTCAATGTTGGTGATACTGTTCGAATTAATAGAACAACTAATATTTTTGAAAAGGATAATTACTTGTGGTCCACTGAACCTTTTAAAGTGGCAAAAATCCTAGAAACCAAACCCATAACTTATCGTTTGCGCGATACCAAAGATGATGAGATTCTCGGCGGCTTTTATGACTATGAACTACAAAAAGTTAAAAATAATAGTGAAATCTATCACATTGAAAATATATTAAAGACTCTTACTCGCAGGGGTAAGAAACAGTTACTTTTTCGGTGGCCAGGATACAACTCTGATTTTGATTCTTGGATCGATGTTGAAGATATTGACATTGCCCAATGATTTCTATGTAACATTTATGTCCAATGTTTCCAAACCTCTCTACAATGACTTGAATAAAACAAGTGATTTTTGGACGAAACTCTCCCCCGCCATTAAATTCGATGACGGAAAGTATGAAGTGGCTCTTGTCGACTGTATTCTCAAAAATACCTATGACATCCTGAGAAAGGATCGTATGTATAATATAAAAGTTATACCGTTCGACTGGTCGCTCTTTTTCGAGTATGAATGGGTTGAAGTATTTAAGTCTAGTGAATATCCAGATGTTACATTGAGATATAAAGAATATGGTACTATGATGGATTTGTGTCGTGCAATCAATAGAAAAATCTCATAGGGTAGGAACGGTACATTCCATTTTAATTATCCAATAGAATACGATAGGATTTACATTACCTCACCTGTTGACACTGAAATGATTCATCTCAATGATAATCTGTGAGATGTTCTTGGCTTTAAACAGAATAAGATCAATGGGAAAAACGCAGGCACTGTTAGCGGGAAGGATCAGGTTGTTTTTGCTGATTATCCGCCCGGTTTCGCCTCGGACTCTTGTATATTTCTGAATACCTCCTTTGTGGAAACATCGAGAGTTGGTAATTCAAATGTCCCCCTCCTACGTGTTCTTGAACAAAAAACAACCCATGAACTTGTTCGTCACTATAATATAAAGCATCTTCAGTAGGTTCCTGTAAACACTTCGTATTTGGAACTCTGTCAGTTAACACTAAGAAGTGAATTGGGTGATCCTCTAGCAATAACAAAAGGTTTAGCAGTGATTACATGTCATTTTCGACCCGTCTTCGGCGACAGCATCACCTAAAATGAACACTAGAAGAATTCCATTTGTCTGTCCTGATATCAATTACTATGTTGGTGCTCTGAGTCCACGTCAAATAGGTCATGGATTGGACTACTAAAAGGGGCATACTACAATGTTTGGCTATGGTCTTGGTAGTTGATTTGCTAGGTTATTTCGTTCTGCACTACCCCTTGCCGGAAAATATCTTGTACCTGCTGGATCAAATTTTGCTGCCTAAACACTACAGGACTGGGGGTTGGGTAAAAATTTCAATGAGAGTGTTAAGGAAAATATTAGATGTTCAGCAAGAGCCGTTGGTGAGCAATTAAAATCTCAGCAAAATGGGAAGGGGTTGAAAAGGATGCGTGCGCGTTATTCACTTATCAGTCTCTACCCAGGCGGGAAGTGAAGGACATCAACAAGGACTTTGAGGAATAAAACGAAGAAGACCAATAAGAAGAAGAAAAAGAAAAATACTGTTAGATCAAAGAAGGATTTCTTCTCTTAAGATGATTTATCTCCCCCACAAGGAATCAAATCCATCAATCAGTTCCTCATTGAATCTGTTCAATGCTGAAAATGTTGATGTCAGTGTCAAGTATGGCTACTATGAACAATTTCACCCCCAGCAACCCCTCTCGGAAAATATACACTTTCAAATATTTTCCAATGAAGACTATTTCATTGATTTGTCATCAACATTTATTGATTTAAATGTTGCGCTGAAGAAAAAGTCAGATAATACAACTCCAACTGCTGCCGATGGTCTATCCTACAACAACTGTATTCTACATGACCTGTTCAAATAAATTAATGTATTTATTAATGGAAGATTGGTGAGCACTAGCAATAATTTATCCAACTATGCAAGCTACACACAATTTATGATGATGACACCAAAGGCATATAAGGAGTTTAGAGGACAGTCATTGGGCTATGAATATCGATTAGGTGTTGATACTGACGGTGAGTTGACTACTGCAGTGACCCAGGAGTATCATTTAGTTGGAAAAATAGATCATGAGATATTCAATATATCCCAATGGTTACCCCCAATGCCAAGATTGACATAAAGTTGCAACTAGCCCCATCGAATTTCATTTTGAGAAAAACACTTCCTGCAGCATCCGATGCAAATGTCACTATCACATCGGCAACTCTTCATGTCCGAAAACAACAGGTTATGAGCTCTGTTGCATTGGCAGCGGAAAAGCTAAGAGCCAATGGCAACAACATTAAAATTCTTGTCCCCCTTACGATCACCAATCAACGTCACATTTCCACCGGGTCTCGTAGTTATACCGATTTATCGTTTACCAATGGGGAAATACCATCAAAACTCGCTTTGACCTTTGTGAAGAGTGGGAGTGCCGTTGAGTCCTGGACTGCATCCCCCCATGATTTGAATTTTGTCGGTCTATCTAGCCTTGTGTGCAAGTGAATGGTATTCTACTGTACACTCTATCATTTGACAAAAAATCCTATAGAACTCTGTATGAGTTGACCATGCAATCCCTAGATCATGACTCCCAACTATTTGAAAATGGAATAACCGTTTCAATGTTTTCAAAAAATCATGATGTAATTGTTTGGACCTGTCGGGGACCCAGGATATGAGAATAGCACGAACAGGGAATGTACGTTTAGAGTGTACATTTGCCGATGCTTTGACTGAGAGTATCACGCTAATATCATTGAGTCAATTTGAAACCTATTGGGAAATCACACCCGACGGCAGTGTTCTACTAGACCTAGCACCATGAACACAAACCAAATAATCAGCGTATTTAATATGGATCCGTACATGTCCCAGTACAACTCCTATTGCATACCATCGGACTTCATTGAAAAAATTCCAGGTATTAACAATACCGTA
Source organism: Artemia sinica (assembly GCA_027921565.1). NCBI lineage: Eukaryota > Metazoa > Arthropoda > Branchiopoda > Anostraca > Artemiidae > Artemia > Artemia sinica. The sequence goes on along the minus strand of CM051266.1, from coordinate 51,602,781 downwards.
ATCATTGTTAATAGCAGTCCATCGACTTTGAAGAGAGGCCATTGGCTGTGCATCTTTCAAACAGCGAAGAATATTGAATTTTTGATCCTCTTGGCCTATCATATAAATTCTACACCCACACATCAGCAACTTTATTGAGAGAAGTTAGGAAAACTATTATTCAAAATCAACAAAGAGTACAGGATTTAACTACTAAGACGTTTGGCTTTCATACACTACTCTTTTTCATGTTCAGATGCCGTGGCTATACCTACAAGCAGTTTCTCAACATTTACGTTGACTTTCCTCGATTGAACGACTTTCTAGTGGAAAATATACTTGCAAGCGTGTTTAATATTGATTTTAGTGCCCTACGAATAAAATGTTCTAAAAATGTATGTGAAATTGTTTATTAATAAAAATAATGTATATACATGATAAAAACGACTTTTCTACTCTTTAGATTTCATCTTCTACTACGTATAGGTATTTGTCGAGAACAAATAATGCAGGTAGATTATCTGAATTCACGGTATACTGATCCTGATGTGCTGCAATGTCAGGGTCACATTCTCTACAGTAGAGTGTAACTTCACTCTTATCATATCCCTTTGTATAGTCAATGATACTATTCTCATTCATTTTGCAGAATTCGCATGTTTCAATTTGTTTATTTGAAGCAATGTCACAAACAGTGTCCTCAAGTGGCGAATCACATTCCGTCACAGCCAACATTCCGTCACAGCCATTGGGTTTATAATCATAGTAGCCATTGTCTTCACAACGATGACGTAGAAACCAAATTCTTTTGTTACTACAACAGTTAAATCGCTGACCTGGCTCCTCCTCCCAGAACAATCTAAAGCCACGACGATACCAATCTCTTAGCAATAAACTAAAATCACGCTTAGGATTCTTTCCAATCATAACAGGATGTGTACTCTCCCACTGGTTACATTTATCATAGTGGCAATTCGAGCATAGGTGCCCTCTAGGATGAGAATCACACACCACTTCAAGACAGGAATTACAACCTTTAATTTGTACAGCATATCCTCTATGCAATTTACACGGGTTGCATAATCTACACTTTTCATCATACTCATCAATAATTGTACAGTTCTCACATGATGACCAGCTGCCCAGTGTGTACATGCATTATGGATATGTATGGAACATTTTTTCATGTGTTGACACTCTCACCGCCAAAATGAAACTGAGCTACTATCAACAAATTGAGTGGGATAGAGAGAGAAAGAGGAGTAAATAATCCTTGAACACCATCTTTCTCATGAAAAAAGTCCTAAATTTCTAAGCTAGTGTTTAAAAGCATATCCACAATATCATTTTGCTGTGTCGTGATTAATATGTCAATAAATTGTGTAAATGCCTTACTATCATAACGTAAAAGCTTCATGCAATAGTCTAATGATGGAGAATCAGTTTTCATTATATCGACAAGCATTCTTTGAGAAAATATCTTCCTTTGAATATGTAACTCTAGAAAATCATCATCTAGAATCAAATGTTTTTCCATAAACACAAGATTCCCCATGATTCGCTCTTTCTCAAATCTATCCATTTTTTAGAGTCCTAACACTCTCACAACCAACTTCAGACTAACCAGGATTCTTTTTTCTAGTCTAAAAAATATACGCTAGCCTACTATAGAAAGAAAAATATATTTGATTTAGAAACAGTTTTATTGAGCATAATTAAAACAATAATAATCACTGATTCAGTTTGTTTTCATCAATATATTTCACTAGTGCATCTAATGCTGACTGAAGTCTATTTATATGCACAATGTTCAGTTTCACAGCAAAACAATAATTGCTCCTCCATTTTAAATTTGCTCAATGATATCACGTATCTACCATACATATCGTCCCATTCAAGGCTTAGTCTACATCCTCGTGTTATTTCCACAGCCACGTTTGGTACCCTTGTATCATTGCTGCTGCTACCTGCTCCACCATCAACCTCCAATAGTGTAAATGTACCACACATTTTCTTTACTAATATCGTCTCAAATAAACTATTCTCTGACTTCAATTCTCTTACTAATATGAACTACAATGAAAATCACTCCTTTTATTTGAATCCAATTGCTAATCAAGTTATCGTATATGGAGTAGCCTCCACCATCTCTGATTGCCCCCAAAAAATGGGTGTTGCCTCAGAAACCAGTCTGATTGCATTACACAATCTCATCCATAGTTCCAAAACGTGTATGATCGCTTTATAAAATAAATGTTTTTACTTTTATAACTTTAATAAATCAAATAATATTAAGATTTTGATTACTAAATATCAGTACATGTATATTAAACTGACAATGCACATTCATTTGTATTTTTTTCAGTAAAGTGCAAATTATGTTCTGGCCTTGGGAAGGCATAGGGGTTTTGAGCCCGACTTATGTTAATTTCTGCTCGTTTCGAGTTTGACTCGGTTATTTATTGTAATTTATGTTTGTTTTGGGTTTCATTTATTTATCGATGCTGATTTGTGGTAGTTTCACGCTTGGTAGTTTATTTTATTTTATTTTTTCTCATTTTTTGTTTAAAGGACTTTTTACTTTTCTTTGAAAAACTTATTTTGTGGAAAACGTTTTTTTAATTAATTTCTGTTCGTTTTATATGGACATAGTCTTTTCAGAGAAAAAGAAAATAATACTTTAAATCATTTCGTTTTTTAAGAATTTATAGTTTTGCTTGCTATTTGTAAGCTGGAGAAATTTTTTTAACAATTTTTAATAGCATACACCCTCTTAAAAATCTGGACACAAATAGTAGTGTTTAATTTAGTTTCATACCTCCTCTAGTTGACCTGAAATGGAAAACTTGATACCATTCGCAAAAAAATCTGTTTACTTTCTTTGATAGCTTGGATACACTTACACTATTTTGATTTGATTAAATTTTAAGAGCAGAAGCAGCCCCAAAAGTTTGAACATAATACCCTCAGTCGTTCTTGGGATACTGCTGAGATGCCTTATTGGGAATTAGCATTAACACAGTGCATTTAGATTTAATCTTATGGCAACATTTAGATTTTAAACATAAAGTCAAATGGGAAGGTGGGCATGGGAGGGGGATCAGTTTCCCTCCAATCACATTCGACTATTAAAAAGGGCATCAGCCCTTTCTATGTTAAATCGAATGAACCCTTTTCGAAGTTCCTAAGACAACTCCTTCGATACAAAGTGCCCTGGTCTAAACAACAACAACAACAAAAAAATAATACGTTATACCCACATCGATCTTTACTATAAAAATGTCAAGCCTTCCAATTACTTTCGACTATTAAAAAGGGCCCTTAGTGCCCTTTTCAAAAGTCGACAGTATTATCCTTCGACTTAAAAATGGCACTAACCACTCCAATTTCAAATCAATTGAGCCCATTTTGAAGTTTCTACGACAACGCCTTCTATAAAAACCTTATATGCCCCCAGGGCATAACTTAAAACCCTTGCCCTGAGGGCTTTGGGGGAGTGTCATCCTCAAAAACATATTTTCTATCTGGAAATCAACTACGCTGAACAAAATGGCTATCTCAAAATTTTGATTGGATGTGTTTTGGGGAATGATGGGCTTGGGGGGGGCTAGTTGCCCTCCAATCACTTTCGACTATTGAAAAGGGTACTAGCCCTTCAAATTTTCAATCGAATGAGCCTGTTTTGAAGTTTTTACGACAACGCCTTCTATAAAAACATTATATGTCCCCAGGGCATAACTTAAAACCCTTGCCATGAGGGTTGTCGGGGAGTGTCCTCCTCAAAAACATATTTTCTATTTGGAAATCAATTACGCTGAACAAAATGGCTATCTCAAAATTATGATTGGATGTGTTTGGGGGAATGATGGGCGTGGGGAGGGGGGCTAGTTGCCCTCCAATCACTTTCGACTATTAAAAAGAGCACCAGAACTCTCAATTTCCAGTCGAATGAGCCCCTTTTGAAGTTTCTACGACGACCGCTTCCATATGAAGTGCCCTACTCTAAAGGAAAAAAAATAACGTATAGTACGTTGTGCCAACATTGTTCTTATATACCCTCAGGGCAACACTTAAAACCCTTGCCCCGAAGGTTGTGGGGAGTGTCCTCCTCAAAAACATATTTTTTATGTGGAAAACAAGTACGCTGAACAAAATGGCTAATTTTTATTGGATGTGTTTGGGGGAATGATGGGCGTTGGGGGGGGGGAGGCCAGCTGCCCTCCAATCACTTTCGACTATTAAGAAGGGCAAAATTCCTTTGAATTTCCAATTGAATGAGTTTTTTTGAAGCTTCTACGGCAACGCCTTCTTTAAAAACCTTATATGACCCCAGGGCATAACTTAAAACCCTTGCCCTGAGGGCTCTGGGGGAGTGTCCTCCTCAAAACATATTTTGTATCTGGCAATCAACTAGGCTGAAGAGAATGGCTATCTCAAAATTTTAATTGGACGTGTTTGGGAAAATGATGGGCGTGGGGGGGGCTAGTTGTCCTCCAATCAATTTCGACTATTAAAAAGGGCAATAGCCCTTTGAATTTCAAATCGAATGAGCCTTTTTTGAAGTTTCTATGACAACGCCTTCTATAAAAACCTTATATGCCCCCCGGGCATAACTTTAAACCCTTGCCCTGAGGGTTGTGGGGGAGTGTCCTCCTCAAAAACATATTTTCTATCTGGAAATCAACTACGCTGAGCAAAATGGCTATCTCAAAATTTTGATTGGATGTGTTCTGAGGAATGATGGGCATGGGGCGGGACTTGTTGCCCTCCAATCACTTTCGACTGTTAAAAAGGGCACTATAAACCTCAATTTCCAATCGAATGAGCCCCTTTTGAAGTTTCTACGACGACCACTTCCATATGAAGTGCCCAACTCTAAAGGAATAAAATAATAAATAGTACATTGTGCCAACATCGTTCTTATACGCCCTCAGGGCATAACTTAAAACCCTTACCCAGAGGGTTGTGGGGGAGTGTCCTCCTCAAAAAAGTATTTTTTATCTGGAAATCAACTACGCTGAACAAAATGGATATCTCAAAATTTTGATTGGATATGTTTAGGGAAATGATTGGCGTGGAAGGGGGGGGGGCTAGTTGTCCTCCAATCACTTTAGACCATTAAAAAGGGCACTAGCCCTTTAAATTTCCAATCAAATAAGCCTTTTTTGAAGTTTCTATGACAATGCTTTCTATAAAAACCTTATATGCCCCCAGGGCATAACTTAAAACCCTTGCCCTGAGGGTAGTGGGGGAGTTTCCTCCTCAAAAACATATTTTCTATTTGGAAATCAATTACGCTGAGCAAAATGGCTATCTCAAAATTTGGATTGGATGTGTTTGGGGAAATAATGGGCGTGGGGGGGGGGCTAGTTGCCCTCCAATCACTTTCGACTATTAAAAAGGATACTAGCCTTTCGAATTTCCAATTGAATGAGCCTTTTTTGAAGTTTCTACGACAACACCTTCTACGAAAACCTTATATGCCCCCAGGGCATAACTTAAAACCCTTGCCCTGAGGGTTGTGGGGGAGTGTCCTTCTCAAAACATATTTTCTACCTGGAAATCAACTACGCTGAACAAAATGGCTATCTCAAAATTTCGATTAGATGTGTTTGGGGGAATGATGGGCGTGGGGGGCTAATTGACCTCCAATCACTTTCGACTATTAAAAAGGATACTAGCCCTTCGAATTTCCAATCGAATGAGCCTGTTTTGAAGTTTCTACGACAACACCTTTTACGAAAACCTTATATGCCCCCAAGGCATAACTTAAAACACTTGCCCTGAGGGTTGTGGGGGAGTGTCCTTCTCAAAAACATATTTTCTACCTGGAAATCAACTACGCTGAACAAAATGGCTATCTCAAATTTTTGATTAGATGTGTTTGGGGGAATGATGGGCGTGGAGGGGGGGCTAATTGCCCTCCAATCACTTTCGACTATTAAAAAGGGTACTAGTCCTTCGAATTTCCAATCGAATGAGCCTGTTTTGAAGTTTCTACGACAACACCTTCTACGAAAACCTTATATGCCCCCAGGGCATAACTTAAAACCCTTGCCCTGAGGGTTATGGGGGAGTGTCCTCAAAAACACATTTTCTATCTGGAAATCAACTACGCTGAACAAAATGGCTATCTCTAAATTTTGATTGGGGGCATGATGGGCGTGGGGGGGCTAGTTTCCCTCCAATTACTTTTGACTATTAACATGGGCCCTAGAACTCTCGATTTCTAATCGAATGATTCCCTTTTGAAGTCTCTACGACGACCCCTTCCATATGAAGTGCCCTGCTCTAAAGTAAAAAAATAATATATGGGACATTGTGCCAACATTGTTCTTATATGCCCTCAGGGCATAACTTAAAACCCTTGCCCCGAGGGTTGTGGGGAGTGTCCTCCTCAAAAAGATATTTTCTATCTGGAAATAAACTACGCTGAACAAAATGGCTATCTCAAAATTTTGATTGGATGTGTTTGGGGGAATGATGGGCGTGGGGGAGGGGGCCTAGTTGCCCTCTAATCACTTTCGACTATTAAAAAGGGCACTAGCCACCCCAATTTCCAATCAAATGAGCCCTTTTCGAAGTTTTTACGACAACTCCTTCGATGCGAAGTGCCTGTCGAAGAAAGAAGAAAAAAAACACATTGTGGCCACATCGTTCTTTACTTAGGCAGCGCTAGTGCGCTGCCTATGATAGTTTCTAATTATCACCGATCTAGGGGAGATAAGTCACCTCTAGAAAATACTGCAAACAACCTTGACAGCTATGAAAACTTTCAGTCTATAACATAAAGTTCATCATCCATACTTCGCAAAACAATACATGTTTTCAGGAACATTTGTTTTTCGATGAGCAAAAAGCTGTTTTTACTCGGCCGACTTCGCCTGAAAAAGGCATAATGAAGAGAGGGCTTTAGAAATCACCTACTGACTAGCAGAAACTAGAAGGCTATTGTAACAAAAGAGAGCTGTTTAAGGGCTCATTTAAAAGGTTATATTTATACCTAATCGCTTTTTATAAATTTGACTTGATAGCACATTCTTATAAAGTGCACTTTGGGTTGTTTCCCATATCTTTTATTCGAACTTACGGATGGTAAAATTGATAAAAAAAGAAGCATTTATTATATCGAACTTACGAATGGTAAAATTGATAAAAAAAACACGTATATATGAGCAATAGCTTTTAAATGAGCCATTAAACATCACTCTTATAAGTTCTGCTAGCCCAGTAGCCCCGGCTTTTCCACTTGAGACACAGCACCAAAAGTGCCGTTTTAGTGCCACTTGGAACTTGCTGATGTTGGGAATTTATATGAAGGACGTTAGCTCTAAGTTCAACCAAATTCAGTCCCAGATTTTACATCCAAGTCCAGCGGACATTTTCCGTCACGGGACAACCCAAGATCAATCCATTCTTACATCCCTTAATTCTATGATTATCTACCTTATTTATGCCTTGGTAATGACCTTGGGATGGATGATGGATAGACTTATCTATCATAAACGAAATGACATCATTTTCATATCCGGGTTGCAGCGGTAGCTAGCAACCTAGTAAGAGACGATCACGTCCAATGTTAAGATCCGGGTTGCAGCGGTAGCTAGCAATCCGGGTTGCAGTGGTAGCTAGCAATCCGGGTTGCAGCGGTAGCTAGCAACCTAGTAAGAAACGATCACGTCCAATGTTAAGAAATATAAAAACCCATAGTTCCTAACAAAGGAGTCAGATCAAAACAAAAAGTACAACCTTAGAACCGCCTTGTCCGAAACCCCTGTATAGGAAACTTTCTGTCCCTTGGCTTGAACAGCAAGGGAAATATATTGGCTTGAAAATCAAGAAAATTGACTTTAACCACGTTATTCTCCCCAAACGGGATATTTTTTTCTCTTTTCTTTTTTTTTGTATCCAGAGATAGCTTGGCACTGGAACATCGTAGAGGGTTGTTCAATAGCTCATTTAAAGGAAATTAATTGGGTTAAAAATCTATAGTAACTAAAATAAATTATTTCTAAAAGAGAATAAATTTTTCCACCAAAAACTGCATTTTCGATGTCTTTTCACACTGCAGTCTTTCAAACATAATCGTATACCAGCGGTAAGATTTGAACCCACGCCTCCGAAAAGACTGGTGGCTAACACCAGTGCCTTGGACCACTCGGCCAGGCTGCCTCTCATAAATAAATATATATGTGAATTTGGGTTGCAGCAGTAGCTAGCAACCTAGTAAGAGACGATCAGTCCAATGCTAAGAAATATAACAAAACTCCTAAAAATAGAGTCAGATCAAAACAAAATTATAATAAAGAACGACCTCTTGCCTATACTAAATTTTATACGCCACTTAATTATAGTATAGGTTAGTAATTCCACAGATAGTTTGGCACTGGTACATCATGGAGAGTTGTTTAATGGCTCATTTTAAAGTTATATAAAGGACCGATATAGTTCATCATAAATATTATTTGTCAGTTATTACAATAATTATAATAAAGAACGACCTCTTGCCTATACTAAATTTTATAGGCCACTTAACTATAGTATAGGCTAGAACAGTTATTATATTTAAGGTCAATATATTAAAATTTTCCACTAAAAGACGGTCATTGGAATAAAAACCCAATACATATATTTGATTTAGTTAGCTACTTGATTGTTTGAGGCTAGTCTCTTACTATTTCAAAGAAGAAAAAGCCGTAGGCTTTTTCCTGTTTGTAATCAATTAGAAAGATTACAATAAGGAACGATCTGTAGCCCATACTAACTGAGGTATTAAATCAAACAGTTCGTGGTCATAATAAAGAGCTGTGTAATGGATCATTTTAAAGGAAATTGCTGTATATAGAAACTTTTTGTAATTTACAAAATAATTATTATTATAAAATGAATTTTTACGATACCGTAAAGAACCAACTCTAGGCCATAGTAACTAATATAATTTTGAAAAGAAATAATTACGGCAGTAATCCTAAAAAGGGCTTATCCCAGATTTGCCTCTCAATTACTCGGACTATTTGTCTTGGATTTCTCTACAATTATAGCCATGTCTTGATGCCTTCTGCAAAATACTTGATTTTAATTCAAAATCACCGGATCACCCATAACAATACGTCCAAAAAAGTGATTTTCCTTGTAGTTCAAGGATGGTGGGTGTAATTTCCCTGTACAATGTTTTTGACCATACTGATTCCAATGGTACATTTTTCATTTTGTTCTGACGCCCTTTTCGAGAGGTTTCAGGCTTTTTTCGAAATCACCATAAATGTTGTTAACTTGTTTTTTAACTTTTGGTTACTATGGGCTGTGGTTCGCTCTGTACTAGGTTGCAGCTGCTGCTGCAACCATGATAATTGCAGCTAAATGATGATTGCAGCTACCGCTGCAACCATGATGTTATAAGATGGCAATTTTTTTTCGCTAGGTAGTTTCTTTTTAAACGCGTTTTTTAACTTTTGATTACTATGGACTGTGGTCCGCTCTTTACTAGGTTGCAGATACCGCTGCAAACATGATACCTTCCCGGGACATGCTTTAAAAGATGAGCCTAGAAAATGGCTGAAAAAAAAACACCGGATACCGATACCGATATTCCCGATACGCTGCATGCGATATCAATACGCCCGATACCGATACGCGCGACATCGACACGCCCGATAGCACATATAGCCCTTCCACAGGGACTATGGGAGTAGGGAGGCCCTTTCGACTCCCAAGAGAACACATGTGCTGCCATCTATAATTAAGTCTAACGCTGACAGTACATAATTTATTCAGGGATTATTGATCCACTAAGGAAGACAGATTTCTGAGAAATTGATTGCATAATCGACTAGGACAAGAGGGGAAGTAGATTTCTGGGAAATTGATTACATAATCTGACGGTGAATTATTGATTCACGAAAGAGGAATTAAGAAACTGTATGGCTTCTTTGATCTTTAGGTCTGAGAGATATCATGTCTTTAGTGACAGAGATAAATTGATATTCTATTTTTAAATATGGCTTCTCTGATCTTTAGGCTTAGTGATAAGTTCGGGAATTCTATCAAAGACATAATAGTGTAACCAAGAACACCTTATAGATGAAGAGATTAACGCGGGAAAAGGTTTCCTAAGAATTTCAAATGTGACAGCACAGGGATGCCGAAACAAAGGAACACACAGAAATTACTTTTTGGGGATTATTTGGGCGAAACAGTTTGAGACATTTTAGAAGATGATTTGGGCGAAATCGTTTGAGACATTTTAGAAGAAAATATAGGCGAAACCGTTTGAGACATTTTAGAAGATGATTTGGGCGAAACCATTTGAGACATTTAAGAAGATGATTTAAGAAGATGATTTAGAAGATGGTTTGGGGTGAAAATCTGTGGTCGTTATAATACACAAGTTCCATTTGAACACGGTTGTGAGGTCCCCGACCCCAACCCCAAAGGGACCCTGTGCCCCAAAGGCCCCCCAGGCCCCAAAAGTGCCCTCCAGCGCCCCCAGAGGGCCCCGGCACCCCAAATGCCCCCCGGCGCCCCCAAAGGGCCCCTCGATGCCCCCAAAGGGCCCACGGCGTCCTCAAAGGGCCCCCGGCGCCTCCAAAGGGCCCCACGGGGCCCCCAAAGAATTTTTTACGTTGAAATGCAAGAGTTGGATTATTTCACTAGTGTTTTGTCGTGGTTTACCATGTCACTTTTACATTCTCTTGATGTTTCAAAGTTCATTTCGGATTTTGTTTTGTTGAAATGTAAAAGTTGGAATATTTCAGTAGTGTTTGTTGTGGTTTACCTTGTCACAGTTATATTCTTTTGATGTTTCAAAGCTCATTTTGGATTTTTTTTTCGTTGAAATGCAAGAGTTGGAATTTTTCAGTAGTGTTTGTTGTGGTTTACCTTCTTACTGTTACATTCTCTTAATGTTTCAAAGTTCATTTTTGATTTTTTTTTCGTTGAAATGCAAGAGTTAGATTATTTCTGTAGTGTTTTGTCGTTTTTTACCTTGTCACTGTTACATTCTCTTGATGTTTCAAAGTTCATTTTGGATTTTTTTTTTTTTTGAAATGTAAGAGTTAGATTATTTCAGTAGTGTTTTATAGTGGTTTACCATGTCACTCTTACATTCTCTTGATGTTTCAAGCTTCATTTTGGATTTTTTCATTGAAATGTAAGAGTTGGATTACTTCAGTAGTGTTTTGTCGTGGTTTACCATTTCACTGTTACATTTTCTTGATTTTTCAGAGTTCATTTTAGATTTCTTTCGTTGAAATGAAAGAGTTGGAATATTTCAGTAGTGTTTTGTCGTGATTTACCTGTTCACTGTTACATTCTCTTGATGTCTCAAAGTTCATTTTGGATCTTTTTTGTTGAAATGCAAGAGTTGGAATATTTCAGTAGGGTTTTGTCGTGGTTTATCTTGTCACTGTTACATTCTCTTGATGTTTCAAAGTTCATTTTGGATTTTTTTTTCGTTGAAATGCAAGAGTTGGAATTTTTCAGTAGTGTTTGTTGTGGTTTACCTTCTTACTGTTACATTCTCTTAATGTTTCAAAGTTCATTTTTGATTTTTTTCGTTGAAATGCAAGAGTTAGATTATTTCTGTAGTGTTTTGTCTTTTTTACCCTGTCATTGTTACATTCTCATGATGTTTCAAAGTTCATTTTAGATTTTTTTTTTTTTGAAATGTAAGAGTTAGATTATTTCAGTAGTGTTTTATAGTGGTTTACCATGTCACTCTTACATTCTCTTGATGTTTCAAGCTTCATTTTGGATTTTTTCATTGAAATGTAAGAGTTGGATTACTTCAGTAGTGTTTTTGTCGTGGTTTACCATTTCACTGTTACATTTTCTTGATTTTTCAGAGTTCATTTTAGATTTCTTTCGTTGAAATGCAAGAGTTGGAATATTTCAGTAGTGCTTTGTCGTGATTTACCTAGTCACTGTTACATTCTCTTGATGTCTCAAAGTTCATTTTGGATCTTTTTTGTTGAAATGCAAGAGTTGGAATATTTCAGTAGGGTTTTGTCGTGGTTTATCTTGTCACTGTTACATTCTCTTGATGTTTAAAAGTTCATTTTTGATTTTTTTTTTTCGTTGAAACGCAAGAGTTAGATTATTTCAGTAGTGTTTTGTCGTGGTTTACCCTGTCATTGTTACATTCTCATGATGTATCAAAGTTCATTTTAGATTTTATTTTTGTTGAAATGCAAGAGTTGGAATATTTCAGTAGTGTTTTCTCGTGGTTTACCATCTCACTGTTACATTCTGTTGATTTTTCAAAGTTCATTTTGGATTTCTTTCGTTGAAATGTAAGAGTTGGAATATTTCAGTAGTGTTTGATGTGGTTTACCTAGTCACTGTTACATTCTCTTGATGTTTCAAAGTTCATTTTAGATTTTTTGTTGAAATGTAAGAGTTGGAATATTTCAGTAGTGTTTTGTAGTGGTTTACCTTGTCACTATTACATTCTCTTGATGTTTCAAAGTTCATTTTGGATTTTTTTTTTCGTTGAAATGCAAGAGTTGGAATATTTCAGTAGTGTTTTGTCGTGGTTTACCTTGTCACTATTACATTCTCTTGATGTTTCAAAGTTCATTTTGGATTTATTTTTCGTTGAAATGCAAGAGTTGGGATATTTCAGTAGTGTTTATTGTGGTTTACCTTAATACTTTTACATTCTCTTGATGTTTTAAAGTTCATTTTTAGATTTTTTTGTTGAAATGTAAGAGTTAGATTATTTCTGTTGTGTTTTATAGTGGTTTGCCTTTTCAATCTTACATTCTCTTGATGTGTCAAAGTTCATTTTGGATTTTTTTTTTTCGTTGAAATGTAAGAGTTGGATTATTTCAGTAGTGTTTTGTCGTGGTTTATCATGTCACTGTGACATTTTCTTGATTTTTTGGAGTTCATTTTAGATTTTTTTCGTTGAAATGCAAGAGTTGGAATATTTCAGTAGTGTTTTGTCGTGGTTTACCTTGTCACTGTTACATTCTCTTGATGTTTCAAAGTTCATTTTGGATTTTTTTTTCGTTGAAATGTAAGAGTTGGACTATTTCAGTACTGTTTAGTCATGGTTTACATTGTCACAGTTATATTGTCTTGATTTTTCGGAGTTCATTTTAGATTTCTTTCGTTGAAATGCAAGAGTTGGAATATTTCAGTAGTGTTTTGTCGTGATTTACCTTGTCACTGTTACATTCTCTTGATGTTTCAAAGTTCATTTTGGATTTTTTTCGTTGAAATGCAAGAGTTGGAATATTTCAGTAGTGTTTTGTCATGGTTTACCTTCTCACTCTTACATTCTCTTGATGTTTCATAGTTCATTTTAGATTTTTTTTCGTTGAAATGTAAGAGTTGGATTATTTCAGTACTGTTTTGTCATGGTTTACCTTGTCACTGTTATATTCTTTTGATTTTTCTAAGTTCATTTTGGATTTCTTTCATTGAAATGCAAGAGTTGGAATATTTCAGTAGTGTTTTTTAGTGGTTTACCTTGTCACTGTTACATTCTCTTGATGTTTCAAAGTCCATTTTGGATTTTTTTTTTGTTGTTGAAATGTAGGATTGGGAATATTTCAGTAGTGTTTTGTTGTGGTTTAGCTTGTCACGGGTACATTTTCTGAATGTTTCAAAGTTAATTTTAGATATTTTCCGTTGAAATGCATGAGTTGGATTATTTCAGTAGTGTTTTCTTGGGGTTTACCATGTCGCTGTTACATTCTCATGATGTTTCAAAGTTCATTTTGAATCTTTTTCATTGAAATGCAAGAGTTGGAATATTTCGGTAGTGTTTTGTCATGGTTTGCCATATTTCTGTTACATTCTCTTGATGTTTCAAAGGTCATTTTGGATATTTTTCGTTGAAATGCAAGAGTTGGATTATTTCAGTAGTGTTTTCTCATGGTACCTTGTCACTGCTATATTCTCTTGATGTTTCAAAGTTCATTTTGGATTTCTTTCGTTGAAATGTAAGAGTTGGAATATTTTAGTAGTGTTTATTGTGGTTTACCTAGTCACTGTTACATTCTCATGTTGTTTCAGAGTTCATTTTAGATTTTTCATTCCTTGAAATGTAAGAGTTGGAATATTTCAGTAGTGTTTGTTGTGGTTTACCTAGTCGCTGTTAGATTATCTTGATTTTTCAAAGTTCATTTTCGATTTTTTTTTATTATTGAAATGCAAGAGTTAGATTATTTCAGTAGTGTTTTGTAGTGGTTTACCATGTCACTGTTACATTCTCTTGATGTTTCAAAGTTCATTTTGGATTTTTTTTTTGTTGAAATGTAAGAGTTGGAATATTTCAGTAGTGTCCAGTTGTGGTTTACCATACCCCTGGTACATTCTCTTGATGTTTCACAGTTCATTTTAGATTTTTTTCATTGAAATGCAAGAGTTGGAATATTTCAGTAGTGTTTTGTCATGGTTTACCATGTCACTGTTACATTCTCTTGATGTTTCACAGTTCATTTTAGACCTTTTCTTTGAAATGCAAGAGTTGGATTATTTCAGAAGTGTTTTCTCATGGTTTACCATGTCACTGTTACATTCTCTTGATGTTTCAAAGTTCATTTGGATTTCTTTCGTAGAAATGTAAGAGTTGGAATACTTCAGTAGTGTTTGTTGTGGTTTACCATGTCACTGTTACATTCTCTTGATGTTTCAAAGTTCATTTTGGATCATTTTCGTTGAAATGCAAAAGTTGGATTATTTCAGTAGTGTTTTGTCGAAGTTTATCTAGTCACTGTTACATTCTCTTGACTTTTCAAAGTTCATTTTTTGATTTTCTTCATTGAAATGCAAGAGTTGGAATATTTCAGTAGTGTTTTGTTATGGTTTACCTTGTCATTAGTACATTCTCTTGATGTTTCAAAGTTCATTTTAGATCTTTTTCGCTGAAATGCAAGAGTTAGATTATTTCAGTAGTGTTTTCTCGTGGTTTACCATGTCACTGTTACATACTCATGATGTTTCAAAGTTCATTTTGAATCTTTTTCGTTGAAATGCAAGAGTTGGATTATTTCAGTAGTGTTTTCTCGTGGTTTACCATGTCACTGTTACATACTCATGATGTTTCAAAGTTCATTTGGATTTCTTTCGTAGAAATGTAAGAGTTGGAATACTTCAGTAGTGTTTGTTGTGGTTTACCATGTCACTATTACATTCTCTTGATGTTTCAAAGTTCATTTTGGATCATTTTCGTTGAAATGCAAAAGTTGGATTATTTCAGTAGTGTTTTGTCGAAGTTTATCTAGTCACTGTTACATTCTCTTGACTTTTCAAAGTTCATTTTTTGATTTTATTCATTGAAATGCAAGAGTTGGAATATTTCAGTAGTGTTTTGTTATGGTTTACCTTGTCATTAGTACATTCTCTTGATGTTTCAAAGTTCATTTTAGATCTTTTTCGCTGAAATGCAAGAGTTAGATTATTTCAGTAGTGTTTTCTCGTGGTTTACCATGTCACTGTTACATACTCATGATGTTTCAAAGTTCATTTTGAATCTTTTTCGTTGAAATGCAAGGGTTGGAATATTTCAATAGTGTTTTGTCATGGTTTACCTTGTCACAGTTACATTTTCGTAATTTTTCAAAGTACATTTTGGTTTTATTTCTTGAAATGTAAGAGTTGGAATACTTCAGTAGTGTTTGTCGTGGTTTACCTTGTCACTGTTACATTCTCTTAGTTTTTCAGGGTTCATTTTGGGTTTTTTTCGTTTAAATGCAAGAGTTGGAATATTTCAGTAGGGTTTTGTCATGATTTACCTTGTCACTGTTACATAGGTTAGGTTACATTAGGTTAGGTTAGATTAGGTTAAGTTAGGTTAGGTTAGCCTACGTACACGCGCGTACGTAGGCTAACCTAACCTAACTTAACCTAATCTAACCTAACTTAACCTAATGTAACCTAACCTAATGTAACCTAACCTATGTAACAGCGACAAGGTAAATCATGACAAAACACTACTGAAATAATTCAACTCTTGCATTTCAACGTAAAAAATCAAAAATGAACTTTGAAAAATCAAGAGAATGTAACAGTGACTAGATAAACCATAACAAACACTACTGCAATAATCTAACTCTTACATTTTAAGGAAAGAAAAATCTAAAATGAAGTTTGAATCATAAAGAGAATGTAACAGTGACTAGATAAACCACAACAAACACTAATGAATTATTCCGACTCTTACATTTCAACGAATGAAAATCTAAAATGAACTTTGAAACATCATGAGAATGTAACAGTGACAAGGTAAACCATGAGAAAACACTACTGAAATAATCCAACTCTTGCATTTCAACGAAAAGGATCCAAAATGAACTTTGAAACATCAAGAGAATGTACTAGTGACAAGGTAAACCACAACAAAACGCTACTGAAATATTCCAACTCTTGCATTTCAACGAAAAAATCCAAAATGAACTTTGAAACATCAAGAGAATGTAACAGTGACATGGTAAACCACGACAAAACACTAGTGAAATAATCTAACTCTTGCATTTCAACGAAAAAAATCAAAAATGAACTTTGAAAAATCAAGAGAATGTAACAGTGAATAGGTTAACCACAACAAACACCACTGAAATATTCCAACTCTTACATTTCAATGAAAAAAAAATCTAAAATGAACTTTGAAACATCATGAGAATGTAACAGTGACAAGGTAAACCGTGAGAAAACACTACTGAAATATTCCAACTCTTGCTTTTCAACGAAAAGGATTCAAAATGAACTTTGAAACATCATGAGAATTTAACAGTGACATGGTAAACCACGAGAAAACACTACTGAAATATTCCAACTCTTGCATTTCAACGAAAAAGATCTAAAATGAACTTTGAAACATCAAGAGAATGTACTAGTGACAAGGTAAACCACAGCAAAGGAGACAGGGGGAGGGGGGGGGGAGGGTGACTTTTTGAGGCCCCGGGGGGGGGCTTTGGGGGCGCCTGGGGGCCCTTTGGGGGCACCGTTTTTTTTGGGGGGGGGCATTTGGGGGCGTCAGGGGCCCTTTGGGGGCGCCGGGGGACCCTTTGGGGGCCCAGGGGCCCTTTGGGCCCGGAGGGTCTTTGGGGTTGGGGTAGGAAACCTCACAACATTGTTCAAATGGAACTTGTGTATTATAAAGACCACAGAGTCTCACCCCAAATCATCTTCTAAATCATCTTCTAAAATCATCTTCTAAAATTTCTCAAACGGTTTCACCTAAATCAGCTTCTAAAATGTCTCAAACGGTTTTGCCGAAATCATCTTCTAAAATGTCTCAAACGGTTTCGCCTATATCATCTTCTAAAATGTCTCAAACGATTTCGCCCAAATCATCTTCTAAAATGTCTCAAACTGTTTCGCCCAAATAATCCCTTAAAGTAATTTCTGCGTGTTCCTTTGTTTCGGCATCCTGCGCTGTCACATTTGAAATTCCTAGGAAACCGTTTCCCGCATTAATCTCTTCATCTTTAAGGTGTTCTTGGTTACACTATTATGGCTTCGAGAGAATTCCCGAATTTATCACTAAGCCTAAAGATCAGAGAAGCCATATTTAAAAATAGAATATCAATTTATCTCTGTCACTAAAGACCTGTTATCTCTCAGACCTAAAGATCGAAGAAGCTGTAATATTTCTTAATTCTTCTTTCGTGAATCAATAATTCACCGTCAGATTATGTAATCAATTTCCCAGAAATCTACTTCCCCTCTTGTCCTAGTCGATTATGCAATCAATTTCTAAGAAATCTGTTCCCCTTCGTCGATCAATAATCCTTGAATAAATTATGTAATGTCAGCGTTAGACTCAATTATAGATGGCAGCACATGTGCTCTCGTGGGAGTCGAAAGGGCCTCCCTACTTATGGGGGGCCACATCATCATAAAACCATATATTTTGGACCTTAGAACTATGTTAAACAAAATGACTATCTCAAAATTTTTATAGGACTACTTTGGGGGATGGGGCCTGTAGGGAGGGGGGGCATTTGCCCTCCAATATTTTCGGTCACTTAAAAAGGGCACTAACAAACTTAATTTCCATTCTAATGATCCATTAAACATCTCTCTATGATGTTCTGGTCATTCGTTAGCCCTGGTGAAAAAAAAGAAAAAAAAGGAGGCACATTAGTGCTGCCCATGCAAAAAAAGTGATTTTCCTTGGTGTTCAATGGGGGGGATTTTAATTATCCTAGAATAGGTTTTGGACCATGCTGATTGCAATGGTACATTTTTCATTTGATCTGACGCCATTTTCAAGGGTTTTCAGGCTCTTTTTCGAAATCGCCATAAATTTCTTTCTCAATAAACTTTTATTTTTAAGATTAGCCGAAACAATAGTTACCATTCCTGATTCAGTGTAAGATGGCAATTTTTTTCACAAGGCAGTTTTTTCAAAACGCGTTTTTTAACTTTTAGTTACTATGGGTTGTTGTTCGCCCTTTACTAGGTTGCAGCTGCCGCTGCAACCATGATTTGGAACTTGCTGATGGTGAAATTTATAGGAAGGAAGGACGAATATATGAGCAATATCTCTTATTTGAGCTACTAAAAATTTGTCTAAGATACAGGCGATACCAAAACACCCAATAACAATACGCCCATACCGATACGCGTGATATCGATACGTCCGATACAAATACAGCGTAATGCCCTTTCCCCAGGGACTATGATGCATCATATCATCACTAAAACCATAGATATTGGACCTTTGAACTATATTGAACAAAATGGCTGTCTCAAAAATTTTGATTGGATGACCTTGAGGGGAGGGGCCTGTAGGGAGGGGGGGGGGATAGTTGCCCTTCAATCTTTTTGGTCACTTAAAAAGAGCACTTACAAATTTAATTTTCTTTCGAATGAGCTATTACACATCTCTCTATGATGCTCTGGCCACCCCCTAGCCCTGCTAGAAAAAAAAAGAATAAAAAAGGGAGACAGATCAGTGCTACCGATGCAAAAAAAAGCGATTTTCTTTGTTGTTCAAGGAGGGGGACTGTAATTTCCCCTTTAAATGGTTTTGACCGTTCTGATTCCAATGCTACGCTTTTCATTTTGATCTGACACCATTTTCGAGGGGCTTCAGACTCTGTTTCGAAATCACCATAAATTTCTTTTTGTGATAAACTTTTACTTTTGATATTAACCGAAACAATAGTTACCATTCCTGATTCAGTGTCAGATGGAATTTTTTTCAGAGCAGTTTTTTCGAAACGCATTTTTTAACTTTTGGTTACTATGGGCTGTTTTGGTTACTATAGCTGCCGCTGCAACCATGATTGTAAGAGTAGAAGTAGTAATAATAGTAGCCCCAAAAGTTTCAACCTAATAACCCCAGTCGTTTTCAATATATTGCTGAGGTGTCTTATTGGCAACCAAACACAATGCCTTTTGATTTAGTTTAAACCAACATTTAGTTTTAAAGTATAATGGGCCAATTGCATAATTTTGGGAGTTGACATACCCCATCCCTAAAGACACAGTTGCTGGACCGTTCTACCATGCTAAACTAAGTTGCTGTCTCAAAATTTTTAATTGGATGCGATTGGAAAATGAAAGGACTTCTCTTTTCACTCTTAAAAAGGGCACCAGAACTTTTAATTTTGAATCAAATAAGCTCCTTTATAAGTTTCAATGATATTTATGGCTATTATAGAGTGATGTTGCCTATGATATTGCTTATATGCCCTTTTGAAAACCTGCATGTACACAGTTTCATCGTTTAATTCAAACTACTCCTAAGCGTTCTCTAAGAGTTCCTCTTAACACCCTTAGCGTCATTAGTTACAGTAACTGAAAGTGGTAGCATTAAAAGTATACACATACTACCTTCTGGCTAGTTAAAAATCCCCCACAACTGACCCTTAAAGGTCTAAATTAATAATATAAGTTTTTCTTCATATGTTGCTTTGTCACCTTTTTCAAAGTCCACATGCTAATAGTTTGTTTTGATTTAGTTCAACATCCGCCTAAATATCAGAGGCAACGCCACAGCGTTGCCTATTGATCCAAAAATCCGTTGATTTTCGAATTAAAATCAAGTTGCCATCAACCCATGGCTAATTGGAGAAAAGGCCAAGACAGATAGACTGAGTGAGAGGAACAGCTGGCATAAGCTTTTTTAAGGAATGTATAAAAATGTTTGATTATTTATTTATTAATTTTTGTTCCCCCGTGAACACTTCATATGGAAGGGTCGTCATATAAACTTCGGAGGGGGCTCATTTGATTGGAAATCGGAAGTTCTAGTGCCGTTTTGAGAGTCAAAAGGGAACGAAGGGCAACTACCCCCTATCATGCCCTTTTTACCCCAAGTGCATCCGATAAAGAATTTTGAAACAGCCATTCTGTTAAAATGGCTATCCCAGGGCCT
This sequence comes from Artemia sinica, assembly GCA_027921565.1. Lineage (NCBI taxonomy): Eukaryota > Metazoa > Arthropoda > Branchiopoda > Anostraca > Artemiidae > Artemia > Artemia sinica. Next base: position 51,582,464 of record CM051266.1, on the reverse strand, counting down.
GAAGGAGTTTCTCCAACATACGAATAGCAACCCAAGCTTCTTATAGAAAGGAACCGGAAAGATATTAATTTTTTTTTTTCATGAAAAAGACTATCTCAATAAAAACAAAAAGAAATTAATTTGAAAACTTTTTTTTGCAAAACAAGTTTTCAAAGAAAAGTTAAGAATTCTATTAGCCAAAAATGAGCAGAAATAGAGTCAAATAATCTTCCAAGCGTAAAACTACCGCAAATCGCTATCAATAAACAAATGAAACTCAACACAAACATAAATTACAATAAATAACCGAATCAAACTCAAAACGAGCAAAAATTAACAAGAATAGGGCTAATTGCTATTAAATTCTTTTCCACTTCATTTGTGGGACCAATGAAAGCAAATAAAAAGCAAAATGAGCAATAAGGCAATAGCTATGTTGTTTATGACTCCAACGTGCCCCCTACAGTTTTCTTCTTTATATATATATATATATATATATATATATATATATATATATCTATATATATATATATATATATTATATATATATATATATATATATATATATATATATATATATATATTATATATATATATATATATATATATATATATATATATATATATTATATATATATATATATATATATATATATATATATATATATATATATATTAGTTTGTTAAGACAGGGCGAGTTTTATCTTAATAAACTTACGCTACTACAGCCAACGGTTAAGCGCAGGATCACCTGAGGCCACCTGGCAGGATCAGCCACTTGAGGTTAACACATCGCCGCACGCTCTTCCTCCACCCAAATGTGTCCAAGCTTCACTTTCTACCCCTTTTGTGACGTACCGATTATCGTTGGACTAATGATGATTGCTTCTTCGTTTCATGCTAGAAGCAAAATAAAAATAGAGCGGAGAAAAAAATTCGTTACCTCGGAGTAGGAGCAACTCTGAATGCAATCCTTCGGACCGACCGGAAGTCCTAATTGTAGTTTGGTGATCTGGTCAATTTTCTACCTATCCCATCAACACTTGAAAATTAGAGGGGGGGGGGTATCTGAGGTTTTTTTTTCGATAAAAACAAATAAAGTTAGCAGTCAAATAACAAAAATAAAAATTCCCAAGTGTGGATTTCAACAATACACCGTTTAAACCCGATTTTTAGCAGTCCATATATAACAAGCTCAACTATAGTTAATCAAGTGCGTAATTCCGTCAAAATCCCGGGGATAGGGGCAAAGTTGGATTAAATTTTCCCAAGTCAAATAAAAATGGCAGTTAAAAATGAAAAATGAGCCGTCTCAACACCATAAAGGCAAAGGTATACTAAACAAAACTAATCTGTTTCTGTGGATGCTTGACCTTCTTCGTTTTGACAAGATCTCTGAAGACGCTAAATTTCAGCTGGCGGGGCAAATTGGGGTTTAAGGGATATTTGCCCCCCTCCCAGCCCATACCAAATGACACCCTTGTACTTGTTCAGATATATTGACCACCAAATAGATAATTTTGGAAAATAAGACACTCTACAGGCAAACAATTATATAAGTAAATAAATATTAATAAGAGATAGGATTTGAAAAAAGGTGAAAGCAAGCTTGTTATTTTCGTAGCTGCTTTGGCGTCACAGGAGTGTATAGGCAGCATGCGCTAAAGGACTGTTAACCGCCTCAAGCCTTTTACCTGCCTCACCTGAATTTGGCAATCCAACTTCAGTGCTCGCTTTGTACCATCTCACGGTACATTTAAATTAGTCAAATATTTTGGTGGTTAGGCCTTTTGAGAGGATTATTCTATGCTATTTCTAAATGGATTAATTAAAATGTGGTTTAGAGACTTGGTGATTGTTGCTGTGTTCTTTTCCTTGGACTTTAGAGAGATTGGCGGAACTTCAATACTGCATGAGGTTGAAGCACCAGGTAACGCATTTTTTTTCCTTATCTAACAATTTCTTCTAATGAGTTTTTTTTTTCATTCAGGAGTTTAATTTCGTCAAAATCTTGTGGGGGGGGGCAAATGGTAATTTTTTTTGTTATTCATATTATTGACTCATGAATAAAGTAAACATACCACTCGATTCCTTTCTTTATGCTCTTTCCAAATATAATAATCATTTTTGTCGGAAATGAGAATTTGGTAAAGTTCTACCAAATCATATTATTGAGTTAGGAATAAAGTGAATACCCCATTCGATGCCTTTTTTTATGCTGATTGCGAATACAATAATCATTTCTATCGGAAATGAATTTCAGCCCCCCCCCCTATATATGCCAATTCAGGGGATATATTTCTACATTAGGGGGGGGGGGGGGGGGGGTGTAAATTTAGTTTCTGATGTAAATGGGAGGTAAGTTTAAACTTTACCCCCCCCCCTAATGTAAAAATATATACCCTGAATTGGCATATATAGGGGGGAGGCTGAAATTCATGTCCGATAGAAATGATTATTATATTCGTAATCAGCATAAAAAAAGGCATTGAGTGATATATTCACTTTATGCGTAAGTCAATAATATGATTTGGTAGAACTTTACCATGAATTTTACCCCCACCCCTATTTATACCGATTCAGGGTATATATTTGCACATTAGGGGGTGGGGGAAAGTTTAAACTTACCTTTCATTTACATAAGAAGTAAAATTTACCTATTGCATCTTAGCCCTTAAAGGGGCCCGAAGGTATTTTATATGAATTATGAAAGAGCATAAAAAAGCATCAAATGATGTTTTCACTTTCATCCAAGCTAAATTATATGGCCCACTGCAAATTTACCATGAACATTACCACCCCACCCCCACCCCCCAATGTGCAAATATATACCCTGAATTGTCGACGGCGTAGTTTCGAATCGCAAAATTCAGCGCTTTTTTTGTCGACGGCATTTGAAAACTTGAAACGGTAGGAAAATGGCTTGAATTAAAATTCGAGTATTTTGTAGGTTAGGTTGGGGCCCTTTTAGGGGCTCAAGATGCAACCTGCAACAGAAGCGATTATTGTATTATGAAAGAGCATAAAAATAGACATCAAGTGATGTTTTCACTTTCATCCTAGCTAAATTATAGTGCCACCTAGAAACTTACCCAAAAAGAATGGTATATAGGAAAATATGACACGCAGGGAACTGGTAAATCGACCTCTTTCCTGCATACGGGGTTCACTAGAGGGGATTCCAGGTGAGGTAATACTTACTATTCGAATTCGATAAAAGATTTTTTTTTGCCATCTCCAGCTTTCGTCCTATAAATAATCTAGACCATTTTCCTTTTATCTTGGAATAAATAAAGAATTTAAAATTTAGATAGGGGGGACCCATAACTTAATTCTTCTGATCCATGGTTGAGACGGGATTTGGGATGGCTTAACTCAAATGAAAAAATGATATAATTACCCAGGTTGCAAATAATTACCGATTACGTAACGTACAAAATATTAAATCTAGAAGTGGAAACGAGGGGTCTTCAGCTTTAAGAGATCGCGTATGCCAGGTGGCGTGTGACAAGCGTGGCAAAACTGTGCCATACATGGTGGAACTTTACCAGGCATGGTGGCACTATTTTAAAAACGTGGCGCTCTGAGATCAGGCGGCAGAAAGTGGGTGACCACTAGAGCAGAAAGCTAAAAATCAACCTATTCTTCGGAAAAAAAATTTCAACTCACAATTTCTAACCAAAATTTTGTCTTTAGAATCATCACCGGGGGACTCGAGGCACAAAGCCGAGAAGCACAAAAGCAGAAGGGTTAGACCTCTGAACCCTATGTGAGCCCCCCCTCGTCGGCAAAACTAATAAGAATCTTGTCCAATAACGATATTCAGTTTTAGTTTCAGGAAAGTAAGAAAGAAAAAAACGCGTTATATTAAATGGTTTTCAACCTAACTAAAATATGTAATTATAATATATCTACATTGTAGCATAAGCTGAAAGAAACCGGTTTTGCCAGGTTAAGAACTTGAGTGTTGTAGCTATAACAGATAAGTACCGAGAAATACAACGAAAACTATCCGGTAGTTATTTCCAATTCTTTGTTTTATCAATCAAGATTTTCGGCCTTCATCAATCCTATATATTAATTTATTCTTCCTGGGATCATCATCGATTATCCTTTATTTTCTGTATATAGACGGTTTTTTCCTAAAAATCGAAGTTATTGTTTATTATTGTATCCAAGGTTACTATATTTCATCACCAAATAATTGACCATCGTCAATAGTTTCCTATAAGAAGTATCTTAATTTAAGACTAGATATGTTTAAAAAAATTCTGGTACTTATGCATTATATGGTACGCACGAAAGAAGTCAAGTTTGGTTAATGCTAATGAAATAAAATAAAATAGGATGAATATATAATAGTTTAGAAACAAATTTGGGGTATATATTTGCACATTAGGGAGAGGGGGTAAAGCATAGCATATACTAAATACGTAACCTTAACTAGGTACCCCCCCCCCAAAACAACAGTTTAAATACTGTAAACGCAATTAGCAATCACGCTTTGCAATCGATTTATCTTTTGCTAATACCCGTTTGACGGGTTTCCATTAGTAGTTTCTTGTACATTATATAGTGGTGTGTACCATAAAATGCACAAGTACCAAAATTCTTATTCTGAAGCTGAGCAGAACCTTTCATAGGAAAATTTTTGAATTCAAAAAATAAGAAAATGCCCTATGCTCCTAATACTATTTAACAACAAGAATGTACATATAATGGCAGGGGGGGGCTATGGAGGGCTCAATCATCCGTCAGTGAAGTTCTGCCAGTCATGGTTTGAGAAAAATAGATCCAGGCAATGTGCAAAATCCAAAGAATAATACCTCAAAGTAACTCAATTATAAGGGCATGGTGGATTGAATTCCCTCCCCATATACTCCCATGATTAAGATCAAAGCTGAAAATCAAAGTTCGAGAAGGAATTACTTACTGAAAAAGGAAATTTAACAATGGCATAACTGCATTTAATTAAACTTGTGTGCTTACGATTATTTGCTCTGGTATGTCAATGACATCCTAGATAAAATGTCGTACCCTTTGTCTTTAGATTTCCTTAAACAAACAGTTCTCATTGAAAGGGAGTATGTACTACGTCCAGTGGTACAGTTGTAAATTGTCCTGTAACCTATTGAATTAGTGAATTCACATTATTTATTAATGCAATATTTACTACATATGCATAAAAAAGAACGTCAATAAGTGGGGAGACGATGTTTACCCCCCAGAATAAATACCACAAAAATACCCTCCCCCCTGTGGAAAATTCCCCCCTATACTCCCTCTGGATAATTCCGAATGTTCATTACAAGGGGAAATTCAAGGCTCTACTCACCTATATAAATCAGAGGCAATTCTACAGCATGCCTATAGTGAAGAGCTAAAAGGGTTCAATATATTAATATTTGTTTATTTATGTTTTCTTAGAGGCGCTTCATATAGAAGGGGTGGTCGTATAAAATTCGGAGGGGGTTCATTCGCTTGCAAACTAACATTTTTAGTGCCCATTTTAAAAGTCATAATGACCATTTAAGTACTCCCTCGTTCAATAACCCACGTTTTTCTCCAAGTGATTTATCTGTTTCTTTGTCATAATACCGTTTATATAGTCGCTCGTGCAATATACCACGTTTATCTCCATGTGAATAATCTGTTTCTTTGTCATAATGACCATTTAAATAGTTGCTCGTTCAATATCTCACGTTTTTCTCCAAGTGAATTATCTGTTTCTCAGTCATAATAACCTTTTAAGTAGTTGCTCGTTCAATATCTCAAGTTTTTCTCCATGTGAATTATAGGTTTAATTGTCAAAATGACCATTTAAATGGTCGCTCGTTCAATATCCAACGTTTTTCTCCTCGCGAATTATCTGTTTCTTTATCATAATTATTTGAAAAAAACTACGTTTTCTAAAGAGTTAAAGAGGCTGAGTTACAAGGTCGAACCTTAAAACGTACAGGGATTAGGAGGCACAGTTGGGGGGCTACCGCCACCCAAACCCCCCGCTTTCGCAGCCTTTAAATGTAAAAAAATTTCTTTAAACTGAAAGTAAGGAGCGACATTAAAACTTAAAACGAACAGAAATTATTCCGTATATGAAAGAGGCTGTGCCCTCCTCAACGCCTCGCTCTTTACGCTAAAGTTTGACTTTCTCACAACTCTTTTTTTAAACAATAAAAACTTTAGCGTAAAGAGCGAGGCGTTGAGGAGGGCACAGCCTCTTTCATATACGGAATAATTTCTGTTCGTTTTAAGTTTTAGTGTCGCTCCTTACTTTCAGTTTAAAGAATTTTTTTTACATTTAAAGGCTGCGAAAGCGGGGGGTTTGGGGGGCGGTAGCCCCCCAACTGTGCCTCCTAATCCCTGTACGTTTTTAAGGTTCGACCTTGTAACTCAGCCTCTTTAACTCTTTAGAAAACGTAGTTTTTTTCAAATAATTTCTGCACGTTTTTGTACAGTTTATTACTTATTATTGCTTGACTAACTGTTAGCTGATCGTTTCAGGAGTTAAAGTTGGGGGGCTGCCGCCCCCCAAACCCCCCGCTCTTGAACATTCTTGTGTTAAGGCTTTTAATTCCTGAATACTCAAATCACGTCGTACAGGGTGCCTCCTAATCCCTGTACGTTTTAAGGTTCGAACTTGTGACTCAGCCTCTTTAACAGCCCCCCAACTGTGCCTCCTAATCCCTGTACGTTTTAAGGGTCGACCTTGTAACTCAGCCTCTTTAACTCTTTAGAAAACGTAATTTTTTTCAAATAATTTAAAAAAGAAACTGAGTTTCTTTTTAAAGTTTAAATTCAGTATATAAAAAATTTGCTCCGATTGTGAATCGGACCCGAGTTTTCCGCATGACAGTCTGGAGTATCAACCGCTGGACTATACAGATACAATAGTAATTGTTTTTTAGTATATGGAAGCTATTTTCGACGCAAGCAAATTCCCAAAAAACTTGATATTTGGTTTTTGGAAAACAGGGAAGGAGTGATCAGATTGAGCTGAAATTTCGAGGATAAGCTCCCAGGCCCCAGGAAAGCTTATCCTCTAAATTTCAGCCCGATCAGACAACGTTAAAGGGGGGTTGTGGTGGGAAAAATTAACATGGGCTAATATAGGAAAACGAGGTTTTTCGTAAATGTAAAATCGGGGGATATTTTTTTCGGTCTGAAAATATCAAAAGGCCCTAACAGGTCGAATTCTGCTTCGAATGAGTCCTCATTCAATCGGATCCGTTGCCAACTGTGGCCTGTAGGCGTGGCTAAGAAAAAAAAAGAAATGATGATGATGAATTTTAAGTGGCTATATTTGGTTTTTTTGAAAACAGGGAAGGAGTGATCGGATTGAGCTGAAATTTCGAGGATAAGCTCCCGGGCCCTAGGAAAGCTTAACCTCTAAATTTCAGCCCAATCGGACAACGTTAAAGGGGGGCTGTGGTGGGAGGGTCCAAACTTCCGGCCCAGTTTACCCCATGAAGATAAAGTTGGAGGAGGATGAAATTTTGCAAGTTTCTTAGTTTGAGCTTGAGCTACAAAATGCGATTACTGCCGTCTCTCCGCGACCTCTAGGACCTGAAATCGCTTAACATTGTGGTGGGTCGCCTCTTTATAGAGGCACAAGTGTGCCTCCTTGATTTCCATTTAAATAGTGCTCGTTCAATATCTCATGTTTTTCTCCAAGTGAATTATAGGTTTCTTTGTCAACATGACCATTTAAATAGTCGCTCGTTCAATATCTCACGTTTTTCTCCAAGTGAATTATCTGTTTCTCAGTCATAATAACCATTTAAATAGTTGCTTGTTCCATATCTCAAGTTTTTCTCCAAGTGAATTATCTGTTTCTCAGTCATAATGACCATTTAAATAGTCGCTCGTTCAATAACCCACGTTTTTCTCCAAGTGATTTATCTGTTTCTTTATCACAATAACCATTTAAATAGTTGCTATTTCAATATCTTAAGTTCTTCTCCAAGTGAATTATAGGTTTCTTTGTCAAAATGACCATTTAAATAGTCGCTCGTTCAATATCTCACGTTTTTCTCCTCGCGAATTTTCTGTTTCTTTATCATAATAACCATTTAAATAGTTGCTCGTTCAATATCTCAAGTTTTTCTCCAAGTGAATTATAGGTTTCTTTGTCAAAATGACCATTTAAATAGTCGCTCGTTCAATATCCCACGTTTTTCTCCTCGCGAATTATCTGTTTCTTTATCATAATAACCATTTAAATAGTTGCTCGTTCAATATCTCAAGTTTTTCTCCAAGTGAATTATAGGTTTCTTTGTCAAAATGACCATTTAAATAGTCGCACGTTCAATATCTCGCGTTTTTCTCCAAGTGAATTATCTGTTTCTTTATCACAATAACCATTTAAATAGTTGCTCGTTCAATATCTCATGTTTTTCTCCAAGTGAATTATAGGTTTCTTTGTCAAAATGACCATTTAAATAGTCGCTCGTTCAATATCTCACGTTTTTCTCCTCGCGAATTTTCTGTTTCTTTGTCATAATGACCATTTAAATAGTCGCCCCGTTCAATATCTCACGTTTTTCTCCAAGTGGATTATCTGTTTCTCAGTCATAATGACCGTTTAAATAGTCGCTCGTTCAATAACCCACGTTTTTCTCCAAGTGATTTATCTGTTTCTTTGTCATAATACCATTTATATAGTCGCTCGTGCAATATACCACGTTTTTCTCCATGTGAATAATCTGTTTCTTTGTCATAATGACCATTTAAATAGTCGCCCGTTCAATATCTCACATTTTTCTCCAAGTGAAGTATCTTTTTTCTTCTGTCATAATGACCATTTAAATAGTCGCCCGTTCAATACCTCAAGTTTTTCTCCAAGTGAATTATAGGTTTCTTTGTCAAAATGACCATTTAAATAGTCGCTCGTTCAATATCTCACGTTTTTCTCCTCGCGAATTATCTGTTTCTTTATCATAATAACCATTTAAATAGTTGCTCGTTCAATATCTCGAACGTGAATTATCTGTTTCTCAGTCATAATGACCATTTAAATAGTCGCTCGTTCAATATCCAACGTTTTTCTCCTCGCGAATTATCTGTTTCTTTATCATAATAACCATTTAAATAGTTGCTCGTTCAATATCTCAAGTTTTTCTCCAAGTGAATTATAGGTTTCTTTGTCAAAATGACCATTTAAATAGTCGCAAGTTCAATATCTCGCGTTTTTCTCCAAGTGAATTATCTGTTTCTCAGTCATAATAACCATTTAAATAGTTGATCGTTCAATATCTCATGTTTTTCTCCAAGTGAATTATAGGTTTCTTTGTCAAAATGACCATTTAAATAGTCGCTCGTTCAATATCTCACGTTTTTCTCCTCGCGAATTTTCTGTTTCTTTGTCATAATGACCATTTAAATAGTCGCCCGTTCAATATCTCACGTTTTTCTCCAAGTGGATTATCTGTTTCTCAGTCATAATGACCATTTAAATAGTCGCTCGTTCAATAACCCACGTTTTTCTCCAAGTGATTTATCTGTTTCTTTGTCATAATACCTTTATATAGTCGCTCGTGCAATATACCACGTTTTTCTCCATGTGAATAATCTGTTTCTTTGTCATAATGACCATTTAAATAGTCGCCCGTTCAATATCTCACATTTTTCTCCAAGTGAAGTATCTTTTTTCTTCTGTCATAATGACCATTTAAATAGTCGCCCGTTCAATACCTCAAGTTTTTCTCCAAGTGAATTATAGGTTTCTGTGTCAAAATTACCATTTAAATAGTCGCTCGCTCAATATCCCACGTTTTTCTCTTCACGAATTATCTGTTTCTTTATCATAATAACCATTTAAATAGTTGCTCGTTCAATATCTCAAGTTTTTCTCCAAGTGAATTAAAGGTTTCTTTGTCAAAATGACCATTTAAATAGTCGCTCGTTCAATATCTCACGTTTTTCTCAAAGTAAATTATCTGTTTCTCAGTCATAATAACCACTTAAATAGTTGCTCGTTCAATATCTCAAGTTTTTCTCCAAGTGAATTATCTGTTTCTCAGTCATAATAACCTTTTAAGTAGTTGCTCGTTCAATATCTAAAGTTTTTCTCCATGTGAATTATAGGTTTCTTTGTCAAAATGACCATTTATATAGTCGCTCGTTCAATATCTCACATTTTCTCCAAGTGAATTATCTCTTTCTCAGTCGTAATGACTATTTGAATAGTCACTCGTAACGCACACTTAGCATTGATTCAATTTATCGTGTTGGTCCAAAAATGGTCCAAATGGTCCAAAAATCCTAAGTTAAACAGGTTGTTACATGTATGGTTAACTTAACAATTTGTAAACTAAATACTTACCCCCGCCTCTCACAGAAAGTTCAGAAAGACACAAAAAGCTATTTTAAAAGGTATAAGAATTATTTATTTAACAGAAATTCTCGCTTTTTGAATGGTCACCAAGTAAAGAAAAAATCACGCAGAACCGATAAGTATTTACTAGTTGGTGTGACAAACACAGAGCAACGTTTGGCTAATAGCTATAAAATACAATAAAACAAATATCTGTCGAGGAGGTATCATTAGCAATAAACTATTTCTAATGAAGCATTTCAAGTCACCTGTTTACTGGGTACTAAATAACTACCATTTTTACCCCCTCAAAACTTGATTTACCCCCACACGTACCATTTTTCCACACCAGCCACAAAACTCAATTCCTCCTAGAATTATTTAAACTAAATACTTACCCCCGCCTCTCACAGAAAGTTCAGAAAGACACAAAAAGCTATTTTAAAAGGTATAAGAATTATTTATTTAACAGAAATCCTCGCTTTTTGAATGGTCATCAAGTAAAGAAAAAATCAAATACCCTCCCCCTTTTCCATGGAAAATTCCCCCCAAGACAATTCCATCCCTGTCGAGTTTTGGAGGGTGTTTCCCCATTTTTCGATAATTAGGCAATTTTCTCAAGCTCATAACTTTTGATTGGCAACACTAAAGTTAATGAATCCTAGATCTTTGGAATCAGCATAAGAAACCCATTCTTTTGATGAGCCTATTGATTACAACTGAACCCTTACTTACAATTTTTTCATAATTTCTCTTTGGAAACAGCCTCTATTAAAAACTTTGCCAAGATGTCTCGAGTTACGCATTAATCTCTAAGATAACACAAGCTTGCGATGCCCGTTTTTCCAAAAGGGAACATTTCTCTAATTACAAAGATAGATGCCTTTTAGTTACATCGGAAAAGATTTTTGAAGGAAATAACTATTTCTATCGTTTTTTTTTTTTAATGGGACACCAAGTAAAGAAAAACCACACGGAATCAGGCACCAGAGTCTCTCAAACCCCATAAAAATGACTCAAACCCTCGTGCAACTGAACCCCCTTTAACTGAACCCTCGTGCAACTCAACCCCCCCCCCCCCGTGCAACTCAACCACATTTAACTAAACCCCGTGTAACTGAATCCGCATGTAACTGAACCCCCGTGCAACTGAACCCTCGTGCAACTCAACTCCCGTGCAACTCAAGCCCCATTTAACTAAACCCCCGTGCAACTGAACCCCCCCATGTAACTGAACCCCTGTATAACCGAAACCCCGTACAACTGAACCCTCGTGCTACTGAACCCTCGTGCAACTCGACCCCATATCCTACACTCCAATTCGCAAATCTCATTACCACTTTTTTGCAAATGTTAATCAAACATTTCCGATTGTAAAAGCATGTTTAACCATCTTGCTTGGAAAGGTATCCATAAGTACATGCTCTGAAAAGGTGCTAAGGAACGTAATCTCCCCAAACACGTCAATCAAACAATTAAAAAATGTGGGTTTTTCTTGCGCAATTCATGTGTAATTGTATGTAGGTTTTCAATCTATTACACTTTTGACCATGTTCTTGTAGGATTGAATGTAGGTGTGAAACCTTATACACTCTCACTACTGAAACCTCTACAGTGAGGTTCTCTCATACGTTGAATCTTATGGTGCGATTTTCATTAAGGTTCCTTGACTTTTTTAGGGTGTCCTCCCCTCCCCCTTTATTAAAAATTAGACACATTTTCTCAAGAGCGTTTCTTTTGATGGGTAATAATGACCTTAATGAATCTTATATATTTGAAATCCGCACAAAAAGTAAATTCTTTTGACATGTCTGTTGCTATCAAAATCTCGTGTTTTTAGAGTTTTGGTTACTAATGAGCCGAGTCGCTCTTTAATCACAGTTCGTTACCGCGAACTGTTTGACAAATTCTAACATGTTTGATTTTTGCGGACGAAAAGTGTCATTTTTAACTAAATAGTTTTGCTTCTTTATTTTCACGGTAATGTGGCAACACTGAGAAAAGTGTGATACTTCCCTAAAAGCTTCCTATTTCTGAATTAAACAAAAGAAAAATCGTAGAAAATTGCGGTTTTGAGGTGTGAACAGATTTCCAGCGGCAAAAAAAGTTTTATTTTGGATGTCCTTGGTACTTCAAAGTTTAACATACTTCTACTGTTCTTAAACGTACTTCTAACGTTAAACGCATTTCAAACTCAACTTATACGTTCAGTTTGAGATCAGGCTGACAAATGTTATATAATCATATGGTAGCTTGTACAGTGGGCAACAATGGCGTCAATTCAAGAAGATATGGGGTGGGGAAAAATTTACCTTTTAGAATTTAGGGAGGGGGGCAGTTTTGTCAGTGAAAATACAGAAAACCATTTTCAAGTGAAAATAACTCATAAAGGGAATGTTCTCCTGCTCGTCCCCCCCCCCAATTGTTACCCCTTGGTAGGGAGTAGCATGTGAAAGTGCAGCAAGATTATTTATAAACTTCAGATAAATAGCTAGGGAGTCTAGCTGGAGCCTTATAGCATCCTACCAATGAAAAAATGGGCTAACTTGTCTTTAACCATGGAGCAGACACGATTCTTGCAATGATCAAAATATTTAGAAACTATTTTTTTTTTCGTTCCTGAAAATATTAGCTCCATTTCTTCCTATGTTCTTGTTCATTTGTTCGTACAGTTGATCAAATTCTGACTTTTTGAAAATTTACGTAAATTTTGGTAATTTGAAATAACTGGTTATTTTTTTACAATGGGTCGGGAAAACTTGTTTCCCGACCCATTTTTGAGACTTTTCCAATTTCCGAGGTTCTTTGCAACGGTTCAAATTCTTCCAGGCTGTCCAGAAGCTCAAAAAATTTCCAAATTTCCTTCTTTGTTTTTATTTTGTAAAGCTAATAAAATTTGGAACTTTTTTTTTCAAATGAAAAATTACTTTTGCTTATTCTGTTTCCCTGTGTTGGAAAACTTAGCCTTTCTTTTTTTTATATTTCTTTTGCTTTCTCATCGGACACGTTTCACTTGTTTTACTTCAATGAAATCAAGCTAATGGGAAGGTAATATTTTGATAACTTCTTTTATTATTGTGTTAAATATTAATAATTAAAAAATATTTTGAAAGTAAAATTTCTCACGTCTCCACTATTCGGTTAATACTTAAGTGTAACACCTTGCTAACTCAGCATATGAAGGCCAATTTGATTTTGGATTTATATCAAATCTGCACAGCTGTATCACGTCTGAACATACCTTTGTCTTAAACCCATATGTATTCAATTATTTATACTTATAAATGTTGTTAGAAACTGTTATATGCCAACTGGAGAATACGGATACGTATTTGCTTTGGTTTACGTGGAGAGGCAACAATTGAAAGAGGCCATTAGTCCCAACTAGTATTTTCAACGTAAACGTAATTTTTTCGGTTGACGTACTAAAAAGGGTATTTTCAACGAAAATGCAAAAAAGAATTTTTCAAAATTTAGGTAGGGGACAAAAAATCTAGGAGCCACCCTTCCCTCAATTGACGTGCCTGATTGTGACCCTCTAATTATGTGATGTTTATCTGTCGGTAAAGATACATAGTCCAGTAGCCAAATACATGACAGGTGTCAGAGCAATATGGTAGGGCAATGAAGACAATCAATGCAATTTTAAAACCTTATTTTTCCTGACAGCACTCAGGAAAACCTTATAGGGGTCCTTTCACCCTTGAAGGATTTAGTCAAAAATCCTATACATATGATCCAAGGCCGTAGCCAGGATTTTTGTTCGGAGTTTTTCAGTTGTTTTTTTTTTTGGGGGGGGGGGGGGGGTGGTAAAAAATCAAAAGAGCCTCAAAAATTTGTTTATATACATTTGTGTTACGGTTTTACGAATCGAACAAATCTTGGGTGGATGGGGATCAACCCCCCCCCTAGATATGGCTTTGATATTATCTTACCTTTAAGATAGACGTAATTTATGAAAAATATAGAACGGGTGAGACCAAGGATTATGCTGGGCTGAAATCACCTTTGCTAGCAAGGTTCAAGTAGGTCTACCATTTACTGATAAGCGGGTAAAAGGAGACCCCCTTCCCTTCCTTAAGTGTTACTGTCATGGAAGAATTCATTGGGAACAAACGAAAAAAATTAAGAAATATCTTATATAGCAATGGCGCCAATCCACGAAAATGTGGGGGGTTGGAGCAATTTTCTTGTTCTTTCAGTTTTTTCAATAAGAAAAAAACACAAAAAGGGTATTTTCTATGAAAATACCCAAAAAGGATATTTTCTATGAAAATACCCCAAAAGGATATTTTTGTATGGAAATACCAAAAAAAGTTATTTTCAAATCTAGGAGCAGTTGCCCCTCCCCTTCCCAATTGACACCCCTGCTACAAAATTTGAATTATAGAAACATTTGCAAAAGTAACGGAGTTTTATAATATTATGCTTTGGGCTCTCCTTTGTCGCCCTTTCCCTCTATTTGCACTTTCTCTATTGCACTTATGCATCCCATGCCCTTTGACTATCCAGATATGGACCCCTCTTGCCCCCCAACCCCCAATATGAATGCTGGAGATTCGCTCCTGCCTGTATTAAAAAGCTATTGGCAAATTTTGTTTGAAGCCCTTGAACTCCTTTGCTGTCAGTTTAACATAAAATAGGTTTATGTTACAGTCGCCGTTGTAAATAACCCTATACAAGGAATTCCAGGTAGGCTATTGTATGGTAAATTGTTTTCAAGTCTATACCTGGTTGTAAATAATGGAATTTGTGGGAATTCCAGATTTCGGCGTTACATTGTCTGAAAGGAATAGATAGTTGGATTTTCCCGTTATTAATCAATCTGTAGATTACTTGTGTGATTTTGACATCAAGATTTATGCAATTATATTAAAAACATGCTGTCAAGGTCATAATTTTGTTACCATCTTGCGTAATACGAGTCTTCAGTTTTTCCTTAGATTAGCCAAACCCGATAATTTTTATTTGGGTAGACCCAAGACTGAAGAAATGCAGTGGCGTGAATGGGAGGGGATGAGGCAGGGGGCTTGCCACCATTCTAGATTCCGTCCATAAATTTTTGAAAATAGCCATTTTTGGTATTTTCATTGAATAAACCCCCCCCCCCGATTATGGAAAATATATTTTGCCTCCCACCTGTATATTATTGAATTAAAATGAAAAAATGAAAACAGAAAAAAATGCCCCCCTAAATTGTTTGAAATATATTTTGTCTTCCACCTTATATCTTCTTGAATTGAATTGGAAAATGTAATTTAAAAAAAAAAATTGGCTCTCCCCTACCTAATCTCTGCGAATTGACACGAATTCCGCGTTTTACAGCAGTTTATCAAACTGTAGTTTTCTGCTGATGACGGTCACTGTGTACGTGATCGAAATATCCAGAGATTTTGTCATTGTTTTCACTGTAAAATAAAAGCATTTATCCCTATTTGAACAACTATTTGTCAGTCATGGAAAGGCTGTATGGTCTTCGAAATACTTTATGATTTGAATAAGAGTTTCAGGAAATGTGGGATTTTGCGGGCCTTTCCAGAAGCAAGGGCGGATCCAGGATTTTTTTTAGGGGGGGGGGGTAAAATAGGTTGATCCGATAAACTTGCGTTAGGAGCAAGTTTATTTAACGCAAACTTGTGTTAATTAAGCAAATTACACTGGTTTAGAATACATTAGGAGGCGCCCCCTCCCCCCGGATCCGCCACTGTCCCCGAGACCCCCCTGCACACGTCCCTGACCTCGATTATTTTATTTTACCATCTAGGTCAATCGAAAGCAATGTAGTTTTTTTGGTGCTTGTGGTTGAAATGGGAAGGGAAAACGAATCCAGCCGAAACCATTTGCAGTATTCCACAAATTCAAAGAAAAATTGCAAATGCATTCTAATTAGTAATATGGGTTTTTCCATTTTTTAATATTACAAGGTACGAGCAGGTATGAAGATATTTGTTATTGTAGGGCAATAATAAAAAGGAATCATAATTTGAGTAAGAAGTGGGCAAAAAATTAGGATTTTGTGAGGAGGGCAAAGGCTTGAGCCCCTCTTCTCGTCTGTTTGAATGTGCGTCATGTCCGTCATGACACACATTCGTCCGTCATGATAAATTCATTTTTCTTGTCTTTGCTATTTTTACGACAGCAAAACAAAGGAAAATTTTGTTTGATTTTTTGAAAATTTTGTTTGATTGATGAGGAATCATCGAGCAAGAAGACCGTTAAAATTATACGCCGCTTTAACGGTCAATCGCTTCTAGTTTTGACACTCAATCCAACAGGTTTTTTCCTTGCCCATTTGAGTTTAGCATTCAAACACAATTTAAACACAAAATTACGTAACGTATGCGCTTATTTTGAGGGAGCGAGTGAAAAAATCTAAATTATAAGAAACTGTGAGATTGTATGAAAATTTGTATATTCTTAAGTTTTTTCAAAAAAAAATTATATTTCCAAAAAAAGTAAAAATAACCTATACATACCTAGCACCCTCCACCCCCTTCCAAACGGGAAAAACTGCATAGTCATGTATAGTTTTTTTTGTTATAACACTCTAAGGCCTTTTACTTTGATATACCCCCCCCCTTGATTTTGAAACACCTTTTTTTGGTGTTTTCATTGAAAACTGCCTTTTTAGGTATTTTCGTTTAAATAATGTCCCCTCTCGATTTTGAAAAATAATCTGCCCCCTTTCCCTACATTGTCGTGAATTGACAACACTGTCAAACAATACATTTACTACAAATTTTTAACTCGAAATACTCCTTCGTAAGGTAATAAATTGCAATATTATACTCAATACTTGTATCTAGGTTTTGATTGTGGGCCCCGCGCGTGTAAGCATGTGGGTACACAATTGAGGCAGCTCCCAATTGCATGTAATTTAAAAAGAAAAATTGGGTATGTTAAGCGCTTACCTTGTTTGTCTGTTAAACAGCCTCTGCCTTCTCATATGTTAAAATTTAAGTTCACTGAGAGTTTCGTTTGAAAAGCTTTCTTGAAAGTTGGCATAAAACTGAAGGAAGATTGGAGCAAGAGTTGCCCTCTGGTGAAAAAAATCACTATATTCGAGTGATTTCATGGTTGATTTAGTGATGTTCTTCACTAATCTAGTGATCTATGTCCTCATTTAGTGATTTTTCTGTTTATACAATTCAAAAAATCACTAGAAATTGTGATAAATCGCTAGGGGTGGCAACCCTGATTGGAACTACCTTCTAACTTCGTATTTTTCCTACTAAAGTAGATGGTAATGAAGTAGCTTTGATTATGAATTAGTTGCAAGCTGAATATGATTTTAATGATATATAAACAATTGACGTTCTATTACTTTTTCATCTAATTACTGGCTGGGAAATTTGGCTGGCTAATGTACAGTCATATTCAATGCTAATGAATTTTGGTGAATAAGTTAATTCACAACTTCTAATCAAGATATTCAAAACTATTTAAAACAAAAGTGCAGGGATTTTTATCTTGATAACGCTAAAAATTGAAAAATAAGGCTGTTTTCAGAATAATGGCTTCAATTCACTGGAATTTGAGGGGGGAGTGGGGTCCAAAATGTATTTTTCGAAATCATAAAGGCGGGCAATTTTTTTTGTTTTTATAATTTTTCAATGAAAATACAAAAACAGCCATTTTTCGATGGAAACACCAAAAAAATTATTTTTAAAATTTAGGTGAGGGAGGGTAAACATGTTTTTTTTTGTGGGGGGGGGGGACAAACGTCCCCAATATCCCCTTAATTGACGCTACTGCCTGGAGATTTGTTTAGGAAAATTTTTGTTGTCTTTGGTAAGGACACATAATAATATAAATTATTATCACCTTATAACTATTATTATAATAAATATTATCATTATTATCTTATAATAATATAAATAATATAAACTATAGTAGCAGACAAGAACGTACGCATAGGGGGTTATCCTCTTTCTCTGAAATCCTAAATTTTCGTTAGTTTTTGGACGCTTCCTATTAAACTTGTGCAACATTTTTTTCATTATTTTCCCCTCTAACCCCCCCCCCCCCAAATAAAACAACAACAAAATCAGACGTACGTGTCTCAAATGCAGTTTCCCTCTTCAGTAGGCACTGGATTTTAGACTCGAAATTTCAGTTGTCAAACCCCCGTAACTCAACATCCTGTAGATATAAACAGTAAAAGGAGTCATGTTTTTTTTTGAGTGTGTGTTTTTTTTTAAGGTCCTTTCACAAGTCATAAAAACTTAAATTGAAGCTGATTGGTCTTTAAATTTTATTCAGTTGAAATTTACAAGCCAAAACCGGACAAGTATCTATTAAATAAAGTAAATTTTAAAGCGCAGTTTCATGTGCTCAAAACTGTATGTAAAACACAAGTCTTTAGTGATTTCCCGACATCTCAAAGGGGGCCTGGAGTAGGGAGCTCTGAGATTTTCATAACAACTATTTTTACAATTTAATATAAATAAACATAAGTAAGAAAAGATGCTGAAGAGGTGAATCAAATAAGTAGCGCCAATTCTGGGCTGGGAGACTGATTGCAATGGCGTAGCAAAAAGAGCAAGAGGGGAAGACTGCCCTGGGCACAGCCTCTGAGGGGCACCAAACTAAGTATTTTTTTTGTCAATAAAACGATCAACTTGTGTTTTGGTAGTGACGATGGGGGTAGGGGCAAAAAAAATTGTCTCTGGGGACTGAAAACCCTAGATACGTATCTGATAAGTTGTTGGTGAAATTTGGTATGTGTCTCGACCGATGCTAATCAAATCTCGTACTATATACAGGGTTGCCACCCCAAGTGATTTATCACTATTTCTAGTGATTTTTTCTATTGCCTAAAGAAAAACAATCATTAAATCAGCACATAAATCACTAGATTATTGAAGAAAGTGACTAAATCAACCAAAAAATCACTAAAACCTAGTGATTTCCTTTTTCCGCCAAGTGGCAACCCTGAATATATACTAGATCACCTATTACCCATATCTCTTCTTAAAGAAAATTTTGTTTAGATTTGTAAATCTCTTATGATGGGTATTGTAAAGTTTAGATAGCTTCCTGTCCCTATGTCTGGGCCACATGATGGTTTTTAAAAATGGGAACGTTTTTGGTAAAATCGAAGTTTTCCTCAATTATTCAGTTCTGGTTGATGTACTCTAGTTTTTTTAAGCAAAGGGGTATATGGTGCAGATTCTGCTGCAGGGATTGTTACACTGGGGAGTTAGGGAAAGCGCGAAATTATTTTCTGTCAGGATCAAACCATCTGCTGCTGAAGGATTCTGGTGATCAAATGGAGTTCGTATCTTGGCTCACTATGTCT
Source organism: Artemia sinica (assembly GCA_027921565.1). Taxonomy (NCBI): domain Eukaryota; kingdom Metazoa; phylum Arthropoda; class Branchiopoda; order Anostraca; family Artemiidae; genus Artemia; species Artemia sinica. The sequence goes on along the minus strand of CM051266.1, from coordinate 51,562,869 downwards.
GTTACACAGATGGGGCTATTGCTACATGGGTTTTGGCTGCAAGGAAATTAGTTTTATTGTTGATTTATTTATTTAAAAGAGGTCTGACAAAAATATTAAGTTTTTTTTATATCAGGGGTCAATCATAAGTCATGTGTTGCTGATGAATTTCGCTGCTCTGATGGAGTTTGCATCCTGCTCGCTGGGTCTGTGACTACCATAAAGATTGCCCAGAGGCAGAAGAAGAAATTGATTGTCGTAAGAAAACATTTATTAGTTTTCACAAGCTTCATAGCACATTTTTTTTATATCCTACTCAGGGGCGTAATTTTGTCAAAATTGTGGGGGGGGGGGGGTGAAGCTGGGGCTATTACTGCCAAATCAAGTGAAAATGACAGTGAAAACTGAAAAATGAGCCACAAAGAAAACATGCCCGTTTCTGCGGATGATTGAATTATGCAGGTTTATCTTAGTTTTGGCCAGATTTTTGAAGAAACTAAATTTAAGCTGGGGCGGCAAAGTAAGGTCCTGAGGGGGGGGGGGCAAACTGAGGTCTGGGTGGAGCAGTTGTCCCCTCCCCCAAGACATAGCAAATTACGTCTTTGATTCTACTTGGCTGGTATAAAATATCACAAAAATAGCGACGAATACCACACTGCTTTTCCATCATATAAACAACAAATCACAGGTAGAAACAACAGGGAATTTTTTTCTTAAGACAGTGGAAATCCAAACTTTAGATGAATATTTCGGCCCGTTGTCCAATGGCCGTCCTCAGCACAACACAAACGAAATAAAAGAGGAACTTACATTAAAATATGAACTTTAAAACTAAAAATGTTGTGAAAACTTTTAAAACAGCCCTAGCATCATAGTTTCAACGAAGTTCGACCAAGACTCTTTAATGTTTGTTTTTTTCTAATGTTTTAATGTTTTTCATTCTAAGAATTTTTTATGATTGAGAATGTTAGCATTTTTTTTGCCTAAACTAATAAAATAAAATATATCATAAGTCAACTGCTCCGCATAAGCTAGACGTAAATAGCGACGAAGACAACACTGCCTTTCCGTCATAAACAAGAAATCACAAGTAGAAACAATAGGGGACATAGGGCCGAAATACTCATTTAAAGTTTGGAATTCCACTGTCTTAAGAAAAAAATTCCCCTTTGTTTTCTACTTGTGATTTGTTCTTTATAAAATATCACATTTTTTTGTAGCTTCACTGATTGTAGAACCTGGGTAAATTGGCCGGTTAATGATGACTTCGCTTCACCTAACGACTGAAGTCACGGCTTTAATGCGAAATAATTTGGCACACACGCATGGATTTGTTTCAGGGCTGGGTTGGGGGTAAAAAAACAACAACAGGAAAGTTAATACATCAAAGTATCTGATGAAAGCCCACTTTATGGGAACTATATAAAATTTCGGACAAGCTATAAGATTTTAGGGGGCTAAATCTAAACGCCATACGATGGACATGATTAGGTTGTAGCCTACCGATTATTATATTGGTGTTGACGGCAAATATTGGTATTGATATTGTAGTAAGGGAGAAGGGATCGAGACAAGGGGGAAGGGAAATGACTGCAGATGACAAAAGGTTATCTTGTTATCAAATAACCGAAAATTATGTATTTGGGTATGGTAAATTCAAAAAAAGTTAAAACGTTTAAAAGTTCAAAAAGGTGGAAAACACCCTAAAGGGCAGGGTTGGATCCAGAAGATGGTTTCAGGGGCAACTGCCCCCATCCTAGAAAGTTGGAAGTTTCCCTAACTACACAATGAAGGGGTGAAAAATACCAACGAGAGAACCCAAGTTTTGTTGCGCCCCCAAATATTAATTCTGTATCAATCCCTGCTGAAGGGGATGGGTTTTCTTAACCCCCTCGCTTACATAGCTTAGAAATTTAATTTTACTTTGCTGAAATTAACTTATTTTATTTATTGACTAAGTTGTTGTAGTCCAAGCAGTTACTGTATTATAGAAAGTTCTCATTACGTTATACTCTTTTTATTATGGTGAGACGCAAGGATTTGATCTTTGGTTCTAAGTTTTGCAGCCAAACGCTGAATTGTATGCGCGAATGGGAGCTGCCCGTAGATCAGTGTTGCCTGTTGCTTGGTCTAAAATTACGCTGCCAGAAAGTGAAAATGCGCCAAAACCTCCATTTTTCTTGTGAAAATGCGCCGAATGAATGATTTCCACACTAAAAAAATGCGCCGATTCGAAAAATTCAATGCGCAACCGCCTCATAAAGTTCCAAAATCGGGCAACTGCGCCGCATCTGGCCGCTCTTCTGTAGATAGATGTATGGCAAAACACCTGTATAGGTATGAAATTCTAACCAAACATGCATGCGAAGGCCAGTCAAGAAACGCCATAAAAAATTTGCTTTTGAATTATAGATGGCACTTAGATAAAGCTACCGCTGGTAGCAGTTCCTTAACCTTACACTTGGATTTCAATAGAAAAAAAACACACATACACAGAAAAACGCTTTTTACTATCCTTGGGCCTAATACATCCTTTTTTGGCATTTATTAGCTAGTTTCACTGTCGATTGTTCATCTTATTGACAGTACTTATATCGAGTGGCATAGATTTGGTTGCATGGCCTGTAGAGATGGCGATAAGCATGATCTTTAAACAAATATCATCTGAAGAAAAGGGGTGAAAATAACCTTAAAATCATTTATTCAGGTGAAAGTTAAACGCTAAACCAATTGCCTAAAATGTTATATTGACCTTTGCCTAAATGTTATGATCTTTTCAACGAGGAATGGGTTTTTGAACCGCAGAAGTATAATCTCGTCTTATAAAAATAAGCACGAAAACCACACAGTCTTCCAGTCTTGATTTTGCATTTTTTTCCATGTAATACCTTAAATTAGGTATTTTTTCAAAACCAAACTGTTTTTTTTATGGGCGAACAAAGAAACGTTCAAATGAGGATAAATCCATTTATTAGACAGTAAAAACAGATACAAACGTCTGGATATTTTGATCACATGGACAGCAGTCGTCATCAGCAGATCGCTGTACATGTGATCGAAATATCCAGACTTTTTTATCTGTTTAATAAATGTACTTATCCCCTTTTGAACGTTTATTTGGTTGAGTCATTTCTTAGTTAATATACTATTCAAGCACCTAGTGGGGAGCTTTTTTTGGGGGTGGAGGCCGAAGATCGAAAAAACATAAAAATAGGCGGATTATATGAAAAATATATAAAGGGAAAAACCGGGCCAACTAAAGGGGAATACCAGAAAAAATTGTATCTTTGAGAACTTGATAAGGGCCTCAGCATCTTTCTTGGCTGCAAAGTTTTTTTTTTGATAAAAGCAACTTCTTTTAACTAGAATGTCATACTAGCAGGACTGCACTGCCGTTTTGAACCCAATATTCTCTTTCGTCTAGTGGCAGACTCCTTGGGAATTCTCGTGCTGCCACCTTTCATTGATGGCCTCTTTTCTTTGGGACTTGAAAAGATCTTATCCCCTTTTTTAACATGTAAGTTTAGTTCTCGGAAAAAAAATGTGAAATTAAAGAGTAATTACTCAACTTATTTCACTTTTTAGTGTCACCAATATGGCACTGTAAGGATATGCTTATTATACCAAATAAGTACTTTAGTGACTTTAGTAAGTTTATTAATTATAGGCATCAACTATAGGGCTGGGGGGGGGGGGGTGGTTGCAATCCTCAAGAAATAATTTCCGGACCTTTCAATCATGTTGAACAGGATAGCCCGTGAGTAGGGCTATCAGCCCTACTCATGTTAATTTTTGCTCGTTTTGAGTTTGACTAGGCTTTTTATTGTAATTTCTGTTCGTTTTGAGTTTCATTTATTTACTGATAGTGATTTATGGTAGTTTTACGTTTGGAAGATTATTTGACTTTATTTTTTCTCATTCTTGACTTAATGGAGCTCTTTACTTTTCTTTGAAAAACTTGTCTTCTGGATTTTTTTTTTAATTAATTTACGGTAAAAGCCATAAACCATGGCAAAAAATATAAAACTAAGAACAATTACACAGAAATTACACAAATCCTAACATAATCCTACAGAAACCTAGCTCTATAACTCATCGCGAGACAAAGGAATCGTGCCAAACTTCTGACACACATAAAACACTCATCCCTACACACTCTCACCAACCACTCACAATCAAGATCCCCCCCCTACCAAACACTTCAAATCTCCAATCACTCAGCTCCTCACATTCACACATCAAGTGATATACACTCATTTAAACCTCCAGACATAGGACACAAATAAGGGCCAACGTTTGACCTTTCTCTCCCGGTAAACTTTTCTACTTTCGATATTCAGAACTCTTTCAGATCATGTTGTGCCCATGGGGCGCCCGTATTGGGGGGGGGGGGGTAAGGGGTACTCCAGCCCCCCTTCCCCTGGCTGAATGATGCTGCCTTATATTTTATATTTTTGCTTTGAGATTTCTACTATACAGCATTGAAAGTGTCGATTAGACCAGCTAAGGCCCCCCCCCTAAAATTCAGCTTATGGGCGCCAATGGTTGTGCAATCTACAGCCACTCGCTCTGCCAATTGGAGCCAGTGGAGTGACTTTAAAATTTCTTCATAATCATCAAAATTCTTACTTTTTCTTTTCAGCTCCTCCAGACTGCCCTGCTGGTTTTGCAACTTGTGGACATTATACTTTCAATAAAACTTATTGTTACCCGCAGTATCAACGTTGTGACAAAGTTGTTGACTGTGCAGACGGATCAGACGAGGCCGACTGCTGTAAGTTTGTCTTTACCTTTTTAGCACCTAGGATCCATGTTTGACAAAGATAATTTTTTAGACCACATTGGCCTGACATAACATAAAGAGAGAAAAACGAGCAAAAATGGGGTTTTTAAAGGCCAAATGAAAATACTGACAAGACACAACAAAGCGAATATTTCGAGGGGACGAACGCCTCTCTTTTTCAGCGCGAAACGAAAAAATATATTCAATGTGAGTGCCGAAGAAAAAAACAACAAAAAAAAACGCGGAAAGTCAATGTGAAAAAAGCAACAAAATAACAAAACACCAATGAAAAGACCAAAAAATTAAAAGATGAATAAAATTCAATAAAAGCCAAAAATTATAAGAATTAAAAACCAAATACCTAACAACCATTAAAAGTGATTCATTCATCAATATCCGCGATTTGCAAAAAATTCAAAGATTTGAACCGCCATCGACGCTCGACGGATAGTAACAAATAACTGAGAAATAAAAGAAAAACATTCATTCACTCAAAACAAAACAAACCAGCAATTGAATGAGAAAGAGAGGCGTTTGCCCCCTCGAAATATTCGCTTTGTTGTGTTTGTCAGTATTTTCATTTGGCCTTTTAAACCCCATTTTTGTTCATTTTTATTTCTTTATGTCCATATTTTACTTTAAATTAGGGCTACTCTGACAATTAAATGAAGATGGAATCCAAGGTCGAAATGGGTTGTTTGCACTTAATGGGAAAAACTTGCTGGAATTGGTGAAAGAAGTGGAACAGAAGCCCGACCTACCTGCCAACTATCTCGAGTAGTGGGTAACTGGGTAGATAATGTTTTACTTCAGGTGCCAAAATTATTAACATTTTACTTTTAAATTTATCTCTTTATTTTATTTAGTTATTGATTCGTTTAGTTTATAATTTATTTTTAATTCATGTTTATTTTAGTTATTATATCATATTTGTTTTATCTCGTAGATTGATAAAAGCCGGAAATAAAAATTAAATAAGTTATTGGAAAACATTAATTTAAATTTTAGCTCGCGGTAAATTTCTTTATTAAATATGAAATAGGGAGGAAGAATTTCTTGGTACAAACAAGGGAGGGGGAAGCTGAGCCTACCTGGCGTGAGGTTTGAAGGACAGCTGAGCATTGGCTAGAATACTTTTGCATCAGAGGTTGGTGTCACAGAGAAATCCATGGCTATAAAGTAGGCGTATTGACATTCTTCGGTCTTCAAACGAAACTAACATTTTTAGTTACGCCATTCTAAAATTATAAAATCAATGTAATTTCTGTTAGAGTGCTTTTGGCTACTTTTTTTGAATATATCCTAATTATTTTAATATTAATAAACCGCTATCGTATTAGAAAAAATATATGTTAGAACTAAAAATATACTTTATGTAAAAAAAAAAATCACTATTAACTTTAAACACTTTGTATCCCAAAGCACTTATAATTCAAGCATAATTTTTACCATCTATTAGATTTGAACATTTTGCAGATACAGAATTACATATTTACAGGGGGAGAGGTAACCGTGAAAAAATTAAATGTGTAGATGTATTACAACAAGCAAAAATCTAGCTGGTTGTGCGTCAATTCTCCAACTTTTTTTTAAACATGAACACTATCAAAGTATTGCACCCAGGCAAATTTTGGGAAACCTGAAATCTAGGCATAGAAAAACGTTATATAGAATCAGATGCTACCCCCCCCCCCACCTTTTCTCTCCTCATCAGAAGAAATTCGAGAGGGGATTTAAAAAATGCAAACAAAAGAGGTTAATTGAATGCAATTTGTTAGTGAAATCGTAAAATCCTACGTATACGTACTTTCCCATCAGTGTCGGGTTTTCCTACTTTTGACGATTAGGAAAAAATAAGGTACGATTCCCCAGTTTATAGTAACATTGTAGCAAAGGGCGTATCCAGGAGGGAGGATTACCGGTTTCGAACCCCATCCCTAAAATTTTTGTTTGACTCGTAAAAACGTAAAAAAATGCATACAAACAAATTTTTGATGCGTTTTAAAAGTTTGTTCCCTGCCCCTGTACCCCCCCCCCCCGAACAAAAATCCTGAGTACGCTCTTGATTGTCGCTGTACTAAATATACGGTCAATGCATATTATGTAATAGTTTATTTTGGTTAGCTCCAGCATACCCCTGGGCAATAATTCGATCGTTGTCCAAGCTGGGATTTTCCTTGTTGTTCAAGGCAAAAGATCTATAAGTTTTCTTTATAGAGTTTTTGGCCAAGGTGATTCCAAAGGTGTAGTTTTTGTTTGGATCCGACGCCCTTTTTTAGGGGGTTTCAGGCTATTATTTTTGGTTACTATGAGCAATGTTCGTCCTTTACTGGATTGCAGTTACCTCTGGAACCATGATATCAACCGCCAACGTCGATGGCAATATCTTGGCCGTGTCTCGAGAATGGGGCAACTTAGAACACCTAAGGCAACCTTCCAGTGCCAATTTTACAGGATCAAGAAGGAGGGGCTGTCCTGATAACGCCACACCCCTGCACAAATATGCTGTATACACGTCCGTAACGTTGCTGTGCCGAGCTCACTCGAGGCTTACTTACAATTTCACGTTATTTAGTTTATGTTACGGTACGGAAAAACCTCCAGGTAAAAAATTAATGATTTTTTCTCAAAAAATGAATTTGTTCTCAAAAATGAATTTGTTCTCAAAAAATTTTTGAGAACAAATTGAAAAAAAAAATGCTAGAAAGCCTGTCACGCTTGATCATGGTCGTGTCCAGGATTTTTGTTCGGGAGGGGGGGTGGAAGTTTTTTTTCGTTTTTTTACAAGAAAATTAAGAAAATGCGTCAAAAATGTTTTTTAAGCATTTTTATTACATTTTTACGAGTCTGACAAACATTTCGGGGGGGGGGGGGTTCAAACCCCTAACCACTTCCCTGAATACGGCCTTGGCTTCAATTTTGAGCTTCATTCCACATTTTTAATTTTTTGGCATAGTTCCATTATGATGATTGTGAGGATTTTAGAGGATGACTATGATGATTTTGCGGATTTCTACGCTAACGTAATGTAAAAGGTCTTGTTTAAGTGTGAAAGATATGCTTAACAGAAAGTAACTTAGCCCCATAATACAGAGAATTACGCACAAAGAGTGAAAGCTTAACTAATGGCAATAATGCAAAAAAATCTAAAAGATCAAAATGATTCATAATTTACGGAGGATACACAATATCAAATTACATTATATTAACAAAACCTAATTTTCATTCTTCCTCCTTTTTGTACTTATGTATTATAACGACCACACAGTTGTTCTTGACCTGTTGTGAAACCGGTTTTTCTATGTGCACTCGGAGATAATTAGCTTAGCCTGAGGCAGATAAACTAGTATGCAGGTGTATTTTAATTCAATATTTAATATATAGAGTTTGTTAGGTTAAGTAGCCTATTTAATATAATGCGTTCTGGGCCGCCTGCTTTCCATAATTCTCTGTTGTAGTTTTCATAATTTTGTCAATAAGGTTTTATACTTTCTTCATATTTTGGAATATTTCATTAGGATTAACCTTACTTCACTTCTTCGGTGTGGTCGCTATAGTACATAACATACCCGCCTTTTTTTAGCTATTAAAGTCCTATTAGATAAGTTTTTTGTTTTTTTTTTTTCACAGCATATCGTCCCTGTAATACAGAAGATTTCAAATGTGGCAGCGGAATTTGTATACCTGCCGACAAAAAGTGCAACGGGTTTGCGGAATGTCGTGATGAAAGTGACGAACAAGATTGCCCGAAACGGAATGGCACGGCAGTATGTCGACCAGGACAAAGCCGATGTTTAGATGGGGAAGGGTGTTATGATGCTGGTAAAAAGTGCGATCACAAGGATGACTGTGCGGATGGCTCAGATGAGAAAGACTGCAGTAAGTTGGATTGATAATCACCATTATTTTTATTCTTGATAGATCATGTTTTTCAACATAACCCCATTACATGCACAATCCCTACCCTTAAGTCTATGTTTTTATGCTTATTCTGATTGTTTTTTTTTTTTTAATATCTGGTATTATTAATGCGTGTTTCATACTATTAATTAATCAAATTATTTTTAACTAAAAGTATTTTTATAAGAATATTAATCATATTTATTAATTATTTATTAATGTTAATATTGTCTTATTCTACCGTTTATGTGTATACCCATCACCTTGAGCTTGCGCTCTGCTGGGAATCTATACAATGCAGCGGGGAAATATTCACGAGGGGGGGGGGGGAGTATCGATCCTCTCTCACCGAAATATTGTCTGATCTGTAAATTAAAAATAATATTAAAAATATAAATGCTGGTGAAAAGACTACATCTCCTAAAAGAACAAAAAATATTTACCCCACCTGTAAATCGGTCTTAAAAACACAGGTAAAAACCCTTAATCCTCCCGAACTATTTTTCTTAAACCCTTTACCTTCAACAGAAATTCTTTTGGTAACCTCCTAGATCCCCCTCCCCCGTGACAAAAGTCCTTGATACGGCCCTAAAGTGCAGACCAGTGCAGACTTCAACAGAAATTCTTTTGGTAACCTCCTAGATCCCCCTCCCCCGTGACAAAAGTCCTTGATACGGCCCTAAAGTGCAGACCAGGGACATTTCTCGTATGAGCTCAGATTGATAGAGCGTTATCAGTTATGTCTTCATTTTGTTTTTATTTTTTATAGGCTATTGTTTTGCTGAAAGTCACTACTCGGAAGAAATCTAGAATCTAGCCATTAATGGCCCTGCCGTAAAGAGAAGTGCACCTATTCACTTTTTCTAAAATGGGCAATTACCGCTCCAATCGTTTGATTTTTTCTCCTGCATTACAAAATCCGGCTTGGCGGGATCCCTGCTCGACCGTGGGGACGCCTATCGGAGAGAGACTTCCCATCGGAGAGAGACGGAGATCAGACTTTTCTTCTTTGGGAGAGAAGCCAATGGCCAAGACTGTTCCAACGAGGGGGGACTCGCACTGACAAAAAACTCATTTTTATTCTATTCATGTCCTAAGTGTAGCTAGAAATTTTTCTGGTTAAATGAGAAGTTCCAGTGGGCCAGCTAATATAAATTTATGTTAGTGTCTGTGAAAACTAAGCTTTATACTCTTTTACTTTTAGGGGTGAGAGGGATGAGCTTTCCGAGGGGAGTACTGAATATTTGTTTCCTCTTAGTTACGCCCATGAATCTTTAGTAAATGACTCCTTCTTTGGTGTTCGTTTTTAAATTTTCAACCTCAAGGGTCATGAAGCCTCTTGCCCCCTCTTAAATGACATTTTTAAACTGATTTATATTTTTTTCCAAATTGATTTTAGACAATGCAGCCATTAAGCCATAAGGACCTCTATAACTCTGCCGTAATTTGTTTTTAGGGAGCATTAATAAGCGGAAACCGTTTTATTGTTTTTATTCAAATTTGAAACGTGATCGAAATTTTATCCTCCTAAGAATGAGCGCTCTCAAAAGCAAATGCTCGCAGTCAGTGGTTTAAAAATGGTAGAATATCATTGGAAATGGTATTTTGTTACTTTCATTTTTTTATTCTATTTTTCAAAGGTGGATGCAAAAGGCAAGATTATAAAAAAAGTAGAATGTAAGTAAAGAGTTAGTTTTCATATTTAGTAATTATTTGCATTGAAAATGTGACTTGCAAAATATTATATATTAGTTTAGACTAGAAAAAGGAATGGTAAAAGTCTAGATTAGGGGCTATTGAGAAGGAAACATGTTAAGAAAACAATTCTTACTTCATAATATGCAGAATAATTGTAGCTAGCACATTATGACATAAGCTCCACTACACTTTACCCCTATACCCCCTAATGTGCAAATATATAGCCCGAATTATATATTCCCCATGCATTCTGCCATGTGTCTCTTTTGTTTTACTCCGTGTACTTGTTAACTCGATCAATTGTGACGAAACAAGATGTGGAAAAACACATTTTTTTATTTTTATTTTTTGGTAAATATATAGCGGCTGGTTACTTCAAAAGCAAACAGGCTGAATAAATAAAATTAATACCCTTTGATTTCTTATCATGAGCACTTTTCTGACAGCCCCCCCCCCCTGACGGTCCCTGATGTAGCCCTAGGAATACATAAGAACTATAAAAAAACACTAAAGCAGTTAAATTCTTGCTTTATAATATGCAGGATTTTTCTATTAATCAGATCATCATGTCTGCTTCCATTGTTGTCCTCTTTTTAATGTTATTTGAAATAATATCTTATCCATATTTCCAATTTATTCAGACAAAACTGAATTTCGTCCAGAAGAGACTGCATAAACCCGTTTGAAAAAAGAACCTATGACTTACCACGAAATTCAACTTATGGAGAAATATTACAGCTATATCTGCAGTGTTGCCACCCCCAGCTATTTCTAGTGATTTTTAATATTTCCTAAACACAAAAATCAGTAAATCAGCTCATAAGTCACTAGATTATTGAAGGATATCACTAAATCAACCAACATATCACTATATCACTAAATCAACCAACAAATCCCTAAAATCTAGCGATTTTTTCTTACCGGCTGGCAACCCTGTATACCTGGGACCATCAGGGGAGTGGGATGCATTGTCACAAAAGCAACAATGCTATTTGAAAAGAGGATAAAAAAAGGAATCTAGTAGTATTACTTATATTTGAATAGCATGTTTCCTCCAGAAGTGGCCAACCACCGTACATTTATAAAAGTATTAAATAGGGAGGGGCGGATCCAGAATTTTTTAGGGGGAGGGCAAAATAGGTTCATACGATAAACTTGCGTTAGGAGCAAGTTTAATTAACTCAATCTTGCATTAATCCAGTAAATTACACTACTTTAGACCACGCTAGGGGGGCGCACGCCCCCTCGCCCCCTGGATCCGCCACTGTAAATAGGCAATCTAATCGTGTTACAGTTTCGCTTTCATAAGGAGTCTTGCACCAAGGTTACCTAGCATGGTTTTATTTTTTAGCATTGTTTTTTTTTCGGTACACATTTAGATTATAGGAGGTTATTTTTTGTCACAAATGCTTTCGTGTACCATACGTAACCATATAATATATGGAATCAAATCGTTTATCGTATCAAATCATAAGTCGTATATTGTAATCGTAAATCATATCAAGCCATCGAGCAAATCCTAACCATACAGAACACGTTTCATTTTCCTTAGGATTTTTATATAGTTATTGTCCCCTAATCGCTATCCTGGGTGTAATTGTAGATGAGGGGTTAAAATTGTAGTTGAATTATGCGAACAAACCTTTTAGAGATGTTTCCAGAGTTTATATCATGCCCTAGAAAGGTCTTTTGAAGTATGCCTCTCCGCCCGTTCCCCCTCCAAAGAGCACTGACCCATGGTGAACTTGCACTAATTTTGTGTTAGAAAAATTAAAGTTTCAGAAATAAATTAACAGCACACACTGGGCCTAAAAAAGGGTTTTGAGACTCGTGACTTAGTTAAATCCTGGTTTATATGGCTTTAAAGAACATAGAAAAATGTGTCTGAAATTTGAAAAAAAAAAATTATTATTCCAGCATCGCTTAAAATCCTCCAGTCGTTAGAATTTTGAATAACAGACTATAACCAAATCGAATGAAAACATAATTTTTCAAAAGATATACTCAAAAGTCTTAGAAATAGCGACGGAGTTCGTTGGTGTCAATTGGGGGAGGGAGGGGTTGTGTCCCCTATACTATTGCCACCCCCTTCCCCTAGATTTTGAGATATATCTTTTTTGGAGGTATTTCTATTGAGATACACCTTTTTTGGTGAGAAACACCCTTTTTTGAACAAAGGACGAATTTGCCCCCCCCCTTCCTGGTATTGAAAAATACATTTTGCAACTCCAATCCTTAATTTTAGTTAATAATGCTACTGAGAAGATTGAGACAGGAGCTTGAAGGCGCATTTCTAGGATTTAATTTAGGCTCTGAGTTAATTTCTGAAAGTTTCATTCTCCGACTTCAAATGTTTAGCATAATAGTGAAAAACTCCTCATCTAGAAATACCCTATGTTTTTTTGTCGTGATCGTGGGTCCGAAAGGTAAAATTAAATTCAAAACGGGCAAGGCCGTACCCAGGATTTTTTTTTCGGAGGGGGTTTTACTCAAAGATTTTTTCAGGGGGGGGGGGGGTTACACAAACTAAAAAAACGCATACAAAATTTATTTATATCCATTTTTGTTACGTTTTTACGAGTCAAATAAACATTTCGGGAGGGGTTCAAACCCCCCTAACCCTCCCTCTGGGTACGGCTTTGAAAACGGGTTATAGAAAATCTCATGAAATTTCCGATGGCTCTTAACTCTAAAAATACTGGCAGCCCAAGAAAAGGTGAGTGGAGTATTTTCACTTCAGCTTTAAAAATCCTGTATTCTTCAAAATAGAAATTCTGTCAAAATAAAAAAAATGACAAAAAAGAAATGCTGCCAGTTATCTAACTATATAAAAATAGTAACATTTTCAAAGGGCTTTAACTCTAACAATTCTTATAGTCCCCAAACTTGTAAAGAATAATTTCGCTTCAGCTTTTAATTCTGTATCAACTGGTATATCCGTTATTGCTTAAAAAAAAATCCTTTCCAATTATCCCAACATTTGCCTTTTTACTAGCTTAAATAAGCATCATGGTGGGGTTCCACTGTGAATCTGTAATCGTATTTTGGTATGTAATTATTATGGGTCTAGGCGTTTACCCTTCTGAAAAATAAACTCCGTGGACCCCCATCCCCTCGCCCTCGGAAAATGCCCCCCTGTGGCTGGTTGGTTTCCAGTCACTTTTGACTTATAAAAAGGACTAGAACTCTTAATTTCTGATCGAATGAGTATCGCCCGAAATTTCCACGGCCATGAGGCGGAGGCGGGGATGAGGAAGGGGCAGTCCCCCTTCTATACAGAGGAAAATCTGCTCATTTTGCGGTTTAATGTTACTCTTTAATTTCATAATAACAGCGTAGGCCAGAAATATTCACAGAAATCAAGAGGAATTAAATATCAAGTCCTTTTTTATAAGTCAAAAGTTCTAGTCCTTTTTTATAAGTCAAAAGTGACTGGAAACCAACCAGCCACAGGGGAGCATTTTCGAGGGCGAGGGGATGGGGGTCCACGGAGTTCATTTTTCAGAAGGGTAAACGCCTAGACCCATAATAATTACATACCAAAATACGATTACAGATTCACAGTGGACCCACCAAGATGCTTATTTAAGCTAGAAAAAAGGCAAATGTTGGGATAATTGGAGAGGATTTTTTTTAAGCAATAACCGATATACCAGTTGATACAGAATTAAAAGCTGAAGCGAAATTATTCTTTACAAGTTTGGGGACTATAAGAATTGTTAGAGTTAAAGCCCTTTGAAAATGTTACTATTTTTATATAGTTAGATAATTGGAAGTATTTCTTTTTTGTCAATTTTTTTTTATTTTGACAGAATTTCTATTTTGAAGAATACAGGATTTTTAAAGCTGAAGTGAAAATACTCCACTCACCTTTTCTTGGGCTGCCAGTATTTTTAGAGTTAAGAGCCATCGGAAATTTCATGAGATTTTCTATGACCCGTTTTCAAAGCCGCACCCAGAGTGAGGGTTAGGGGGGTTTGAACCCCTCCCGAAATGTTTTTGATTTCACATTTTTGATGCGTTTTTTAAGTCTTTTGTCCCCCACCCACCGAAAAAAGCCCCTATAATGTGTTTCAATAATTGTTTTGTAGTTAGGGAGGGGGGAGATGCCTCAAATGGTTTATTTTAATACCAAAACATCCCAATTATCATTGAGCCTTCGGATAAAAATACAGAATTTGTTCTAAGGGAGAGATGAGGGGAGAGTGGAGGTGGGAAATGGTATATAGTCCCCAGGGCCGTATCCAGGACTTTTGTGGGGGGGGGGGGTATTTTCTGGGGTTAAATGCCGGCTCCCACTTATTATAAAGAATGTAATCTACCCGAATGGTTTTGTTTGGGAGTGGGATGCATCCATAAAGTCAAAATAATTTTTGCTTAAAGTAGTCATGCGTACACAGAGTGTTTTTTTTTCAGAAGAGATGGGGGTGGGGTACAAATTCGAAATATTACTTTAATTATATGGAAATATGTAGGAGATTCTAGGGAAAATGTAATATCTAGTAATTTTAAGGGTGTGGCACCGGCCCAGCATTTCAATAACAGTTTTTTTTTCTAGGGACCGCAAAGAGCGAAGTTACGATTTTAAAATGATTAAAACATACCCTCATATGGGAGGAGTGATACACTTTATACTTGCACTGCAAATGCGTCAATAGAATAATTAATGCATCGAATAAAAATTATTATCAATAGAAAAAAGTTGATGTCAAAAGAATAATAATTAATAGAATAATTACTGATGGTGTGATTTTATTTTCAGCAAATGTGATTTAGCAGAAAATCGCAGACTACGAAAAATTGCTTACCTTTCAGTGAACACATGGCTGAAAAAAGCATGTTTGAGTAAAATTACGTAGAATTAATTTAAACATCACTGAGAAAGACCGAGCTGACTATTATCAATGAAAAATGAAAAAAATGCTTTCAAAAGGTCGTTTAAAAAACAATTTAAGAAATGGCTAAATTTTCAAAATCGCTAAATGTTAAAAAGTAGTCGTAAATTACCTAAAAAACTGCAAAAATTTAGAATAAACCCAATGACTTCTGAGAAAATTTCATAGCGTTTGATTTGTCAAACAATTTCGCTAAGTTAGCCTAGATAATTAATTTACTGGGACTTCTTTAAGCCTTTTTTCATCTTACTCAAGGAAAAAGAATACATTTTTTTTTAAATGTTTCTTCTTGACCAAGATCTCAAGTCCATTATTATGCAAGACAGACAAAAGAGATCTAGATACTATAAATCTAAAGCTAAGATTTAACTCATTTATTATGGACTATACAAGAAGATTTTAGACAAAAAAGTAAATTTTTTCTGAAAGGGATTTTATTGCAAAATATCTTGCGTATCAATCCGGAATTTAGGGAATTTTGTATATCGATACGCCCAAAACGAAAGTATGGTATCTGTAAATTATATCAGGAAAGTGGAAAACTTTTTTAGGAAATTTTTCACCGAAAATCTCCCTCTCCCCCTCCTGGACAATGGTGTCAACGGGAATAGAAGAAAGGGGCTAGTAACCCTTAGAATTTCGAAAAAAAATCTTTTTTGGCGTGCTTCCATTGAAAAAAATGACAAGTTCGCCACACCCCCGGAGGGATTTTATGAATAGAACTGAGTTTGGTCTAGGGAAAAAAGTTTTGTTTCGATGTCCTTGGTACCGTAAGTTATTTGATTGCAATGAAGTTACTTAAAGTTAGAAAATTCTGTCTTGTTATGCTATTAGAATAAGGCTAATTTTAAGCCAAAAGTTGACGAGCTTTTCGCTAATTGCCGTCTGAAAAATAAAATAAGTAAAGTTAGATATTCGTGATGTATAGCCAATATTGTATTGGTAGGAAGAAGTGAGGGGGGGGGGGGGTTAAAAATACTTATTGAATGCAGGTCTGAAGTATGTCTGCTATTATCCCTATTTTAGTATGAAGGTGAATTCAAAGCTATGTGCTCATAATTAAAAAATACTCTTTCTACAAAATCTTGGGAATTAAGCTGATAATCAGATAGCAATTGTAAGAGCTTTCGGATGGTTTGAGAGCCTTAAACTTGAAGTCCGGGGGTGGGATGGAGGAGAGAGGGAAAAAATGAAATAATCCACTAATAAAATAATTTGAAAACATTTGATTTAATAGCAAAATAAAAAATTGGCTGATTTAATAGCAAAATAACAAAATAGCATAAATGAAACAATGCGTCTCGTCATAACCCTAATAATAACGAGAATTAAGTTGGTTAACTAGAAAAAAGCAAAAAATAAAGATACCCTCCACTGCTTTCTATAAAATATCAAGGAAATTTTGTTTTCCTGAAAGCGATTGATATGCTTATGCATGCTAATATATTACCAATTAAACCCAGCCAATTAATCAGCTAATTAAACCAAGCCAATTAGACATGCACAATTGAAACAAAAATACAATTTTCAAAAATTTCAAATAATAAAAATTTCAGAGGGTATTTGAGATGAATTCTGCCTTCGAGCTCAACCCAGCCTGATTTTGCTGATCTCCATTTTTAGCCTTTAAAATTGTTTTAAAGTTGGAGATCCTTTTATTGCCTTTTTTCAGCTTCTCTCTCTCCCACAGAAAAGGCAGAGCTATCGTCTTACTGTAAGCCTTTTAAGTCCCACAAACATCAGCTGGTTCCGGCAATTTTTTTTTCAGCTGATTTTTTACGTTTCAACCCTGCGATTTTTAATCTCTGCCGTGGAGTTTTTTTTTTTTTAAAATGGAGCACTGACAATACTCTTGGCGGGTCTTCAGCAGCCCTCCCATGTCAGGCATACCTAGCCCTCAATGCGCAGTGTCTTTTGGACTTCATTATGGACTGAGAATTTTCCATTGGAGCACACATAATTTTATCCAAAAAAAAATCTCAACTCTCAAAATGCAAGAATTTAGCTCTCACCTATTTTTATTGACTGTATACTAAAATCTTGAGTATTCAGAAAGAAAGCGTTCTGTGAAACTAATATATAGTTATTATTACACCCACAAAAACTAATTGTGTTCTTCTAATTGCAACATATGATAAATCATATCAACCATGTAGCAAGACTAATTATTTGCTATATATTAGCTAAAATTTTCACTTTTTTATATCTTAGCTATATTCGGAGAAATTACTGAACTAAGAAATGATAGAACAATGAATTTTCATAAATACAAATTAATTTATTTTTATATTCTGTTTTATTTTATTTATTTATTTATTAATACCAAGATACGGTAAGCTTTAACAAGCTTGTCGCACAAAACAATTATAAAAAAGTCTATAACAATGTCAATGACATAACAAAAACATACAGTAACTGAAAACATTGGAAACAATACTACTGAAACATACAATAACATACCAACTTAACTGAAACATATCTGTTAATAATTGAAACCTACCAAAAAGTAAGCCTACAAAATAACTATCACACTGTCACAAATCAGCTAATACAAAAGTAAAAATAATCTCAAAATGGATTGAGATAGGACCTAGTGTAGAAATCTGTTGAGGCTAAACTACTTTTGAAAGACTGGACCGTGGTACTTGCAACTATTTCTGATGGAAGTGAATTCCAAGTCTTCCACACTCGGCTAGACAAAGAGTTTTGGCCTAATCTTTTCTGTGAACATGGTGGGTAAATTTTGTGTTGGTTTTGACGGGTACTACTATATTCTGTAAAAGTGGAAAAGCGAGTTGGGGTGATATTATCAATATTCCTAACAATGCGAAATGTATTTATTACGTCGGCTCTATCACGTCTGAACTGGAGAGAAGGCAACTGTAGTCTTTGCATTCTCTGGTGGTATATATTATTTTTTATTTTATATATTATTTTATTTAATTTTCTGGTTTAATTAATTAGTTGTTTTAATATCATGCTTCAATTAATGTATTTTTTTTACATTGATTTTATCTTATTCATATTATTTTATATTAAATAATATTTTTCATAATCAGGATGTAAATTATTATTTCAGAATTAGTGTCAAATGGAAATTATTTCTCACGAGATAAGGTTTCTTTCAAAATTCCTAGTGCAAATTTCGACAACTAACCCAAAAAGGCTAGATTTGTTTGTACTATATTACTATACTTCAATAATATACTTGACGGAACAGTAGCCCGTTAATTACAATAGGCTATATCTATATCCGGCGGCTCAAACGCTCTTTGCTCGCTGCCTTGTGTCACTTTACTGTACTTCGTTGTTCTACTTGGAGGGACATGGATAACCTCTACCAAAACTTTGTATCTACAAAAATGTTCGATTTTTTGAAGTAAAGATGGACCTTCCCTAATGTCAATACTTTGTTCATACAGTGTTCTATACTTTTTGGGATATTACCTAGTGTCTACATAGGTAAAAATAGATTACAAAAACCTAGCCTAAAACTTTTTAGAGGTAGTGTAATTACACACTATCATATATGATTATCATATATTATTTATCGTGTGTTATAATCATTATATCGTATATAATACACGTAGATACCTAGTATCTACGTCTCGGCAGAAAACGCAGTGACAAAGGCGGGAGGAAAACGGACTCTGGAAAGCCAATTGACGAGATTCGGTGCCTTCATTTATTTTTACCGTTTAGAAAATACCGATATATTCATCATACTTTCCTTCTTTCAGACTTCCCAGCTTGTAATATCGGACAATTTCGTTGCGGCAATGGTTTATGCATACCGAGCAGATGGCAATGTGATGGCTATTCAGATTGCTCTGATGGTACTGATGAAAAGAACTGCACCTCCGCTAGATGTCCTCCAAATAAATTCTTTTGCCCTTTAAGCTCAAGAGATGGCTCACAATGCATTGACCGATCCAAGCTTTGTGATGGGAATAGAGATTGCCTGGATGGGGCTGACGAGGGTTCTACTTGCTGTGAGTTTCTTCATTTTTTATTATTAATATTATTATTTTTAATATTATTTATAATGTATTATTTTTAATTTATTATTTTAATATTGTTTGTAATATTATTATTATTAATGATAATTTTTTTTTACTGTTAAATAATTTTATTTCTTTCTTTATCGATGAACTTTTTATTTCGTGATTATCCGCTTTTACCTTTTATTGAACACGTCTATTTAATTATGCTACTAGATTAAATAAGTATTATGATGAAATAAGTATTTAAATAAGATTAATAATATAAGACTAAATAAGATTAAATAATTATTATAATTGTTTAAAACTAGGAACCAAGAAAGTAGGTAAAAATTGGATTTTTTTTTCGATTTACTTATTTTCTGAGATAGCTTTAGAATCAGAATTTCATCCTGAATCCAAATATAAAATAAGATTAATTATACCTTGAATTGTATATATGTGATGATTTTTTTGCTGCTTTGATAAACTGTTAAATGAATTTGAAGAAAAGAGACACATGGAAAATTACAATTTCATAACCCTTCCTAAAATTTCAATTAAATAATGGCAAAAAACACATTTTTTATAACCTAATTAAACTAAAATTTAAAAATAAAACACATAGCGAAAGATAATTCCCCTTCTTTATATGATATAGGTCACGTCCAGGCCACGACTCATTGACCCCATCTTTTTTTTTCGGGGTGATGCGTGGACTACCCTCATTTCTTTTTTTTTGACCGGAGGCATTGTCAAAATCCCTTTTGGGAAGAGGATTAATACCCTGGGTGGAAACTATGGGACCGGTGCGTATTTAAACATTACATCTTGAGTAAATACTTACTTAAATGTAATTTCGCTTCTCCCCTATTGTTGACCTTTCCGACCCACTCTGCCCTCTTGCCCCATCCTCCAGAGCCTTTACACTTTTAATTTTTGGGTTATTCTCACTTTTCTTGTTTTTGAAGTTCCCCAGTGACTTAGACTACATGGATCTTTTCTGTTATATCCATACCTTAAGTACTTTGATTTACGGGTATTAAGTTGAAGCTGAATAGTTACGAATGACAAAATGCATGGGAAATAAATAATTTTGCTATATATCTGCACATTAGGGGGGGGAGGATAATGTGAAGCACTTTTAGGAATGATATAAGTAATCCTAAATATCCAAAAATACTTACTTATATCGTTACTAGAAGTGCTTCACTATACTTTACCCCCAACTCCTTCCTAAGGTACAAATATGTAGCCCAAATTATACATTCCCCATGTATTTTGCCATACGTCACTCTTTTGCCTCAAAACTCATAAACGACTAAAAAATATATTTTGAATAGTGGTATAGGTATAAAGGAAAATATCTGACTATGTTTGCCAGAACGTTTCAAACGGTTCGTGGTAACGAACTGTAAGCCGGGTAAGTAAGGAGTGACCCGGCTCAAAAGTAACCGAAACTCTAAAACATGGAATTTTGATACCTAGAATATCGTGAGATGGCTCATTTGAACGGAAATTAAAAGTTCTAGTTCCCTTTTTAAGTGACCAAAAAGATTGGAGAGCAACTTGGCCCCCTCCC